>CM070628.1:17670467-18202526 GCA_036346255.1 Ampelocalamus luodianensis
TCTTTGTGTGTGAACCATTTCCACCACCAATTGGGATTCGGTGTTATTTTTGTGTTGCCACTCCATTGTTCTTGTGATTTTTTGGAATTGCTTGAACGTGTCTGCTCCACAATGGCAAGCAGATGAAGGTCGTAGCGTGTGGTTGAGTAATTTGAGTGATGTAGGTTGTAGTATAGAGATGGTGGTTGATGCATCAATTGCTAGGTTGCACGGGCTAGTTATTCATAATCATGTGTCGTGAAGATCGGGACAACCCCGCCCCGCATCAGTTGGTATCAGAGCTCAAAGTTGACACGGTAGGATTTTACCCTTAGCTACTATATTTGTTGTTTTCATCCCTTTCCAGAAAAAAGACATAAAAATATTGTTCTTTGCCATAGTGTCAATTGAAAATTTTGGTGAGTTTTGCTAGGTTCTGATCCATTAAAACCTTACTTACTTGCTAATCCAAAATATTTATTTGTGTTGCTTTTGTTTGAGCTAATCTGTTCATTTTTAATAATCAGAAAATCATTGTTAGTTGAGTAGAAAGCTGTTATTGTGTTGCATAGAACTTCACTCAAATCTGAAATTGCGCAACTTGGTAATCTGAGCTTCACTTATATTCTTTTGAGAACCCAATCTATCCTTTGTGGAAACTTTGGTCCTAATTAACGACTAGCTTTTGAGTATTGCTAGGGCTTTGCACACTTGATATCATCTTTTAATTTTTGAAACTGAATTAATGAATATCTTTTGAGCTTTTGATATATGTGTTGACCTTGGTGCAAAAGAAGCAAAGAGGAAATAGTACAAAAAGGAAGAAAGAAAATAGTACAAAAAGGAAGAAAGAAAATAGAAAAGAAATAAGTAAGAAAGAAAAGAAATAAGTGTCGTGGTCAATACTTTTGTGAAGCATAAATTCCTTTCCAAAGTTCGGTATAATTTGTTATGCTTTGTTGCAAACCTGTTGCCCGTTTACATCAGTTTCAATCAAGCTAGCGTCTTTCTATAACTTGTGCAACAGGAGCTATTTTGCTCTTCACTTATACCTGGTGTTATAGCTCATTCCTTGGTTGCATTAAGTACCATTATCATTGCATGTGAGTTGCTATAATCTTCACTTATATCAAAAGATCAACAACTAGATATTGGATTCTAGTTTAGATTATTACTTAACTTTACAATATCTAGAATTTCAATTGCATAGGATTGTACTAACCCACCAAGCTCTACAAAAAATAGCAACTATCATTTACAACACTTGGACCTTGATTCACTTAATCCGTCTCTTTCGTGATGTCTATTGTCACCAAATTATGTACGGTTCTTCAATCCGTGAGTAATTCCACCTGAATTCCACATATTCTTGCTATTTTTGTTCGCTACTAATGATGTAGGTTATGAGTATGTGGAACTTCCATTCTATGGAAGTAATGATCCAGATGAGTACCTCAAATGGGAGAAACAAATAGAATTGGAATTCAAGCGCCACTAATTTGTCGGTTTTAGGAAGGTGTTACGAGCCACAGTGGAATGAGAGAAACAAATAGAATTGAATAGTCTTGAGGCTTTGGTGCACTCTCTTCTACTCATTTGCATTCAATTCACATTTTGAGGTAGTTGAGAGCATTCAAGTGCATTGCATCATTAGTTGATCATTTTGGCACTTGATAATCTTCAAGCAAGTGCTGCAATTTATTACCCTTGGTGCTTGCCGGCACCTAGACGGCTTGGAGAAGAGTTGGTGCGGTGATCACTTCAAAGAAGCTTGTGAAGTGACCTGGCAAAGAATTGTGAAGTGGTTGCATGCTCACCATCTCCAGAGAGGAGGAAGAGCAATGATAGTGATCGAGGGAAGTGCTCATGTGGAGCCGACTTGATTCGTTCAAGTTTCCTCATCGTGGACTAGTGAAGACCGGCAAGTCTTCGATACCATGGGAAAAACATCAAGTGTCTACATTGTGATTTTTCCTCTCTTGTATTTACGTTTTTACATTTATATTTCTAGCTCTTACTTCTGTAGAATTCTTGCTAGAATTGTTTTTAGTAATCTTGAGTTGCCTTAGCAAATATTGTTCATAGGCTTTAAACTTGTGGTAGTATTTCTTCATTAAGATCACAATTGTTAAAATTGTTAATTAGAGCACAAGAATTTTTATAACCTCCTATTCACTCCCGTCTAGTTGGTCATTCTTGATCCTACAAGAGGATCATGATAAACAAATTTGTACTATATGATTGGTGCAAAGTAAAGTCAAAAGCCATGTTTAATCTTAAGCCGCCAATCCAAGAGAGAAAAGTAAATTCAAAAGCCATGTTTACTCTAAAGCCTCCAATTCAAGAGAACCAAGAGAAGTCTAAAGTTAGGTTTAATTTTAAGCCGTCAATTCATAAGAAGACGGTCGAGTATGGGACTTCACCTTCAACCGAAGTGTTAAGCAGTGCTATCCTATTGCCACCTGCAACACATGAGGAGATCATTGTTGATGGTGTGTCTTTGGATGATAAAAGGCATCAAAACCTATGCAAGGATGAGATCCACATAGCCAAACTAAGTGAGAATGCTAAAAATAGTGAGCTGTGTCATTCCAGCATATGTGAGTTTAAGTGCATCCGAATTGAGAATGAGAGAGATATACAAAAAGAAATAAGAGAAGTTGATGATAGCAAATGTGAGGTTATTTCTGAAACTAACAACTTAATCTCTACTTCTAGTTGTGTTTCTCTTAGTATGCAGGTTGACTATAAAGTTGAGGAATTGAATGATAAAGAAACCCCACTAGCTGAGAAGGATGATGAGGAGATAGTTATGGGTGGATATAGAACACTTGCTGCTCCATGTTTAGATCATGAAGAAATACAACCTATAGCACTTACATCATTTGACAAAGTTGAAATAGGTAATATTGGTGCTGAATTGGTTGTTCATCAAGAGAAGGTGAGTAAATGTGATAATTATTGTGCTCAATTTGGAAATTCCATGTTCTGAATTTCACATCCTCAATTTACATAATGCGGAGTTGATCACTTATAAGGAAATTCTTAGTAGGATATTCACCAATGATTCATTATGTTATATAATGTTTGATAAACCTATTTAGCTAGATAGGATAGTTGGGAAAGCTTTTGAAGCAATGTACTTGAAGTGTTTGCATAGAAACTACACATATAAATTTAATTTGATTGGAGATTATGGTGTAGACAGCAAGATCTATGTGTATAGAATATATATTACATGTGATAATCTTGCCGAATTAATACTAGAAGTAATGGGCAAACAATCTTTTATGCCATGCTTTGTTCAGCTTCAATCAAATCCAAGAAATAATGCTTATTGTGTGGAACAATTTATATTACTTACTTGTTCGTTCTTTGCATCGCACACACGTATAAGAAATCAAAATAGCACGGTTGATGCATGGAAGACACTAAAATTTTTCTCACTTGCATTAAATAATTTTGATGCTCGAATGGTGAAATCTGATCATATGAGTCAATTGGGCAATCTAGAAGAAGTTATGGTGCTACCCATTAGTAACTTATTTACATGCTTTCAAGAGTTGAGGACGACTTTTTCTCATAAGAGGGAGGATGGTAAGAATGTCAGTGCTAATTACACATACACATTATATATGTCATACGACTCTTGTACTTATGGTTATTATTATGCCAATCATTATGTGCAAAACAAATTGAATACTAAAACAAATGATAATTAAATACATTTAACATGCATATACGTTGTTTTCTTTGTTTAGTACATTTTTAGGTCATAGTCGAGGATGACTTTTCTTGAAGAAAGGGGGATGATAAGGACAGATCTAGCACATGTATATCTTCTCCATCTCAAGTTGTTGCATTAACGTTGTGTGCACTTCGGTGCATGTAGCCTCAACAGCCATATGAAGATAAGATGCATAATTCCACATCAACATGACACCGGCGGATGTCATCGCTTGAGCAAATTAAAATATCATCACACATATCAACATCATGATGAGGTCATCACACGTGTCAGCATACTTAGCCAAGAAGTATATGATGTCATCGCACGTGTCACCAAACCAGATGATGTCATCGCACATGTCAGCATACTTAGCTAAAAAGTATATGATGTCATCACCTATGTCAGCAAATATACGATGTTAGAACTTATGTCATCGTTTTTCTTGGACATCAAGTAATGAGTTGTAAAGTTGAACTTTACAACTTGAATTGAGTTTTGCAAACAACCTACCATGTGGACATCCCTATAGCACACACATTGTCCTCTTCCCCAAATACTACTCGAACACCCACTGGGTAATCACCACAGCTAGAACAAAGCAAATTAATCAAGAGGTGAATCTTTTTCTCAATGAGCTACACGTTGATTTTTATAAGAATAGATTGCTATCTAATGCCGCTACTTTACTCGTTATAAGGTTTGATGAAGAAGAATTGGAGGCCAAAGAGAGCTTGATCTAAGAGGAAGAAACCAAGAGAGAGAGAGAGAGAGAGAGGAAATGGAGACTAAAGAAAAACCAACACTCACGACCAAGGAGACAAGCAGTGGGACCCATTTGTAGAAGAACCACCGGTGGGGCCCACTAGCAAATGTCAACATCAAGATGAGGTCACCACGTATGTCAACACACATGTCAACATCAAGGCAAGGTCACCGCATACACCAGGAATACTGCAGCATTGGCATACTGTAGAGTACTGCAGCACCGACCTAAACATGTATAAATAGGAGGGTAGCCCTCCATATAACATAGAGTTGAATTTTCATAAATGGAACACTTGTTCCTTTTTGTGTGTGAGCCATTTCCACCACCAATTGGGATTATGTGTTATTTTTGAGTTGTCACTCTGTTGTTCTTGTGATTCTTTGGGATTGTTTGAACGTGTCTGCTCCACGATAGCAAGCAGACGAAGGCCGTAGTGTGTGGTTGAGTAATTAGAGTGTTTTGCTGTATAGAGATGGTGGTTGGCCGTATCAATTGCTAGGTTGAATGGGCTAGTTATCCATAATCCTGTGTCGTGAAGATCAAGACAACCCCGCCCCGCATCAGTTCTTTTTGTTTTATTTTGAGAGAGAGAGAGAGAGAGAGAGAGAGAGAGATTTAGGGCCTGTTTGGTATGGTTCTGCTCCAAGTTTTTGTAGCTCCAACTCCAGCTTAAGGGCGTGTTTGGTATGGCTCTGCTCCACAGCAGAGCAGCTCCACTCCAAAACTCCAGGGAGCAGTCACTCCAGAACTCGAAACGTTTTTTTCTCTATAACCAGTGGCAAAGGTGGGTAATTACCTTGAAACTCTCCGTGTCTAAATTCATTTCGAGGATTCCTGGAGTGGGAAAAGAGGTGCTCCACCAAAATGAACTAGAGCTCTACCAACTCCACGAAGAGCAGCTGCTCCATCAATTTATGGAGTTTTGGTGTTTGGCTGGTTTTGGCCAACTCCCCCCTAGAGTTTTGGAGTGGAGCCATGCCAAACACGCCCTAACTCTTGGATCCACTCCTATGAGAAGTTGGAGTAGTTTGAGGAGGTGTTTGGTTAGAAAGTTGGCTCCAGCTGCAGAAATGGTAATGATCTTTATAAAAAGACAGCACTACCCTTGTTCTGAGACTTTTAATATTTTTTGTATTGCTTTACTTATAACAGTTTAATAAGGTGATTTCAGTCATGTTATGCTTTTATTTTTACAATTTTTTAACCATGTTGTGCATTACTAATTTCAACTCAAGAAAACAATTTCTACTTCGCTGTCAGTACAAATTGAGTCGATTATTTCATGGATTGCATGGGTTACCCACTTGTACTGTTGATTGATTTGTACAACAATTAGATCAACTGGAGATCTGAAATCTCATACGATACATTTTTACATTGCAAGTTTACACCACGATGTAGAAATTGCAACTAATCTGACACTTGACCAAGTTGATCATGTAGGAGAAAGAAAAAATTGAAACACTCACAATGCAAAAACTGCAACTAATTTTTACATATGTTGTTGACAGGATTTCCATCATTGATCATTCCAGGTTTGCCCACACATTCCCTCTAACCATCATTGATCATTCTAGGATTACTATTCAAACAAATTTCTCGGTCCTTTTCTAAATAATTACACACAAGAAGAGACAATAGCCAATAACAAATCTGAACACAAGAGCAGTGTTGCTAGATCAGAGAGACAACGCCACCTTTCTCCCACTTGATCAAAAAGTTGCTAGGAAATCTATCTTTGGTTCCTACCATAAGATAGGAAACCAAATTGATGATCTGCAAGCACTATCATTCATTCTTGTTCCCTGAAAAAAGTATCATTCATTCATGATGTATAATTGCTCCATGAATTTCAGCTAATCATGATGCAAGCAATATTAGAACTTCACCTATACACGCTGAACTATGACCAAACTATTAGTTAGTTAGCAAAAATTGAGTTCATATATACACAATGCATACAAGGATTCATGTCATATACTCATATATGCACAAGCATGCATCATATACTCATATATATGCAAGCATGCAATGATGTTGGTGGCATCGAGTCTGGGAATTGCAAATCCATGATACCAATCACAAAAAATGCAAAAAATCTTGGGGCTACAAATCACACAAATTGCAAATCCATGCTACCAACCACTGACATCCCAAACTAAAAAAATTCCTAATTTACCAAGAATCAAAGTACTACACCGTTCTCTAACTAAAAAATTCCTAGCAAGCAGCAGCCATTTCTAACTAGTGGCACATAGATTTTGGGGGCGACGGAGGTTAGGGTTAGGGGTGGCGACACCATACCTTGACGGGAGGAGGTGCGTGGGAAGAAGTAGTCATCGCCGAAAGCCATCATGGTTGCCACGGAGATCACCATCTTCACTGCATGGTCTCCATCAAGGAGAGGATGATGAAGCCGTGGAGGAAGAGGCCGAGGAGGGACAAAGCTAGGAGGAAGACGCCAGGGAGGAAGACGCTAGGAAGAAGACACCGGGAGGAAGACACTAAGGAGAGGACAAGGACAGGGGGAGGGGGAAGGAAGCCGCGGCCGCCCTCTAGGGTTATGTGGGCTGTGGCGATTTGGGAATTGAGAGGAAAAGTGAGACGAGTGTGAGGGGATTGGGTGTCAGGTGCGAAAGCCAAAGGGGTAATGCAGTGGTATATTGCAGATAATTATCCCCAACTTCTAGTGGCATTTTGCTTTGTTGGCCCGTAGCTCCCCACTTGGAGCAAGGTTCCGCCTAATCTCAAAATTTGCACTACATGCTGCTCCGCTCTAGGTTGCTCCAACTCCGAAAATTTTGTGGAGCTACCCCATTTGGCATAGCTTCAGCCACTCCAACTATGAAGCTAGGAGTAGTAGCCATACCAAACAGACCCTTATTGTACTGGGTAATTTGTTGCGAAGCCCAGGTGAGAGGTGATCTGAATCGGCCCAACGTTGTTAGTGTGGTATGGGCCCTTGACGTATCAGCGCCCAGCGTAGCACGAACAAAGAGGTGCGCTTGGCCCATCTTGACGCAGCCAATGTGGAATTGGCGAGCAACATTGCATTGGCCCAACTATACTAGCTGCGGCTAGGCCTGATAATGGGCTAGGATTTATAGGGTCGAGAGGGATGGGCTTGTAAATGGGCTGCCTTTAGGTCATTCTAATTGGGCCAAAATAAAAAATGGTAAGGATAGGGTTAGGCTAGCTTTAAACAGGGTTGGGTCAAATGGGCTAGTACTTTCGGGGTGTGTAAGGGCCCAACATGCGACTATACCCCATGGAAGGAATATGGGTTGTGTTATGTGTTACAGTGTTAGTGCAGAGCAAAGAAACCTATGAGCCAAACCTTTTGCGTTGTCTCAACAACCGAGAGCAACGCGCGTCAACGACGGCGACATCGGTCATCTTCAACTCTGAGCACGCGACGCTGGCACCAGTCGGTTATCTCTGACAACCCCATCTCTACCCAACGATGAGCTCCTTCATTGGTCGATCGTCTCGACGACTTGATGACACTTTCGCATGTTGACGACAAGAAGCTTCTCCATAGCTGGTCTCTAAGCTGCATCTTCCCACAAGTGGCCACAAGGTGGGCAAATCTCTCTCTCTCTCTCTCTCTCTCTCTCTCTCTCTCTCTCTCTCTCTCTCTCCTGCACTAGATCCAGTCAGATTGATTTGGGGCCAGCTTAATCTTGGACAACAGATGAGTGTTTGATATTTGTTAGCTTTTAATCTGCTTCTACATTGGCAATTTGGCATAGCTTGCTCTGTTTGTATGTGAAAAACTCCCTCCAACTTGGATAAATCAGAGGACTTGTTATTCTTGCTTCAAGCATAGAGAATGTGTGTACTTGCTTCAAGCTATTGTTGATATTCACTATCGTATGTACATGTATCAGAAAGTTGTACCACAATAGAATTATGTCAGCAGTACATAAAATCTCAATATAATTAAATTTCCATGGGCTATAGGTCTCTTAGAGAACTTATGGTCTTTATTGAGTTCTTCCATTCAATGCATTGGTTGACACTTTTATCTTCCTTTTCCCACTGTCAATTATCCTCTTTTGGTCTTGCACATGCTCAGTTGTTGTAATATTTGTGTCCTAACTTAGAAAATTCATGTATTTTGTTAATTCAATCTATTGATACAATATATTAGTTTTTTAGTTTTTGGGGTTTACTTTGACTAGAAAACTGCACTGGTGTATCTATAGGTTGACATAGTAGGTTGTGTGCAAAAGAATTGCTTAGTTGGCCTATGTACTTGCTCACTGAATTTACAAGTTCAAGAAAGCACAAAGGTCTAGATAAAATCTAATTTTTTTTTGCATCGTTGTTAGGAATTGAGTGCCTCAAACTTGGCAGGCATTAAAGAAACTTTTGGGAGATGATTTTTTTTCTAAATATCATGCTGATTATTTGTTAGCTAGATTACAACGTTTCAAACAAGGTCATAGAACTGTAAGGGAATACTATCATAAATTAAAAACTCGTTTGTTGCGTTGTGGCTTAGAGGAACATGCTGAAGCTACAGAGAATAGATTCTTAAGTGGACTTAATCAAGAAATTCAGGACATTCTTGTTCGCAAAGAATATAATTCTCTCCATCATTTGTTTATACTTGCTTGTAAGGTTGAAGGTCAGATTGAGGAGAAATTGAGAATGCTTGATGATAGGGAATATGAGAACAAACCTATGTTTGTGTCTTTTTCTGTGACTAACAATTTGCAGAAAGTTGAGAACCGTACTAAAGAGGAGAATGAGTTGATTGAACCATCGACTCCATTGGTTGAGAAGGAAGATGAGGAGATGGATGCACCTATATCATCTGAGAAGGGCCAAAAAGGTAAAGATCATAGTGCTATCATCACTCAAGGTGAGTATGCTTGTGAAGAACTACAATTGTCCACTGTTCATGCTATTTTAGAGCAAAAATTAGTGGAAAACAATTCTAATATGCACATACTTCAAATAGAGAATTCAGACTGCATTGATTTGAGTGCACCATGTGATAAAATTGTTGATTTACCTGCTGACTTGAGTGCACCGTGTGATGAAATAATTGAATTGCCTGCTGTTTTGAGTGATTCATGTGATGAGTTAATCACATATAATGATCATATGGAATTGGTTAGACATAAATAAGTTTTGACTATAATTTCTCCTACTAATTCTTTACGTTACATTATGTTGGATCTACCTATGAAATTGTCACATGTTATGGAGAAAATTTCTGAATTCGCATGTTCGAAATCCTAGTTTAGTGCCTACACCCCTGCGTATAAGTTTAATTTCATTGGAGAATATGGTGTAGACAATCAATTTCTTGTATATCGAATATACATAACTTGTGATCACATCGATGAATTGAAGCTTACTGTTTTGGACAACAATTCTTGTGTTCTGAATCTTGTTCAATATGAGAGGAAAAATAAAATTTTGTGCTCATCCAATGCCTATGTGTTCATCTCTTATTGCGTTATCTAGTATTGACAATCTACGTCATGATATTCAAGTATGGAAAAACTTACAAATCCTTTCACCTTTGCTTGATGAATTTGCTATTGCTCAATTGAAATCTGATTATATGGATGAACTTTGTTTAATTCCAAAAGTTGTAGATTTGCCCATATGTGCTACCACTGCAAGTTTACAACTTCGGAGAGTTGAATTGCATAAATACTTCACTCATATTTGCAAAACTAGTTGCAATAATTGCTATGTGCGAAATTTTGTTTTGCTCATTAACATATATGATTATTCTTTTGGTAATAATACAATGAGCTTTTATGATCCCTGCTGTTTTATAACATTAATTGTGCAACAACGAATAACTGTTAAAACAGATGACATATACATATATCATGCATACACCTTGGCTTCTTTGTTACCCTATTTTCAGTCTATCAAAAGCCGAGGACGGCTTTGTTTTCAAGAAGGGGAGGATGATGAGGACATGACCCCTATAGATATGATCAAATTTGCTATGCTTGTTGTTCCAAATACAAGAGCCCGTACACTTCACATAAATTATCAGGTGAGCTCATTTTTAGGAGTGTCTTTATATTATATGAACTATATGATGCTATCTAATGATAAAAATATATATTTGTGTAGCACCATGTCACTTTGTGTCCAAGCGAAGCAAGAGTTCAAGTTGAAAACGTTCTGGAATCCAGTTCGGTCTCCAGAGATAGCCCTCACTTCAAACGAGCATAACTTTCACATACGGACGCCATTTGAGGTCCACGAGTACTTGATTGAAAGCTTATCTCGTGCTCTTTCGAATGGATCTAGCCTAACCTTCAAATTCCTTCTGTGCACATCAGAATCGCCGAAACAATCTGGCATTAGGACAGCCCAACAGGCCTATAGTAAAAAGGTCATAACTTTCGCAAACGGAGTCCGATTCGGGTGTTCTTGGGCTTATTCGAAAGCTTATTCTAAGATCTTTCCAATGGATCTATCCTCACCTCCAAATTCATTCGGAGAACTTCAGAATCGCCGAATGAAGATGTCGTGTCACCTATTTGGGCTGTGGGCCTTGTAATTCGGAGAAACCCTAGGCCCATTACTATTCATACATGAACAGTACCACCTCCCCTCCCTCTTCCTCCTATACATAGTAGCCACCACCCTCGAGTTTCCTTGGATTTCATTTATGTTTAGTTCGCCTTTGTTGCAACTTGTATCTTCTGCGTGTGTCGACTAGACCACCTGGTCAAGATTCTTAATCGGAATCCCACCTTATTAAATGCTTCAATCTTATTTGTAATTTCAGATTGCTATTTATCTTGTTCTTGCTTGTTCTTCGATTGCATGCAGGAATAAACCTTTGTGGTCAGGTCGATCGTGCTTCTAGCAAAGTCGATAACAATCTTGGAGTTGGTATAGCGATTGCTGGGCATATTGGTCGTGTGCGATTAGTAGCTGAATCGTCTCACCCAAATCGAGTTATCCATCTCACCGAAAGATCGGGACACCCATTGTCGCATCAAATATGGAGAGATCAGTTTCTCTATTATCTTTTCATTTTGCAGATTTTTTTCTTTTTTAAAAATACCAGTTAGTTGTTACTACTTGCAAGATCTGTTACTTTTGTTTGGCATCGAAGGAAGAATATGCTTTTTAATGTGTTGAATGATGCTTAATAAAAAGTTGTATATAAATTATGCTTAAATTATGTATGGTATAAGTACTGAATGGCTTAACAAAATTGTACATGATTGCTGTTATTTTTGCCAATGAAAAAGTCACATGGTCAGCCTGCTTCAGTGTCGTAGCCGATGCTTTGAGCCGAAAAGTTTACTGCAACACTGCCATGGTCAAGGAACACCAGCTAGAGCTGTACAAGGAATTCTGTCAACTTAACTTGGAGCTGGTAGATCAAGGACTCATCGCTATGATGGAAGTTCAACCTGTGCTTGAAGAGCAGATAAAGGAAGCTCAAGCAAGCGACAAAGACGTCTTGAAAATCAAGGACATGGAGAAGGCAAAAGCCACAAAGTTTACCCTGGATAAACAGGGCACCATGTGGTTTGGAAAACACATTTGTATGCCAGGCAGCATGAATGTTGAAGCTCTGATCCTCAAGGAGTGTCACACCCTGATTTTCAGAATGAAGAAGTTAATATTTAATTTGGCAATCTAATAAATATTTGATCGTGTTTTAAAAATTTTCTCATGTTTAAGTGAGAGGTTTCTTTTAAAATCAATCGAGTTGGTTTAAAAGTTGTATAAAAATAATAATAATAATGACCAACAATATTAAATCGAATTGTTTGAGAGACCGCATTTAAATTAAATTATTTTTATTTCTTGTTTTCACATGCTTTTCAAAAATCATGTCATTATGCATGCATTGGTATCATCATTTTTTTCTTTTCCGATTCGACCGACCGCAGGCGAGACGCCTGCGTGTCCCTTCTTTTCCGGGCATCTCTCCCTTTTTTTTACCCTGCCAACTCCTTTCGCTTCTCTCCTTCAAATCTCATCTAAAAACTCAAAACCAAGCCATGCATGTCGTACCACCGCGATCGTCATCGCACGACCAACCCATTTCTGCAATCCGTTTTCGCATGCATGGTAGTTTGAGCGATTACGCGAGAGGAGAAAAGAAGTAGCAGATGAAACGTCTGCGTATCTATTCTTTTCCCTGCTATTTCTCTAACCCATTTCTCTTTCAAACAACAACTCTTGTGAACAGTGCCTAAAAATATTTTTCCTAGGTTCTGGAACAACTAAGTAACTTACCTTCAAAATTTCACAATTTTTCAAATTAATTTGCTAGTTTAAACAGTAAGTCAAATGCTAGTTTAAACAGTAAGTCAAATGCTAGTCAAAACCTTACATCTACACTGCCATTATCTCTCCCCAGCCGAACCAACTTGTATTCTTTAATCCCCAGCCGAGTGCCATCCTCTCCATTGTTGCTTCTTTCTTCCAACAATCAAACTCAAATTCCACTGCGTATTAGCTGTGCCCATAGCCAAAGCCTCACCTCCCCATTTCTTTTTCTTGCCAGCCGAACAACTTTCTCACTTCATTACCTCCAGAGCACAGCCACACACACTGCCATCCTCAATTCTTTAATGCCACAACCGAACAGCACCACTCCAGACATCTTTTCTTCCAGCCAAATGCCACTTTCCACATGCTGTCCATAGCCATTTCCTCTCCCTCCAAGCACAACTCAACCACACTGCCATCCTCATTTCTTTAATGCCCTCATTTCCACTCACTGCCATCCCTATTTCTTTTTCCTCCCCTCGTCACTTCTTCTTCCCCAACAGAGAAGCATAGAGCAGCCATTTCTTCCCTTCACAAGCTCCTCTCCACTTCTCTCCTCTCAATCCCAATCAAGAAACAAAAATCCCCCTATGCATGTCACCCCATTGCAACCCCTACCTCATGAGCATCTCATTCATCCAATTAGATTTTACATGCATAGTCTTTTGAGTGATTTGAAGAGAGGGGGAGGAGCAATGGTGGTGGAGGCGCTGCATGCGTGGGCAGCAAGTGGCCAGTGAGCAAGGTGGCCTGGCGGAGGCGCGACTCGGTGATGGCCGGATCCGGCTCGGCCGGAGCAAAGAGAAGGTGGAGGCGAGGAGGCAAGGCCGGTGGAGCGATGGTCTGGCGGCGGCTCCGGCAGCGATGATTGCGGTGCGGTGGTGTGGCGTGGCGGTAGCGCGGCGCCAACATGTGTATGGCAGATGAAAAGCGAGGCCGGCGCTGCAATAGCGGCTCAGCCGGCAAGGGCACCAGCAGCGGCATGGCGGCCCAGAGCACGATGGCGCTGAGGGAGCCAAGGTACAGCGGCATCGACATGGGGCCTGCAGCCCAAGCCCGAGCGTGCATGCAGCCAGTGCATGCACGCACATGGCGCAGCGACTCCATGCGGCGCACACACGACGGCGCGGTGGCCCGAACGAGGCGATGCGACGTCGACGAGGCCGGAGCCGTGCATGCAGCGGCACGAGAGCGGCGTCGAGGAAGAGCATGTTGGATTTGAATCACTTAACTCCTCTCTCTCTCTCTCTCTCTCTCTCTCTCTCTCTCTCTCTCTCTCTCTCTCTCTCTCTCTCTCTCTTGATATGCTTCACACACACACCCCTTCTGTCTCTTCATACTAGGAAATCCCACACTGGTTTTCTCACGCAAAGACAAACACACAATAGTCCTTCTTGACACCGGGGCTGAGAATAAAGATCACCAGAACACATACACGCACGGCCTTTTTCTTGAACTACAATTTTTCTCTCCACTAATCAACCAAAGACTCAATACATGACTTAAATACACATAACTCAGCATGCACTCCACACCCGGCCTGCTAACAGAACAACCTATTCTTGCACCATAACCACTCACCAGGCAAAGACTCATTCCTTGCATGCAAGCTCCTCCTACCTTTAATGCTACACTAAACACACGTTCCAAACCCTTTACTCCTACCATGCACAACTCAAACTACATGCAAAGTCATTTCTATGTGGGAAACACCTCTTCTACTTGACATGGCAAGGCCTCATTGCCACGTATACACATTGAACATATTTAGCATGACAAGATTATTCCAACAGAGCAACGGCGGACGCGGACGAGCGGGACACGAACTCGGCAATGACTATGGCGGACGCGGACGAGCTCGGCAACCACTACGGCGGACGCGGACCCGAGAAGACGTCCGGTGATATGTCGCATGCCTAGTGCCGCGGTAAAAATCTTTAGTGTCAAATCGCGTTTACGATATTTACTTGTGCATGTTGCATATTAGTCATGAGTATGGCATTTATTTATGCGTGTTTAATTGTAAAAATGTTTTTGTAGCTTAAGACCGGCGTAACTCTCCGGTTATGTCTTATTTGTGTATAGGCGTGATTATGTGAGGACATATTGGTGATTTTGAGTAATTAGATTATTGTGGTGAAATGTGTGTATTATTGATCGGTAGATGCTAGCTAAAATGTATGAGTTGATTATTTGATCGGACGATATCATTTTGAATTCGCATGGAAATTAGTGGTGATCTTTGGAGGATAAATTAATTGGAGGTTTCTTCTCACATTGGAGTAGCAATCTCAGGAGATAGGACGCATAAGGATTTTATGATTTATTACTTGATGGATAGCTCTTGTGTGGATATTTATGGAGATATGGAGGTTGAATCGCGTGATTTATTTAATCACGAGCAAATTGATCGAATGATTTTAGCAATAGTGCATGAGTCATATATGCTAGAATTAGGAGAAGGAAATAATAGATTATTTGAGTGCGGATAAATGATTGGATTGCTATGTGATTAGTAGATAAGTCCTATGTGCCGAGTTGATAGATTTGTACCCTCATTTGAGTTAGTGGGTAAATGATTATTAGTTGATCGTAGAGGCACATATATAATTGGGTTGGTAGAGGTCGTTCACGATGTAGTTTGGTGGTATGGATATGAGTTGATCGATTAGTGAGCAATTAGATGTTGGATGTGTTATTAAATTGTAAAGGTCATTAGGTGTCGGTTAGTCAATTAAACCTCAATCGGTGGAAAATTGAGTGTATGCGATTATGACTTGCCAAGGTTAGACTAGTAGAGCTAGTAGTTAGTATTAGCTTAATTAGTCTAGCAAAGAACAATTGATGGATTTGATTATAGTCATATGCCCATAACTTCGTGGATTTAGTACATTTATCGGATAGATTGTATCGATGGAAGTTCATGAGTCTGAGAGTTATTTGTTGGATTGACTACCTTGATTATGCCTTAGTGGATGTTAGTACGGGATTTAGATCAAAATATGAGAATATGATCGGAAAGTGTTATGTATGTGATTGGATTCAACACCGGAGAATCAATTAAGTAAATGATTATGAGAAGACTAGATTTGTCGGTAGATGTTTTTCTTGAGGAATTAAATGGAAAAGAAAAAAATATATGTAGGTCCCATTTGTAATGGCAGAGGCTAGGTTAGAATGAGTATAAAAGTATTAAATGCATTAGAAAAATTCAGAAAAGAATTATTCTTACACTAGAAATTGAATTAACTTCAAAAATGCATAACTAAATCATAGAAACTCCAAATGAGATGAACCCAGTTATTTTGATCTTATAACTTTATCATCCATTTACCTATGTAACCCTTGTGTCCACATCTACTCTGCAAAATTTCATCAAATAATTTAATTCTGATGAACAGTTACATATTCTATTTAAATTTGATTTTCGAGTAATCTGAGATTCAAACCCTATAACTTTCACATGCTAAATCCAAATAGAATAATTCTTTCACATAAATTAATCTAAAATTATAACCTACCCACTGTATAAATTTCATGCATTTTTTAGTACTTTTAATTTTTGGCTTATTTGGTGTTTATTGCAATATCGTCTTTCGATTAGGTTTTCGATGATACCGTTATATCCGTGAGATCAATATGTGAGTAACCTGAGATTTGAACAAGTGGTACAGGAAAGGTGCGAGCACCCTCCTCTTGATCATATTGCTCCCAGTGGTTTTTAAAAGTTTTATGTGAGTTTTATAATCGCAATTGCATGCTATTTTGAAAAGTATGTTCATGGGTAGAAGTAGTTAAATTCCTAATTGTTGCATTAGCCCTCCTTTCAATGTTGATTACCCTTTTTCCTTGAATGATTAAGGTTATATGTTATACGGGTTTGTTTACTAGTTTGTAGAACGATGCTTAGCCATACTAGTAGTTATAGCCGAAAGCGGTTGATGGAGCTAGTCCATCGGCCGATGGATTGAATTGAATCTTATTGAAATTTGAGGATTTTATGGATTGGATTATGATGGATTTTAGGGATGTATCCAGATCTTCGCAACTAGGGTTTGTGGACATGTTGGGCATGGGTTTTATGTTCTTAACTTGGACGGGTGTAGGTTGATGATGAATTACTTGTTGTTATGGAATTGTGTAGCCCCGTCTGAGTGTTTAAGGACCGGTCTGTGGTGTGATGAACCAAATCTTACGTGCAACCACACGCCGGGATAATGGCGAAGGCTTGGCTAACTAATTTGTTGTGTGTTAGCTATCATAACACAATCAGGTTGGCAATTGTTATTGTTATTTTTAATTGTTCTCTTGTCAATCTGGTGGGGGCATGTTAAGGGTCGCCTTACTTGCTCTTAAGGGTCTCTTGTTGAGAGGGACTTACTTACGTAACGAGGTTCACCTGTGGTTAAGAGGCATTTTGACTCCCACGGGGTTTCTGTTCCTCGGGTGGGTTGATAGTTAGGACATGACATTGTAACGGTCTCGTTATGCTACCTCAGTCACACTCCTATGGAAGAGTGCATTGGCCGACATTATGAGGAATGCATATCGTGTGGGTAAAGCTGTACAACTCTGCAGAGTAACTAAATCTATTCGAATAGCCTCGTCCTAGGTTATGGACATCACTTGTGGGAAAGCAGGCACAGTTAGCTTTTGGGAAATTAAGTTTGGGTTATGGTTGAAAATGTTATGTCATTATGTTAGTTTGTTCAGATCTGGAATGTTATCATGAACGCGTAGTTCGCGCGTTAATTTTTGTTGAGGAATGAATTGTGCCACGAATGAGATGTTCGTGTGTTGATTATATTTGGAGATTATACTGTTGATGATCATTACTTACTGCTATAAAATGTTATCTAAATGTTTTACAAATGGCAAGTTAGAATCTTTTATCTATATGCAAAACTTGCTTTATGCTGAAAATTGACTAGTGTAGTAGCATTCCTTTGATACTTACATGCATCCTTATTTTTCTTGAAAAGTCTCACGAGTACAACTTTGTACTTGAAAAGTGTATATTTGATCAGGTAAGGACGACGGGCGCAACAGCTTTAACTCCAGTTGGTTGCTTCTGGGATTTTGTGCATGCCAACTCGGTTATTCCCTTTTTACTTTAAGTTTATCTTCCGCTGCGATTTATTTGTGTTATTGTTATTTAGATTTGGCCGATTGGCCCTACTATGTAAAATTAGGACCATAAGGTTCTATATGTTGAAGATGTATCAAAGTTTCTTTTTCTCTTGTATGATTGTGTATGGATGTGATTGCAATGTTGTGTACTAGGATATGCGCATGTTAGCCACTGATCCTTGGGAGATAACATGAGACGCATATCCGGGCACTCGGGATCGTTCTCGTCTCTCGTTAAGTATTGCACTTCCGGCGTAATCACTTAGCTTGGAACGAATCCGATCCCGGGGAGGCCTCACAAGGAGTCACACGAGTCTGCATACTCAATTCATCTCGGGAGCAACAAAATATACCAGTATCTGAAAGAAAGATATTAGTGGCCCCAGATGAAAAAGGAAGTAGCTGAATATGTGACCGCATGTGATGTATGCCTTAGGGTAAGTGTTGAACATCAGAGACTTATAGGACTACTGCAGCCGTTAAAAGTCCTATAATAGAAATGGGAAGAGGTTGGTATGGTTTTCATCGTCCGACTGCCAAAGACCTGAACCGAATATGATTCCATATGGGTCATTGTGGATAGATTGACCAAGGTAGCTCATTTTATACTTATCAATACCACGTATGGTGGCAGCAAGCTGGCAGAGTTGTACATCATACACATCGTATGCCTGCATGGAGTTCCTAAGAGGATCGTGTGGATCGCGGAACCTAGTTCACCTCACAATTTTGGTCAAACCTTGGGAACCTACTTAGCATTCAACACTGCTTACCATCCGCAAACAGATGGGTAGACAGAAAGAACCAACTCGATACTAGAGGACATACTACACGCTTGTGCGCTCACCTTTAGCTACAATTGGGAGAAGAGCATATAATATGTGGAATTCTCCTACAACAACAGCTATCAAGCCATTTGCAAATGACCTCATTTGAAGCCCTATATGGCAAAAAATGCAGAACACCTCTTTGGTCAGAAACTAGAGAGCATACAGCAGTCGAACCAGAAATGCTAAAGGAAGCTCAACAACAAGTCCAGCTAATCAGGGATGAGCTTAAGGAAGCCCAGTCCAGACAGAAGAGCTACGCCGACCATCGTCGATGGGAGTTAAGCTTTGTAATCGGAGACTACGTCTACCTCAAGGTCTCACCCTTGAGAGGAATGAAGAGGTTTAAGGTTCGTGGAAAGTTAGCATGCCACTATATCGAACCATTCAAGGTTATCGCCAATTGTGAAGAAGTCGCATATCAACTAGAGCTACCACCGGAGATGGACAACATCCACAACGTGTTCCACATATCCTAGCTGAAGAAATGCCTCCAAAATCTAGAAGAACAAACAACATTGGAAACTGTCGCCTTAGAACCAGACCTCACCTACTAAGAATATCCAGTGAAGATCTTAGACATAGATGAATGTGAGTTGCACAGAAAAGTGATTCATTTTTGCATGGTATTGTGGAGCAATCACACTACTAAAAGAGAAGCAACCTGGGAGCTAGAAGAAGCTTTGAAGATCGAGTTTCCCTATCACTTCATCTCTTCACCGACTAGTCTGAATCTCGGGGATGAGATTCTCCTTAAGGGGGTAGGTTTTGTAACAACCCAAACATGGGATCATTCGAATTTTTATTGGATTTTTAAAAACTTTTGTTGCTTGGTGTTAAATTATAAAATTTGGGTTGCATTTCAAAAGTTAAAACCAAATCCTAGCCTAATTTGCAATTAATAAAAAATTACAAGAAGGATTGAGTCCAAAAATCTCTCTTAATTTGAACTTGCAATTCAAATTCATCTTGGATTAATCCAAACAAACTTTCAAACCTATTTCCTCCCTCTCTCTCCTCCTCTCGGGCCTAAACTCGCCCTGCAGCCCAGCTCCCTCTCCAAACACGCTCGGCCCAGCCGTACCGAGCGCCTCCCCTCTCCTTCCCTCTCTTTCTCTCCCTACGGCCCAGTCGGCCTTGCATCCCGCGCCTGCTTCTCTCTACCCCTATCTTGCGTTTGTTCACTGCCTGGTGGCCCTCGGTCGCATCTGTCAGCACCTCATGCTCGCTTGCTCACCAGCTCGTGGTACTCGCTGAAAGTGGCCCCGAGGCCCACCTGACAGCTCCTAATGAAAGCTAGCCTAAGCAAGATCCATCTATATACAATGGTGTGACATCAGTTGTTTATAAGCTTTGCCATGTAGGATTTTTGCTGAAAGGACAAAGAAGAGGAGAGAGATTTTAGTTGTCTCTTTGTGAAGAAACGACCCAATAGACAGTAGAAAACACTATTGTATGAGTAGTTGTCTATAACAAATACTATTTGCGCTGAATAATTAAAAGATTGTGGGTCCCACAGAGACAAACTTAAGAGACAAACCATTGTAGAAGTTTTCTTTAGTCTTGTCTCTAAATGATATGGAGGAGTATATACTATATAGACAATAGTCGTCTCTACTATTGTACATGCTATAACTCGATGTTAAGACTATGCATTTCTCATGCACCGGCAATATAAATGTAAGGTGTTCACTTTTTTTCTTGAGAAAGTGGTAACCTGGTGTCATGCACCTATTAGACTAACCAATGGTTGGCATATAAGACCTTAGGTAATTGATGCTACGGTTGTCGGAACAAAATAGAATCACATGTAGCAAATTCCCTTTCTTAAAAATCATACAATACAAATTGGTTTATATAATTTGCATGCACAAGTCACATGTCACACACAGCGTGTGTTACTATGTTTCGTTTTTTAGAGTGTTTTGAAAGTTTTAAGTACATGTCAACCTTTTAATCTCAAGGAAGGTGATGCAACTTGGAGTTAGTGGTGGGTAGGCAAGCCACTTGTCTGATAGTTTTGGGTGAATGTCATCTTTGCCACTAGGGTTTGGCAAATTTGTAAGTTTGTCACTGCAAAGGAGCTAATTGCTTTAGTGCCACTGCAAAGGAGTGAAATGGGTTTTTTTGCCACTCTAACAAGGGTCAACAGGTTTGACCAGAGTCAAATGACCAATATTTCCTCCCATGAAAAAAAGAAAAGAACATTTCCATGGTTTGAGCATTTCATCGAGCATGTATTGGGCAGCAACTTAGGTGCATCCATGGCACGAATAGGATCATGCATGGAGTGGGGTACGTTGAGGTGTTTGCAACCTGGCGAGGGTTGTATTGCCACCGCCACGCCGCACCCAGGTGCTTGTGAGCAACGTGGCAAACTCGAGCAGCGCTCGCTCGCGGGGCGGCGGTCGACCATGAACACGAGAGGGCTCACGGCTTAGGGTGAAGTTCTGGCAAGGGCGACATCAGCACGAGGTAGAACATGACACGAGGATAACAATGACAGGGTCGATGATCGTAGAGGCACACCGACAATGGTGTAATCGACGACGGTGGCCGGAGATGGAGAAGAAGATCAAAATCCAGCGAACAGATACGAGAAAACACAATTGACTTAGGGAATAGATTTAGTTCGGGGACACGATGTGACACGAACGAAATTGCAAGGTGCTCATCGGAGAGGGAGATCGGGTTGAGGACACGGTGTGTGAGAGGTAGTGGCGACACAGGTAGCGTGCGTGCCTTGGCTCGGGCGACGACGTCTCGGCTTACGGCATTAACGCTAGACAAAGCAATTTGATGGGAGAGAGGAAGGAGTTGAACTCGATTCTTAAAAAAAGGATAGGAAGGAGATGAAGAAGATGGACAGGAGATGATATAGGAAAATAAGCCTGAGAGAGGAAGAAAGGGTGATTGTATTTTGGGCATTTTTTTAAAGTTGGTCTCAACAATGGAATTTTTAAATAATATTATTTTAATAAAAATACAAAAAAAATAGTCATTTTTTTTTTGAAAAATTAGGATACTATCGCCATTTGAAATGACAAAATTGCCATGTCGCTATTCCAATTGGCGACAGTAGCCCTCTCACCAATTAGAGCAATGCCGACCAGGCAATTTCGCTATTTGAACTGGTGATAGGGCCCTGTCGCTATTCCAATTGGCAACAAGGCCATGTCGCCAGTTCAAATAGCGACAATGCCCTATATTTAATTTTTTTTATTTGTATGTATAGAATTCAGCATAAAAATTTAGTGTTGTTTTATTTACTTTTGTACTTTTTTTTGGACTGCTTTTTCTGACCGCTACACTCCAGCGTTCGAACTGCCACACAGCACCAGCCAACTAACTACCACCACCAATGGCGTCGCCGACGAAGACAATGGTGGTGGTTTCAGAAACAAGAAAAGTTACACATTACAATTAGACGCATGGCATAAGAAGAAATATAATCAAACAATAATAAGAAACAATATTAGCACAACATATTTTTAAGAAAAATGTTATCACATAGTTTTTCGACAAATCACAATGATGTTATAAAACATTCCAGAACAATGTCATTACATAGTTTGTCGACAAATCACGATGACATTACAAACATTTAGAACAATATATTTGTGGATATCATGGGGATATGCTCATGATCTTAGGATGATGATACAATTGGCAAACGTGTTGAGGGTGTAATATCCCGAAAGTGAGACAAGAATGAATTCGGGAGAAGTCGATTAATCGGGGGAGGATCAAATGGAATTTCGGGAGGGACCTTTAGGGAGTTTTCTCAGTTAGACTCTTAGAGAGGGGGTTAATCGTTGTTAGTCAACAACCTGGGCTTGGGCTTGGCCCAATTGGGCTTGTGGTGGCCGGCCAAGGAAGGGGGGGAAGCCACTCCACCAACCCTAGCCGAACCAGCCTTTTCCCCTCCCCTCTCTCCCACGCCCCACTTCCCTAACCCGGCGCCACTTCCCTCCCTCCTTGCGCAGCCCCTACCTCCCACCTCCTTGCACCCTCCTAATCCCCTTTGCTGCTGGCCAAGAGAAAGAAAGAGGAATCCCTTGGGTGGCCGGCCAAGAAAGGAGGAGAAAGGAGGAGAAGAAGAGAAGGGAAGAAGAGGGAGAAGAAGGGATCCGCAGCGGAAGCGTGGTGGTCCTCATCCCCGTTGTGTGCTCTCTTCGTTTCGGCAAGGGTAACCCGTGGTTCTTTGCTTTAGGTCAATTTCTAGTTGTCTAATTTTCGGATGTCAGTTCGTCGATATTCTGCAGCAGTGAAGTTTGTGGTTTTTGATTAGGTTAGAGGCAGATTTGGGTCTGGGTGTCTCCTAGAAAGTTGTATCTATCGAAGTTACCTTTCATTGCCGACAAGAATCAAGTCATTCGGACTTCGGTAGCCAAAGTTATGAATTTCTTAGTATTTCTGTGTTTCTGGAGAGAAGCAGAATTGCTAGTGTTGGTTAACCTGATAAAAGCGCATATTTAGAGGGGTTTTCAGAGGGTCTCACCATAACGAAAAATTAGGCTAATCCTCTTAGATTTCAGTAAAACTAAAGATCACTAAATTCGGACAAACGTAGAGAAAGTTATGATAGTTTATTTGTCGCTGTCCAGAAACCCGACGTGAAATGTTTGCTCTGATTAAATAGATTGGTAGGACTGGTAGATGGCCGAATCAGAGGGTCTCCCCAACTAAGTTTATTTAGACATTTTAATTACCTTTCCAGAATGTCCAAGATCATCCTATTTGGACTCCTGAGCAGAAAGTTATGAATTTTTGAAGTCTGCTGTCTGCAGTGACTGATCGCTAGAAATTAGGAAAGCTAGAAATGATAAGAAGTTGGCGATTTCGATTGTAATGTGATGTATGATTTTGGTCCAGTATGCTAGTCTTAGTTTGGGGTTATTTTTCTTGTCCAGGTGGCAGCGAGATCCCAAGGGCAGCACCCACTTCGCGTCCGCCGTTCTCGCGCGGTTGAGGCAAGTATTCGGGTTTATGTGTAGTATTGGTTGCATATCATGATTGAGTGGTGTATTGTTCATCATTGCCACGTGAATGTGTTGTGGAGATGATTCTAGTTGTGTTGATGATTGCAAGTTATGTTTAAGGTTCCTTCCTGATGCTAGTGTTTACAAACTCTGATTACAAATTGAATTATGTTATTGAAAATATGATGTTGTAGTACTTATGCATGTTGGAGCATATTGAGACTTGGTCACGTGGTGATCAAGAGTACATTGTTGAGGTCCCCGTCATATGTAATGACGAGCTTAAGGTCCCACATTCTTGGAATGTGGGCATTGAATCTGAGGTCCCGTCATTGTGATGACGGGCAAAGGTCCTATACGTGTGATGTATAGGCTCTTGGTCCCGTGTGCGAGAGAAGCACGTGCATGGGTATTCATTGACGGATGAATACCCGCATTACACAGTAAAATGCGAAACAAGATAAAGATCAAAGAGTGCATAGCATTAGCATCATTTAAATATTTGAAATGTCTTAACGGTGTTGAATAAAGTTGTTTTTAGATGTTATGTCTATATGAATGTTGCAACCTTGTTGATACTTGCTGAGTCGTATGGCTCACCCTTGCTTTGTCTTGTTATAGGTACTTCTGGCAAGAACGTCATGCGTGGGAGGGAGTAGACATTGGAAAGCACGCACTACCTCACAACATTTATGCAATTGTTATTTAGTTTCACTTAAGAATAAATAACTGTGTGGAGACCATCTATGGATGTTTTATGATGTTTGTTGTTGGATTATTCATGGTTATGAGAATGATGTTAATTGTTTACAATCGTACGATTATTTTATATGCATGAAAGATTTGGATTATAGAAATAATAATAAATACCATGGTCATCTGTTAGTACCTCGATTTTGTTGTTCATACAAAGGAAGTTCTGTCGAAAAATTCATAGATTGTTCTAGTTAGCTTAATTCTTGTAGCATTCTAGGCTCATGTGGAGCTGGGGTGTTACAGTTGGTATCAGAGCCAGGTTGTAGGTCCGTGGTTAATGAAACATTAATTTTGATACACTAAGCACAGTAGGTGGGTTGGGTTTTTGCATTGCATTTACGTTTCCGTTGATATTATAGTTTGACTTGTGCTTTAGTTGATCATTGTGCTTATTGTTTAAATTATTTATTTGTCTTGTTTGTGATTGTTTAGTGATGGCAAGGGTGGAGGCCGTGGTCGTGGTCGTGGTGGCGGTGCTTGGCGAGGCGTGCAATGCCCCGCCGGAAGTTCGAACTCGTAGTGGGAAGCTAGTCTGCGGGTCGAGGAAGAGGTTGCATCCGCGGTGCAAGAGAATCGGCCCGCCACCGGTGCTCGTCGTCGCTCCCATGGTGGCCTCGCAGCGCCTCTGCGGCGTTGCCATGGTGCTACATCGGTGGAATGCTTTGAGGTTGGACACCTTCGACGGGTTAGGCACGCCGATTGATGCACTAATCGTTGCGACACATGGAGAGGCATTTTGGAGCTCTAGGATGACTTGAGGTGAGGCGCAGCTTGTCGCCTTCGGCTCAAGGGCAGCAGATATCGGTGGGAAGGAGTCGACAGCTAGGACTTCGCCCATGGTCCAGCCATTTGGGAGTTGTTTGTGGAGCAATTCCGGAGGAGGTTTTATCCTGCCTCGTTTGTGGTGAGGATGGAGGTTTCATTGCAAAGCTACAAGCAGTGGCAAGATGACAATGTCGGAATATGAGGCGGTTTTAACAACCTAATCCGCTTTGTTCGCGGTGGCTACAAATGAGGTGGAGAAGGCCAAGAGATTTCGTGAGGTCTCGCAGGTGAGTTTCGCCAGTTTTGGGGCACTGGAGTCGCGTGACTTTAGCTCCTGGTAGAGCAAGCTCGGGCATGGAACTTGAAATGCAGCTTGGGAAGATTTACAGTGCAGGAGGTACCATGGTCCAGAGGATGCGGTGGCGATCAAGAAGAAGAGTTTTGGGGAGGAAGTGGGTCATCATCAAACCGGTTTACAAGAAGTTCAAGGGCATGAGAATTCTTTCAAGTCCAAGTCCACAAGGCCACGTCATCATCTTCTTTTCGACCTTGGCGAGTGCTCCTAGATTGCGTCCGGTTCAGGCAAGGGATGAAGTGTTTCAAGTGTGGTAATGAGCATCCGGCCGGAGTGTTCTTGGTCGGGTTCTTGCCGCCACCGTGGTCGGGAGGGCCACAAGGCTTTGGTTTGTCGGCGGAATCACGCCGGTGTGATCAAGTGGGAGCGACCCCCATCGCAAGACCAGAGCAGCGGCTTCATCTCGGGTTCAGGCGGATGTTAGCGGCCACTCCTACTCGATCCCCGGGTCACCGCGATCTTACCTTCCTTATCATGGGGTATTCCACCGCCAGTACTTTGGCCACCGGTCCTCGCGGCACCGTTTCGGCCGGCACCTTCAAGACCTCCTGCACCGCCGCACCCCATACCAGGTGTTGGGGGGCCCTCCGCCCAGCAGATTTCTTATGCCATGCCGACGGCAGAGTCGGCAGGTCATCCCGATGTGGTGACAGGTACGCTCCTAGTGGACTCAGTGGAGGCATTTGTACTTTTTGATTCAGGAGCTACTTTCTCTTTTGTATCGTGCCACATGAGTAATCAATGCCAAGAATCCATAACCTACTAAGTTAGGCCCGTCCCATACCAGGCATGTGGTCGTACAGTAAGGCCCAGTTCAATGGCGCACAAAGTTAAGTCCTTAATTGACCAAGGCAAGACTTCCATGTTCTAACTATGCCACAAAGATTATCATTCTCATTCACAAAGTCCACCATATCACAAAGTATCCACCACTTGCGTCAGTCTAAATCCTTTCCTACCCTATTGGTTTTAGTGCAACACATGCTATCACAAAGTAATAACACATAACACATACAGTTTTATCACAAAGCTCCATAATCACTTAGTCAAATTCATAATTTGCAACTCAGGTGATGATGATGACTCGTTGCATAGCTAAGTAATCTACTCGTACTAACCAACCCACGTTGGTGCTATAATATTACCAACTAATAACCAATCTAGGGTGACAAGGAAATATGACATACAAGGCCAAGATGTAATAACAAATTGGATGATAACTATGCCCAAAAGCATTTAAATACATAATTAAAGTAGAATACAATACTTTGAAACAAAGTAGTTTGAAAACTGGGTTCAAGATGATCAAAGGTATGACTTGCCTTGGAAAAGGTCTATGTACTGGTCTTGATCTTGAGGTGCTCCTTCTTCTCCAAAATTCCCCGACGACTCGACGTCTACTCGCAAACGAGATAAATAAACAAAACAAATAAATAACAGAGGCAAAACAAACTCCAAAAATTAAATAAAAACTCAGATAAATATAGCTCGAATTTAGATAAATTTTGGAATTTGAATGGGCTCAATCGGAGTTAGGATGCAAAAGTTATGGGCTCTGGAAGATTCAAAATCTAAAGAAAACCCTAAATTGGATTTTCTAGAATTTCCGAATTATTTCAATGAGAAAAATCGGATTATTGCGCAATGTCGACGCCACTCGTGATTTCGGAAAAAGATAAATAAAAGAAAACACTGACATGTGGGACCCACATGTTAGGGACACGGCTCACGGTAGACCAAGTCTACCGAGCCTCGGGACCAGTGGACTTAGCCACGCGGCGCACACGTGGCGTTGACGAGGATGCTGCGCGAGACGACACGTCGGCGCTGGAGCTGAGGTGGCGATCCACATGGCATGACACGTCAGACCGACGGGCGGCGGCGCTCGGAAACCGACGACAACGGCGAACGGCGGCGATCCACCGGCGGTGAGTGGTACCGGCGTGTAGAGGGTGCGACGGCGATCACGACAAGGGGCTCACTGGTGCACAGGGGTGACTGGAGTGGCCGGTGGCGAGGTCGAAGCGGCGAAGAGGTTTCGGGCTCGACGGGATCGGGCCTCCGATGATGCTCCGGCGGAACCAAGGCGACCACGAGGTAACCCTTGCTCCTGCGATGCCAACGAAGCAAACCCTGAGGTCCTGGCGACGCTGGTTGCGGCGGAAAAGCTCGTCGGAGAAGGCGGCGGCGCAAAACGATCTTCGAGCTCCTGCGGCGGCTAGGGTTCGGCGCGATGGCGAAGGCGGCTAGGGTTGAGGTGCGGACACCGAGGGCTACCTCTCCTTATATACGCGGCGGCTCGGGAGAGTCCAGGGCACGAACGCCCAAAAACGGCATGCGACGGCGGCGATCGTATCCCTAACAGATTCAGGAACGAAGCACAGGAGGTACGGGGGCCCACACGTTAGTGACGGCGGCTCGGGCGCGAACGCGTGCGAAACGGCGCGGCTGCGAAAACACTCCAAGAATCCTTTCCCACCTAGTTGGTTTTAGTACAACTCATGCTATCACGAATTAATAACACATAGCACACAGTTTTACACAAAGTTCCGTAGTCACTTAGTCAAATTGAATATTTGCAACTTACATGAGATGTGAGACTCGTAGCATGGCTAAGCAATTGTACTCGCATCTAACCAATCCATGTTGGTGCTACAATATTACCAACTAATAACCAATCTAGGGTGACAAGGAATTATGGTATACAAAGTCTCGCGCAGCATCCTCGTCAACGCCACGTGTGCGCCGCGTGGCTAAGTCCACCGGTCCCGAGGCTCGGTAGACTTGGTCTATCGTGAGCTGTGTCCCTGACATGTGGGTCCCACATGTCAGTGTTTTCTTTTATTTATCTTTTTCCGAAATCCTGAGGGCTGACGTCAGCATTGCGCAATAATCCGATTTTTCTGTTAAGAAATAATTCGGAAATTCTAGAAAATCCAATTTAGGGTTTTCTTTAGATTGTGAATCTTCCAGAGCCCATAACTTTTGCATCCTAACTCCGATTGAGCCCATTCAAATTCCAAAATTTATCTAAATTCGAGCTATATTTATCTGAGTTTTTTATTTAATTTTTGGAGTTTGTTTTGCCTTTGTTATTTATTTGTTTTGTTTATTTGTCTCGTTTGCGAGTAGACGTCGAGTCGTCGGGGAATTTTGGAGAAGAAGGAGCACCTCAAGATCAAGACCAGTACATAGACCTTTTCCAAGGCAAGTCATACCTTTGATCATCTTGAACCCAGTTTTCAAACTACTTTGTTTCAAAGTATTGCATTCTACTTTAATTATGTATTTAAATGCTTTTGGGCATAGTTATCATCCAATTTGTTATTACATCTTGGCCTTGTGTGTCATATTTCCTTGTCACCCTAGATTGGTTATTAGTTGGTAATATTATAGCACCAACGTGGGTTGGTTAGTACGAGTAGATTACTTAGCCATGCAACGAGTCATCATCATCACCTGAGTTGCAAATTATGAATTTGACTAAGTGATTATGGAGCTTTGTGATAAAACTGTATGTGCTATGTGTTATTACTTTGTGATAGGATGTGTTGCACTAAAACCAATAGGGTGGGAAAGGATTTAGACTGACGCAAGTGGTGGATACTTTGTGATATGGTGGACTTTGTGAATGGGAATGATAATTTTTGTGGCATAGTTAGAACATGGAAGTCTTGCCTTGGTCAATTAAGGACTTAACTTTGTGCGCCATTGAACTGGGCCTTACTGTACGACCACATGCCTGGTATGGGACGGACTTAACTTAGTAGGTTATGGATTCTTGGCATTGATTACTCACGTGGTAGGTTAGGCTATGGGTGGAGATGTGTACTACAAGGTAGTCGCATCACGGGGCGGTTCGCCGAGTCCCTGTCCAGCGGTGTGTGTGTTATGCCAAAGCGCTTTGTTAGGGTTGGCATAGCGGTTTGTAAGCACATCGGGAGTGTCAATGTTGAGATGAAGTTTCTGAATCGTTTTGTTATGATTAGTGCTTGCTACACTAGTTGTATCGTGTGGGTAAAGTGTACAACCTCTGTAGAGTGTTAATCAATCTATTCGAATAGTCGCGTCCGCGGTCATGGATATGCTCGGGGATTTCACACGAGGGGTAGTTTTCATAAAATGTTGGGATGAGAGCTATGTGATCTAGGTCAGATGGCTATGTGAATAATCTGTTTAGCTTTGTGTCTTTGTGGAAACAACTGTTAAATTAATATTGTCTATTCGTTTTGAACTGCATTTCAATCTATTATTCGTATTCAATTGCAAAAGTTGCTTTTATGCAAAAGAACCACATAAGTCTTTTCTTTTGGAATAAGCCTGCATCTATAAATTGCATTCTGTGGTATGATTTGCGAGTACGGTTGTGTACTCACGCTTGTTGTAAAACTTGCGCCCAAACCTACAGAAGAGGAGGAGTCTACGCCTGGTTTCGAGGAGGAGTTCGCCAAAGGTTGCTGATCGTTAAGGTTTGGATCCCAGTCAGTTGCCTGTGGTGAATTGATGGGATCTCCGCTGGAGTTATTTCTGTTCCGCTGCTTTTTTTTTTCTCTGTTAGCCCTGCGTAGCTTAATAAGTGTAAACTAGACCATAAGGTCAAAACCCTTATTTATTATTCAAACTAATCGTCTACCTTATTTATTGCTTGTGTGGATCGATATTTACCTATGCTAATCTTGTGTGCACTAGCGTGATCCTGGGCTAGTGCAGTATACACAGAGGGTTCCAGAATTGTAATTTTGGGTCCCGACAGTGGAGTCCGCTTCGGAGACGACAATGACGTGGCGGGGTAGGACCCACACGTCAGCGGCTAGGGCTCGGACGCTGGCTCGTGCGAAACGGCGCGGCTGCGAAACAGACTCGAAAGATCTGACCGTCCGTCCTAGATCGAACGGCCCAAAATCAAAGGAACATTCGGACCTCCGAATAGTTCACGCGCATCTAGCCGTCCATTCTTGATCGAACGATGGAGGATGGGCTGAGCGTTCGGAGAGAGAGAAGAGGCTAACATGCGGGGCCCGCATGTCAGTCGGAGGCGCGCGCTGGGCGGCGAGCTGGCTGCGCACGGCTGGGCGGAAAGGGAATAGGATCGGCCGGGGTTTTGATTTGCCGAAGCAAATTCTGAGATTTTAAATAGCTTTTCTATTTTGTAAAATACCAGAAATTCAAATAAGCAATAGAAATTAGCAAATGAACTCAGAAAAAATTCTAGAAAAATCTAAAAATATATATCTGAGCACATAGAACCCAAATAAAATAGTTTTGGCTAATATTCATGTTGGGATTATTCACATTAAATATTTTTGATTGTAAAGTCCAATATTAAGCTTTTGAATTAAATTCAAATAAAACCAAATGGTGACTTTTCTCGCTACTAACTATTTAAAAGATTTTTAAGCTCAGAAAATTGGGATGTTACAGAGAACCAAGGTACAGAACGCTCGAGGTGGTGCTGGAAGATGACTGAGGCTAGCAGGGTGGTTGCAAACCGAGAAGACAAGGAACTAGAGCGGAAGCTACCAATGATGAACATGGTGGCAGTGGCAAAGTGGACCGAGACTAAACTCAGGGAGGAGTTGAGGTCCGGACTAGGCTCAGGGAGGAGCTGAGGTCCTGAACGGTCAAGGAAACCAGGTGCAGTCATATGAGACATGTGGTGCACCAAGTGACTTGGTCCCCGTTGCAAGCGAGGACGGTTCGGTGGGATCCGGACACATGAGAAGCTTGGCGGGAAGTCATCGGGGCAACATGGATGATGACCGAGCGTGGCAGTTCTGTGCGACGGGTTACATAAAGCAGCACGACAATTCGTGTTATGGGTTACATCAAGCGGCATGGCTTTTCGTACGACAGGTTGCATCAAGCGACGCAGGGTTCGATGAAATCAATCCAAGTAAGTTTCTTCAAGATAAGTCTCTTCTTGTTCTGGCTCTCTCTTTTATGATTTTGGGGCTTTCTGTGATCCTTTGGTTTCTGGCCTGAATCTTGCTTGCTGTGACATGTGGGAATGCATCTAATATCATCTCTTACCCACGAGCAAATTTTTGGATCATATTTTGGTTTTGACTCGGTCCTGATACAATCTTCACTCAAACCGAAAAAAATCAGAACTTTAGAATGATCTTCACGATCCTTGACTGGAATAGGTTCCTGACATCCCACAAAAGGTGTGTTTCAATTTTCATGTAGTTTGGAGTTGTGGATCAAATCTTAGATCAATTTGTGATCTTGCATTCTAGCTGTTTTTACTGTCCATCTGAGAGGTCCGACCGCCCAACTCATTTTGTCTTGAGTTTTTGGTGATTTTGGTTTGTTTTCTTCGAGGAGTTGATTGGATTCAATACAAGTCTTTCGCTATACTTGTATATTGATCTTCATAGCTCTCATAGCCATTGGAGTGAAAATCTTGTTGAATCTGATCAAGGTGAAAAAGAGACAGTGCTCCTATTCACCCCCTCTCTAGTCATCGTTTTGGTCCAACAATATTTCAACTAGACAAACTATTCCAGTGGCTACTACCTCAATGTCGTCATGTCGACCTCCACGGTGCCTGCCTTGAGTGATCTGATGGGGTCCCCTCGACGCCATCCGGACTACTGACCTCTTCTTCATCATGTGCATTTCTCGTAGGGCATTTCTTGAAGGTATGCTCGGACTCCCTACAAATTGAGTACTTCTTCGTATGACGTCTGGCTTCTACTTTGTCCATGTCGTTCCTAATATGTCGTATCTGCTGCCGACCAATATTTCCCTTCAACCTACCAATATCCGTGGCCCAGATTAGTTGCTCCCTAGTAGGATGGTCAGTGAAATGGCCAACCACACCATAATCATACAGCTCTGCATTCCAGGTCTGCATCACCTCTTTCTTGGTGAAATATTCGGAAAGGTACTGAGCGGGATGCTACGCCAACGTCGAACATGCGGCCATGAGATATGAGCATGGCCTATGTAGAAGAAGAGGCCTGTTGCAGGTGCATACGCAACTAGCACGGTGTAGCATGCACTCGTGGATGATCCTCTCGCGGTTCGTCCCGCGATGGCCTTTCTCCCTGAACAGTATCTCAAAGTGAAGCTCACTTGTGTCCATCTTAAACGTCCGGTGCATCCCACCCTTCTTTCTCTTCTCCTCCATGTACTTGGTGATCATCCTAGAGTAGAGTACTCTGTTATTTGCCATGAAGAGTGACGCGTTGTTGCTTCGATCAACAAAGTACTTTGTGGTACCGTAGAGAATTACCTCCACAATAGCAACCAAAGGGAGGCACACGGCGCCGCGTATGACCCAATTGTAAACCTCGGCTAGATTGGTTGTCATAACACTATATCGAGAACCATCCTTGGCATATAGTAGCGATCACTTCTCCTTAGGCTCGTGCTCAATTCAGTCTGAGAAGTGTTTCACCTGCGCCCTCGTCTTCCTCGTCACACCAGGACTATTTGTGGGTAATTGTGGCAATGCCTTAGGGTTCTGGTTAGCGTTTGTGGCGGGCTTTTTTCCTGCCTCCCTTATGTGTGCCCGATCTGCTCATCTAAAATCTTCTAGAGTTCATCGAACTTTCTCTTCTGGTTCTGGTTGCACAGCAGCTTGAACAGGTTCATCAAGTTCTTGTTGTGGAACTGCTTGTAAAAGCCTACACTCACCCTTGCCTTCTACCATGCTCATATGCCATAATACCATGGCAAGAGGTAATGGCCTCTATTTATAGAGCTCGTGGGTCATTAGATTCTTGACAAATAACCCTTCAACTAAAATATCTAGAATCTCTACATACTTTCTACAAAATATCTAGATAATAGAAGTTTGCCTAATTTATTTAATTAGCTACTCTAGAATACTCCCTAGAAATATCCTTGTTCTAGTAAAGTTTGGAGTCTTCTAGATATTTGCATCGCCTCCTTCTAACAAAGGGGATGAAGTGAGGAGGAAGATAGGCATAAAATGGGCATTTAATCCCCTAATAATGGAATTTCTCAAAGCATCCTCACTTAGCAATGGCATCTTTCGAATTTGAAAGTCTACAGTGCCATTCTCTGAATAGGGCAATCTACAATGATATGTATCCGAATTTCCCAAAAAAAATGAAGGGATAGGGGCAAAACCTACTCTTACACACCTAAGATGGGTCCCCCAACCACCTCAACATGGGATTAACGTCGACAAGGAGGGTTGAGGGGTCTACGACAGTTTGGATTGGAAGAAGGCGGAGAGGGGCAGTTGGGGTCCCTACAGTTAATGAGGAAGAGAAGAGAATTTTGTATACGAGCAATCTTGCTTTTTAAAAAAGACATTTGCGTGAAGGCCTCGCTAATGTCTCCAAAGAGACAATTAGTTATAGTTGTGTGATATTAAACCTTTTGCGCAAAGCGAGAACAAAATCTCAAGTGTTAGCTTCTAAGCTTAAGTATGTTTTTTTAAGGCCCAAGTCTCAAACAGGCATTTACTAGATTTATATATATAAAGTGACTACATATCCCAAACTGTTAGCTAAAAGGACCTTACAAAGTAAAAAAGTTACAGACTGTTATGTGGTACATGTCTCACCCAGAAATAATTAGAAATAATTGTAGGAGTATACACGTCATGAGGCAACCTTGCCAGGGACAGAAGATGGTGTCAACGAGGATGAAGGCGGGGACAGGCCACGATCAGGGTTTCTTATGGCCTCGACTGCGCAGACCAATTGGTGCCTCCCTACAGTCCCTTCGACGATCCTTCCAGATTTAGAACTCAAGGTTGAAGATGAAAGCTAAACTCCTTGTTTTCTCCTCAGACGGTCCTTCATGAACGATAATGACTGAACTTAACGGCCTATTTGGAGCCCAAGAATCTAACAAAAAATATATATATGAGAAGTAATTCATTTCCTACGTGAATCGGGGAAATTTCCCACTTCCCATCCTTCTAGCTTAGAACTTAAGGTTTAAGGTGGAACTCTTGTTTTCTCCTTAAGGTTAACGGTCTATCTTGGACAATACCGACTGACTGAAGGGCTTATTTAGAGCTTAAGAATTTTACAAGAATTTTATGGGAAATGGAGTAGTTCACTTCATACATGAATTGGGAAAATCTCTCACATCCCAGATGGGGCTAAGTATTAATGTGGGCTCAATATAGCTAAGGTGTTACACGGAAGGCGGATTCTTTTACTAGCACAAATAAAAAAGTATCCATAATTCGCAAACACGAGATTGCCAATTTCACCAGATTTAGAGCAACACAATTTAATGGGATAGCAGATTATAGTAACACAGCAGAGTATCAACCAACAAAGGCTCAAACCATTGTCTTCGTAAGGAACTCGCGTATTTTAATTCCTTATGCATTTCATGCTACAATGTAGTGTAATGTACACGTATTGATCTCTAGGCTCAGCCTGGATGGGCAACCATCGCCGCCGGTCCCCTCGAGGGAGCTCGATCCTGCCTGTTGTGAACAAAAATAACATACAAGAGGCACAGAAGGATCGACTATTCTAACAAAAAGAAAAGAAAACGTGTCGTTCCCATCATTCCATTTTGCACCTGAATCGCCTGAATGCATCTGATGTTTCGGTAATCAGTAACGGCATCAAGAGATCAAGACGACCATTGGTCAGGGACAGTTAAGAAGTACTTTGACATGGCCTTCCTGAACCGTTTCTTGTACTGATCTGGGGATATGATCGTTGGGGGTACGTCTTTGAAGCCACCCAGAATTCCGGACGCCTTCACCCAAGTCTCTACCTGTTTGTCCCACGTGTACTGCCGAAGATAGTCAATGATACCCATCACGAGCTCTTTCCTGTCTTCATCAATGCCAACTAGAAGGGAGTAGTCCATCACATCCACCGACTGAAAAAAAAAAGGAATGCACAACAGCATAAGTAACAAATCATGCACGCTAACGAGCAACGAGAGAAGCAATATTTGTGCATCTTGGTATTATGATATTATCAATTAACATGCTACAGAGATAGTTGGTCTGAACAGTTTGCACAAATACACCAAATCAATTGCCAACTAGTATTATCACCTGCGCTTTGCTACGGGTTTTTTTGGTTGATGATTACTTTTACTATCAACACTAATGGAAGTATTACTAGACTATTTATAATCTTCAAAGGTGCAATGAAAGGATGTCTTTTCATGAAACAATGTGTAAATTTCTTAAACTTCCACCCTTTCAACTAAAAGGTGTCTAATCCAAGCATCTCAAGCACGCTAACAAGCAACGAGAGCTGCAATATTTGTGCATCTTGGTATTACGATATTTACTTCCTCCAGTTACAAAAGTTGTCCTAGAATACGTACAGTAAAATCGTATCAATTTTGACCAAAGATATTATCTAAAATATGTAGTTTGGATGTACGAAAATGACATGAATAAATTTGTTACGGAAAATACTTTTATGAAATAAAACTTTTATAACTTTTTTTCAAAAACATGATGATAAAATTTAGTGGTCAAAGTGACATCTTGTTGATTTTGAAAAGTACAAAAATAACTTCCTTTTATGACGGGTGACGGGAGGAAGTATCAATTAAGATGCTACAGACATAGCTGGTCTGAACAGTTTGCACAAATACACCAAATCAATTGCTAATATATACCACACCTTTCTATATTTGCAAAGCTATACTACCGTTAAGGTTGACTAGCAAGTTACGTGCCACCTAATCATCCAGATCCATGTCAATTAAAGTGGAAAATATCAATCAAGTCAGCAATCAAATCGGTAGTTTAGCCAAGCCAAGATTTTAGGTCTTTGGACAGCCTTTATTCACTCAGCCAAGCCCAAGCTGACTGGTGACACGGCAAGTCAGATCCAAGTCACCAAATTGACTTATTCCTAACTGACAGTTGCTATGTTGACTAACTACTGGGTCTAGCTAGGCAAGGTGGCACCAAAATCACCAATCAATCTGGCAAGTGGCAACAATGTTATAGTTTTGGAAATAGAAAATGTGACATATGTGGTTGCAAGTTCAATCGTTTGTTTTAAAGATCCACGTGTTGCAGCTACATCAATCCCTTTGCTTCCCTTGCCTGCCCATACCCACCCTAGATATTTATCTCATCACATGTTCTCAGCAGTCAGCAGAAACAAAGTGCTCCAGTGAGACACAAATTCTACCTCCATAGCCGATTTGGTTGCTCATCAAGTTAGGAAACACATATCAGATTAAGAGGACTTCTCTGGTTTCAATAAAAGAAACAAGCGCCGGTGTGTGTTCATCTGTCTAAAAAAAGGGAACATGTATGGTAAGATGGACAAAGATATCACCAAACTAATATAAATATTGAGCTATGGTCTCCAAGATTCAAACTGATTCCAGACTATTTCCATGTTATTTCACAAAACAGTATTTTGTAGTACCAATTGTGAAAAGTGAAAACAGGTGCATGACCCTTCAATTCACCTAGCGTCCGCGGAAATTGCATAGATATTAATTGAATTCCAGCGGTTTACAAGATCTTGGTGTCAGAGGCCTTCTAGAAATACTAGGTTGGTGCACCCTAGGAATATAAGTACGTAACTTCCAACATACATAACATAGTGATTTAACCACAGCTAAAGTAGAATCACTTACTGCCAGAAAAGAAGTATCATTCCAGACAGCTCGTTCCAACCTTCGTTTTGCTTTGCTTCCAATAAAAATGGGCTTTGTATGAAGTGTCTCCAATAGATTAAGATCTAAGAGAACCTTGTTGTTTCCTGATGTATCAGGGTTGTAACGGGACCGCAAGGAGCCTTTCAGGTCATATATTCTTGATACCTTCCTCTTGAAAAAAAGATTTTCCATGACCATTACATCCATCTTCAGTTCCTTTCCATCTCTCAAGTTCTTGGCAATGACCTAGTGCATAAATGAGTAGCAGTTAAGTTCACATGTTTCAATTTCACAAGACTCCACAAACACATGAAGCATTACAAACCTGGTAAAGACCAAGGACTTTAGCAAGGCAAGTTGGGCTTCCAGAAGATACAGACTCTGTTAAATATTTGAAGTACTCCGCTGCATAGTCCTCAAATGAATCTAATTCTGTTCGGGTCACTTGCTTTATGACAAATCTGTCGTCCAGTGTTTTGGCAAAGTACACATTACTCTTGCCACCTTGAGCACTCCATCTCTTGCAGCGACTCAAAGAACGGATGTAGTCCAGTTCATCTGGACAGCACTTTCTCCTGATTGCATCAAACTGCTTTGCAAAATAACATGTTACAGAAAATTTTGCCTTATCCACAGAACACGAATCTTCATCCTCAAAAGAAACTGTCAAATGAATATCCTTGGAATCATTTCCAGTTCTAGGTTGAGGTTGGTCAGAAGTGGAATTCTCATCCACAGATTTCAAGGCACTAAATCTGTCCAATTCATTACGCTGATCCAGCAGTGGCAACAAGAAGCTGTGATATTCCGGGACAGTCATGGCATGGGCTATCATGCTGGACGGCTCATCATCGTAAATTGGAACAACAACATCTGAAGCATTTTGCGGTAGAAGAAAACGACCCTCACCATCCATCATACCAGGAACATGAAGTGCCAGATTATTTGTGAATGTTGGGGACAAACCCCTGCCTGTTCTCTCAAGAGCCCTTGGAGGCCTTTGCGAATAAGCTCTTCTTATGCTTACATTCGAACCATCGACAGGTGATAACCTCTCTCTAAAATTGATGGCAGAATCAAATGATCTTATTCTAATTGGCGCTATAACCTTCCGGTACGAGGGATCATCAATAAGAGAAGTAGGTATGACTGGAAGTGCCTCCATGCTACATTTTGATGGATCATTAACAAACTGACTAGAGCCAGTCCATGCTAAGTCAATTTTGTCAGAAAGATTGGACACAGAAGTCTGTGACCTCTCCAATGTTTTTTCAAGCATAAGTTCATCAGCCAGCACCCCGTCACTCTGTATCTCCTGTAGGCCCGAGACAAATTGGTCAGCTGAACCGGCATGGCCTTCAACAGACTGGAGGGTATCTATAATGCTGGGTTTCAACCCAAAATGTGACACGGTTGTGTCACTCTGTTCTCTGCTGACCAATGGTTTCCCAGTATTTGTGATCACTGTCAATGAACATGACTGTGTATGTTCTAGTGAATTAGCCATATTCTCTTGTTTACTGGAAATCACAGCCTTTGGCTCTTCTAACAAGCTTTCAGGAAGCTTCTCGGGACAATGTGCATCAGTTGGCACAGTATGACAGTTCTCCTTGGTAAGTGAGTGTATCATGTACAGTCTGCGATCCCATATGTGCGCGTCAAGTACAAGCTCTCGCCTAAGGCGATTGAGCTCTAGAACATCTATAGTTGGTTCAAGTGCATGTAAGTCCTCTATGCTAGGAAATCCCGACAATACCTGAAAAATAATGAACATTCATGAATCATGACAAACAAATCAAACATCCAGCACAGCATGTAGAAAACCTATTGAACAGTTTAACAGCATATTAATAAAACCATGCAACAGTTGAACTTACGTCATACTTCTTCCACTCAATTTTAATCAAATCCTTAAGATCAACAAGATGTGTATTCAAGCCTGCCTTCATGCTCACATTTTGGGCTGAAACTATCTTTTCAATGCAGTCAAGTTTGTCAAAGATCTCCCTGTACAAGTGCTCCTTCGTATTGGCTACCTGCAAGTAAAACAATTTTAATAGGGAAATAAATCTCACAAAAAGGATGTCTAAGGGGCACTTTGAGCACGCATGTAAGGGCCTATTTGTCCCAGCTTTACTTCTCCAAAACGCTAACTTTGGGGGCTTATGGTGGAGAAGCCTACAAAGCTAGCTTCTCATAAAAGCCAGGGAAGCCGTTTGGTAAAAACTAACAACGCTAGCTTGTAAGGGAGGTGGGATGGAGAGAGGTGGGGAGATGGGGTGGGGAAAGATTGAGAAACCAAAAAGGCCACTCTCCACAGCTTATAGCTTTACGTGGGCTTCAACTTCTTGAAAAGCTGGGTGTTTGGCGTGGCTTCAGCCTGAAACTAGGCCAAATAGGCCCTAAATAAAGAAACTTATTTACATCAACATACATCAGCAGCCTCTTTGATGGCCCAATCTTGAGCTACTGGATAAGCAAAGTCCAATATCGAGGCCGGCAAGTTAACAGACAGAATGTCTACAGGAGAATAGCGGAAGACAGCAACCATGCTTCCAAACCTGTTGATGGAGAATGCTATCATTAACATTGGCCTTAAAACGGAAGATTTTACTACAAGAAGCAATCACATACCCATAAAAACGAAGACAGTCCCTCTGGAGGGAATGTCCACAACAGGCAATTCGATTAGCTGTTGCGCGATTTGAAAAGCTAAGTTCCAGAAACTTCCCGAAAGAAAGTCCACGTGCTGCATCGGACATCACTACTCTTTGTGTTGCCGGAGGGATTCCATCTTTCGGTTTGCACCTGAGGCACCTATGCCACATCCATATCTTCCCATCATTCTCCCCAGGTAACCTTACAGATGAAAGATTTCTAACACTGATTGTGAGACTGCCTTGTTGATGGGTGTAACATCGAACATGAGATTCTGCAGGCTCCTTGCAAGATTCACAGCATGAAGTCTGGCAACAAAGACAAAACATATTAATAAGGTAGTACAAGGTCAGTGCTTGTACAAATAGAAAGGTTGATGACAATGTGATACCTGATTGAATAAATCTTCACGGAAATATCTTCCAAGTGGTTTATCAAAATTACCATAGAACTTTATGCGAAGGAGCTGAGATTGCTTGCATACAATTCCTCTCAGAGGGCATGCAATTGACAAGGAAACCAAAATTCTCTGTGGATTCTCAGATGTTGGGAAATATTCATTGTGACTCTCATTATGATCACGTATGGCTACTACTGTACGTTCTTCGTCTGATATGTGATGCCAACCATTGTCCAAGTCACTTTCAACTCTAAAAATCCCACCAACCATTTCCTCTCTATGAATATTATGACCAAAATGTAGATCTGTTGCTGCCCTTTTTCTGACCCAGGTGGGTGAACTTTTGGATGTCTGAACACTTATTATGTCTAGAGGTGGTATACAACCATTATCAAGAGAGGATCTTTGGGAATAAGGAAATATGTCGTTAGTTCCACCAATGTATTCTTCCTGATTAAAGTTAGTCCTCACAAAAGATTGATCTGCGGATAACAGTTTTAAAGAACCATCAAGGCACTTTGGGGGCATGCTGCACCCATTTTCTAAAATTCTGTCACCAACTATTTCAATATCATTGAAATTCTGCCGACAGTAACTTGAGGAATAATTCACACCATCTATATTCTTCTCAAGTGGAAGAGCTGGAAGATCTGAATGGATCTTTGGTAGTGTTGCACCCTCATCTGCAAGATACGAGGTCTCAAGTGATAAGTGATATGCTGCAAATAAAGCAAATTGTAGAGCAAGCTTGACCTTCCTTAACTCCTCATAGGATGAGCCTCTTAGAAGGACCTAGGAAAAAACATATTGGTTTTATTAGATAAGTCATAATCACAATAGGAAAAACAATTCAAACAAAGACAAGTTCCAAAGATGAGTACAGGATTGAGAGACCTATAAAACAAAGCGCTTTGCCATCCTAAGCAGAAACGTTAAAAGAACGAATAAACAAAAAGAGAATGGAAGTATAACATTTGGGCCTACCGGCCAAAGTAACAATATGGTGAGAATTGACCCTTAATTGATTACGGTATTGAATACTGATGATCTTTGAAAGGCAGTGAATAATTTTATGCATTACCGTGCAGCCCAAGCGTCTTGGACAACCATCAAAAAACATCAGTGTCTTCACAGACTTTTTGTTAGAGTTCTTTGGAGATGAAGATTCTGCAACTCTTTCAATCCAGAATGTCTGGCATTGTCCAAGTCTTGCTGAAGTGACATTTTCAATGGACGATGCAATTTGAGCACCTGTGCAGCGTGATATCCTTTCGAGAAGTGATCTCTTGACATTCAGTACTAACGAAATATCTTTTGCAAGAAGCTGTTGAGCATACAATGGCACACTTTTTTCAACCAGCAATACATGAGGTCGTAGGGCCTCTATCTTTGCAACTGCATTCTTAAGATACTCCTTTTCCTGTACATATCACACTTAACAGTCAATTATGGACATATGAGAACAATCAGGATAAACATATCATAATTGGAAAATGACAGAGGCATGACCTGTTCAAGAATGTTGTTTATCGATGCTAGTTTGTTTGTAACCTTTTGGTGTTCCAGTGCTCCTCCCAAAAGAAGCAACCTAGGGTTCTCATGCTTTGACACCATACGTTTGTGTTTTACATTTTTAGAACAAACAACACCTTTAACAAAAGTACTGCAAACAGATTAATAACATTTAGCTCCAAAAATACCATGACAGTGTGTCATGTAACTCTTCGATACAGGTAATTCATTAAAGGGCATACCTATCGTTGGGATTCCCTGATGCTACACATTTGACTTTGACATAGTCGGTGGGATCCATGCTACCACCTTTGCTTGTGTCTGGCCGAACAAAGGTAGCTGCCTGCCATGCTAATGAGGATAGTATGTCCGACCATCCATCCACAGGATCAACTCCATGACCTTGGAGTAATTGGGCCACAAGAGCCCTGAAATGCCCATGTAAAGCATTCCTTAAGAACTCTTTATGAGCTATATTATGTTTTCCTTTGATTCCCAGTAAATCATCATCACCGCCATAATCATGGTTAACATGTCCAAAGATCTTCCCATCACCAACATCAGCTCCGTCGTCATCATCATCATCATCATATTCAAAAAAACCATTTTCAAAGTCATCACCCTCATCCTGAGGCGGTGGTGGATACCAAATGAGTCTATTACTCTCAAAATCAATTGGCTGTACGGCATTATTATTCTGTTCATCATCGCAAATGGGTGAATCCACAAAGCTAGAATAATCAACATCATCAGAGCCATGGCCAGAATTCAAAGGGTAGATAGGTGAATATTGGCTGGAATGGCCACTCCTGGGGGGAGGACTTGTGTCTCCTAGTCCCAATCGTTTCATAGGACTATCTACCGGGCTTGAAGTCCCCAGCCTGAAGGTATACATCCTACTAATACTTGTGCTCATGGAATCCGTATCAGAAGTATCTTGAGAAAACTCACTCTGCGGGGAGAAATACCGCTCTGAGTCCTCACCATCTTCATAAAAACCACTCCTACACCCAGTAATTTATATTCAGTTAGCACGCTATTAATAGTTATTCCCTCCAAGGTATGTAAGGAAGTCAATTACTCACCTTGGTGTTGAGCATCGGAGAGGACCAGGCGACGAGAAGCGCCGCCACCCGGCGAGCCTCGATGTAGACGGCGTCGGGACGCGCTCCGGTGGGGACATCGGAGGCCCATCCATGCCGTCACCACGCTGCCCCATGGCACCACCTCGGCCACCGTTAATAGGCCGGACGCCAACGTCGCAGCACTCGCTGCCGCCGCAGTCCGTCATCGCAAGGTCAGCAATCCAAGAATCGGACTTCTGCGCGACGGGCACTCCCATAAAAGCAGCAAGCCCGCTAAAAAGTAAAAAAATAATGAGGAGACCCAAACCTAGCACTTCTTGATTTCTCTCTAGACTATACCAAAGACGCCCACAAATCACAGAAAAACAACCACGCCAAACCAAAAGGTACAAATCGTCAGAGGGGAACTAAAAGGGACCCCGCGGAGCCCCTAGTCCTAGCGTTTCTTGCCGTCTGCGCAGCCGAGGAATTCCGTCGAACACGCAGCGCGCAAGAAGGCAGCATGGCTCGAAGCCCTCCAATTCAGCAGCAGGGGGAGACGGGAACCGGCGGCAGAGGCGGAGACCAAGGGCGAGTGGGGTTTGGGGCGGGGGCAGGTGGAGGAGGGGAAGGGGTAGACGCCCATGGGGGAAGAAGAAGCTTTTGCTGATGTGGGAATAGAGGTAGATATAGAGGGATCCGATAAAAGAAAAGGCGGAGAAAAGTTAAGCGGGGTAGGAGAAAAAAGGTTTGGTAGGTGTTGCGGATTTTAGTGTTTTCTTTCCTTTTTAATTCGTTTTTTATCCTTTTTCTTTTCTGTTGCCTTTTTTACATCTTTTATTGGTCAAAGCCAATGGCCAATGGACTTGTGTTTCTTGATGGGGAAAAAATCTGAGGAAGTATTCCATTACCTCTCGTTCTTTTTCCCCCTTTTGTTGAATAGGATTAGGTGGTGAGCCAATCCGAATTGTGGGTTTGAGTTGGCTTTTTTGTGTTTAAAATTGATTTGCTTCCCCTGTTTAAAAAAAAATGATTTGCTTCAACTTGACATGTGTTGACTTTGCTACATGTGTTTTGTTTTATGTTCTGTTCTTAGGTCTCAACTCTCAAGTGTGTCTTTTCTCATCGCAGAAAAAGCGCCTTTCCTCGCCGTGAAATCCTTAGCGTAGTTGTAGTTTAAGTTCAACATAAAAATTTTAAATTATTTGTACTGATTATTAAACAAGAGCATTTCAAAAGTGCTAGGTAGATAGATGAACCCTGTGAAGTGTATTTATCTTAACTGGATTCATATTCTCCATCACAATGTAATATTATGGTGCTTTTGTCTCTCTTAACCATCAGATAAAAAGATAAGGTGCAGCGAGGTACCCTGACAAATTAATATAGCTATTTCAAGTACTGTCGCTGATCACTGTAATAGTCATCCCTAATTACCCTTTCTTGAAGGCAATGCCATAGTATTGCTACGTCTACCATTGGTCTATTTTAATTCTAGTTTATCCTATTTCATCTTTCTCCGGTTCAAAAAATAAATCATTTTAGATATCGATACGGTCTTTAAAATACAACTTTGATCACTAATTATTATTATAATATATTTATAAAACCTAATAAAATTATAATATTATGAAAGTACTTTTTGAGATAAATCTACATATATGATTTTTATATATCTAATCTAAATATTTAAAGATATATTGATAACCAAAGTTTACAAAATTTGATCGCACTGTTCCAAAATTACTTTTTTTTAATCTGAGGGGTATTAATTAGTACATAATCTATACTAATATAAAAAGCATGAGTGGTTTCTTTGCTAAATTCACCCAACTTTGTATCCCAAATAATTCAAGACTGTCCGATCAAGTGAATCTAAAGGCTAATATCCATAGTTGGTCCTGCGATCCTACCATCTTGGCCCTACATTCGCCACATCCAACGGCCCAGATTGCAAGTTGGTCATACTAATTCCTTAATTGCGCCAATAATGGTAATTACGCCCCTCATTACCTGCTATAAACCTCCCAATAAATGCCTTTCAAAATACGGAGCCCCTACCCACATCTCCTTGCCTCCTTCGAAGATACATTTCAAATTTTAACAAAAAAAAATGTTATATTTATCCCTTGTGGAGTGAACAATTGTGATCGATGATCCGTGAAGATGGTAAATTTTATAACCTGATATATATATGAGATATGAGACTAATCAGCTTTAATACTACTGTTTTTTATTTTCTTTGTTTAGACGTGAATTTCATATGCACGCTAACTAGTTAAAAACTACGTGTGAGTCTGACATCCATGTGCTAACGTGTGCTGTGAGGCTTGGTCCTTACTCCTCGGGGGAAAAAACACTCGAGTACCTCTAAGTACAAAATTCATCTTTGTAAGCCTTACCTACACATTTTGCCTAACATCACCCCCTCTGACGTGTAACGAATTGGAAAAGGTCCATTTTTTTTTTGCTCTTGAACTTTACTTAGAGTCCAATTTTCACTCTAAGTTCAAAAACCGATTGTTTTTCACCCTAATTTCGAAACCCGGACAAACACTCTCTAGAGTACCTCTCAAGTACAAAACTCTTGAACTATGCTCAGAGCACAGTTGCCGGCGAATGGTATACACCCTGTGGACGGCCGCCGCTCGGTTCGCCGTGTCGCCTTGTTTGATGCGGACATGCTAACATGCAGCGCAACAACTCTTGAAGAGGATGAGTCAGCGGCCAGCGTGGACGAAAACCGGATGGAATTGGATCGGATGTTATTTGTCCGGATTTGGAAGCTGCAGGTGAAAAACAATCTGTTTTTTAGTTTATAGTGAAAATTGGACTTCGAGCAGAGTTCAAGGGCTAAAATTGGACTTTTTCATAACGAATTCAAAGAGCTAGCAGCACAGTACTTCCTGAAAATCAAGCACTACATATTATTTTAGTGATTCTCTAATTTCAAAATTCAAACTATATATTTCCCAGATACTCCATGTCAAAAACATTCAATCGCATTAACACTTCGGCCGAAAAGAATAATATTTCGCCTTGCATCCTCCCTTCACAAGATGAATGCCTTGATGTTTCCTTCTCATCTATTTCTGGACATAGTAACATCAGCAAACAGGCACCAAGAATTTTAAAACTTATAAACGTCGCTTTTAACCGAATGACATACGGTCGAGATTTATACTCATCTGAAAGCAACATGTTTGATTGGGGTCAGATCATGTTTAAGGTTAACTAGTTAAGTGTACGTACGTTGCTACGAAAAATCTCATAAATGTAATTATTTATCAATTAAGTAGATATAATATATCTCAATTTGTCAATGCGCGTGGAGCAAAACAGAAGAGCGGGGACGGAGAGGAGGAAGTGAGGTCCGTCCATATTCAGCCGATGAAAGCGGCAACAGACGACGAGGCGGAGGCGCGCGGAGCAAAGTAGAAGAGCGGGGTGGAGAGGAGGAGGAAGCGCAGGCGGCGTCGCAGGCGATGCCGGGAGAGGAGGAGCATAGAGGGTACGATGCGAGAAGATAATTTGTTGATAACGTGATCTACATATCTATTTTTTAAGTAGTATAGATATAGATATGGATTAAGGCCGCCATCTCGTAGCAAAAATTAATTAGCAACCGTAGCACCGCAGCACAGATATTATTGGACGTTGTACACCTCTTGAGGCCTTGCTTAACCTGGAATTTTTTGCCGATACGGTCATTTTATGAAACGTATTTACACACGTCGGGCGCACGGTGACCCCGCGCCCGCGCTCCCTTTGCGACACTGCGCTCGGCGCGAGCTCACCCCGCGCCGCGCCACCTCGGCTACACGCGCTCTCACGGCCGCGAGCCCGCCACCTCACCGCCCCACGTCGGCTCCGGCGCAGCTCACCGCGCCCAACCTCATCCTCCGGCGCTGCGCCAACCCCACCGAAAAAGCAACGAAAAAAAACCAAAGCGTGTGCCTAGTTAGCGGCGGTTAGGTTAGGTTTAGGTTAGGTTAGGTTTAGTAATTAGATTAGGTTAATTAGATAGTTAGATTTCAAATTTAAAAGAATTTTAAAATATAGGAAATGAGTTCTAAAAATTATGAAAAATTTTATGTAGTCTGTGACATCGTGTACTTATTTGTGTAAATTTTTGTAATTTTATCTATTTAGAATTATTATCGCTACTTGTATCAATTGTTATCCAGTATACTTGCTTGTTTGGAGATTAAGGTTTCATAATTTCATGTGACTTGAAATGTATTTGAGATTTGTCGGTAGTGGCCATCTTTTCCACCGCCATCTTTTCCACCGTCCCTCCTCCCTCCTCCGCTCATGTCGCCTCATCCGTAAATTTCGCGCCAATGTTTACGAATTCTGGCGCCAACGCCGCGACTCCTTCTCCACTCGACTATAAATACCGAACTCTGGCACTCGCTCTTCGCTCATATCAATTGCGTTTCGATTCTTGTTCTTGCGCTCGTCGCTGAGAACTCAGAGAACGTAACATAATTAAATTTATTGGGATATTAATCGTTTTCCTTCTTCGTCGCTTCGTGTTGATTTATTACTTCCAGAAGAATAATTGATTACTTTCTCCGAAGAGCAGGTAATTTGTGTTATGCTTTTGCCATTTCTCAGTCAGCTAGTCGTAATGAGATAATTTAGGGGTAATTAATTAGTCGTAATTAGTTAGTTGACTAGTAATAAATTAGTTTAGTGCTAATTAATTAGTCGTAATTAGTTTAGTAGTCATCATTACAGTGTATTAAGTAAGTGGAAATGAAGTCACGATATTTTTAGTGGTAATTAATCAGTCGTAATTAGTTAGTTTAGAGGTAATTAATTAGTTGTAATTAGTTAGTTCACTAGTAATGAATTAGTTTAGTCGTAATTAGTTTAGTAGTCATCATTACAGTATAGTAAGTAAGTACAAATAAAATACTCGTAATTTTGTAGTGGTAATTAATTAATCATAAGTAGTTAGTTTAGATGTAATTAATTAGTCATAATTATTTAGTGATTGTTGTGGCTTTAGGTATTTTCGAACATGCAAGATTTGTTGGTGTTTTACTGGCGATGGGCTCGTGACAGGCGGACACGATGGGTTAGACCTATCGAAATGCCGGTACAAGGTGGTCCAAAGCGGAGGGCTCCACACGATGAATATTCACGAGTGCGAAGTCTGCATCCGAGGAGTTCGTCACGGAGCCAACGGCGAAGAAAGTTATGATCGAGCGATCACACCGCACGAATATATGTGGGAGCTCGTAAAGGTGAATGGAAGCATAGCATGGAGGCGATACATGGAGATTGTCTCGGCGAGGCGGCCATTCACGGAAGCCTATGGTGTACGTAAATTTCGTACATAGGGCATCGGAAACTCGATGATGCCGAGGCCTCTACAAGCAAGCAAACGCAATCCGAGTCTGAAGATGGCGCAAAGACGGAATGTCTTTGCCTCGGAGAAGTCCGTGCCTAATTTTGTGTCAAATGAGGCGGAAACATGGTGGTCGCCCGCATCGATCGCCACGAGTATCTCACGGACGAGCCTCTCGGGTTGGAGTCCGACGAGACACCGACCCAAGCTCGGATGGTGCCGACGAGGACGCACACTGGCCGGTGGTCGCTTACGTGGCATCAAGACTTGATGATATCGCGGTGCGTTCGCTCGTACTACCGCAAGAAGAAGGCTCCCAGTGGGGGTTTGAAGCCGACACCCTCTTAGTTGGGCAGCGCTTCCCTGACAAGGGGGCCGTTCAACAAGCTATAGCACGGTATGCCCTGTCCATTAGCCGTGTGTACCGAGTGCACCGGTCCAACCCAGGAAAGTACGCAGTGAAGTGCGTAGTAGAAGGCTGCCCTGGCAAGATCAGCGCTCGTTGAGCAAAGATCTTCGGGTCGATCTTCACAGTCAAGGAGTTGATCGACCACGATTCGCGAGCTTAGTGAGCCCTGCGAAAGCGACATCGGGCGTGACTTCGCATATGTTGCAAACCTCATCACGCACCTAGTTGAGGCGGACGTGTCTATCTCCCCAAGCCGTTGATGTCGGAAGTCGCCAATAAGGTTGGCTATCCGATTAGCTTCTGACAAGGTCCGACGAGCCAAGCGAGAAGGTTATCGAGACTATGTACGGGACATACGAAGAGGTACAACCTTGTGCCGAGATTGCTTCACCGATTGCCGAATCAAACCCCCGACGCATAAACAAGCTTGACCGTGAAGATGCTAGCAAAGGGCCCAACTTCATCTTTGGGACCGGGTGTTCGGGCTTTCGCTCGAGCCATCGGGGCTTCAAGTTCGCCGTCCGTGCTAACCATGGATGGCACTTTCCTTACAGGGAGGAGGTAAGGGCACCATCCTCACCGCGGTGGCGCCGATGAGAATGACCGGCTTCTCCGATGGCATTTGCCATTGTGGAGAGTGAGAACACATCCGGTGGTGTGGTTCTTGAAGAACGTGAAGAGGCGGTGGTGGGAGACCGGCCCAAGGTCCGCTAATCACATACCGCTATCTTGGGTTGTTGGCGGCAATCAAGACCATGCGGGGTTCGGCGAATCCATCTCACCCGGTGGAGCGACATGCAATCAAGGTGGTGCATGAGGCATCTTGCATCTAACTTGTTCACGCGGTTCGCATGATCGGGAACTCATGAAGACGTTCAAAGCATTGTGTCTGCAGAACCGAGACGGAAGTTTGAGTCTATTTGGAGAGACCTCGAACAGGACTACGAGGCATACAAGGAGTCCACTCCGGAGGGTGCAACCCGATGGCGCCATAAGCTTCTCCGAGTGGATTAACGGCCACGCTCTCGAATTGGAGAAATGGTCCCTCCTCTATGACCTGACGGCGGTGCGAGATACGGGATTATGGCGACCAACATGTCCGAGGTCTACAATAGCGTCCTCAAAGGTGTGCGCGCCTCCCTATCACCGCGATCGTTCGGAGACATGGACTCGCATCGTTGGTTATTTCGTCAATAGAGCCACCGCAGCGACCAGCGGCGGATGGGCGAAGGCAGCGGTGGTCGAGAACATGCGAGACACATGGATCGGAAGATGGAGAAGGCCCGAATGCACGACATCCGGTGATCGACGGCCTCGGCGAAATACGAGATCAAGCTCGGCGGTAAATACGTCACTTGATCATGCAAGGGGAAAGAAAAGGCATGCACTGGTGATGTGGCGACATGCACCGCAACAAGCCGAAGCTCCTCCACAAGCCATGCTCGCACGTGTACAAGGCATGTGCACAAATGCGGCGATGGCTACACCATACATCTCTCGAGTACTACGACATGCAGCACCTATTCGGTACATGGGTGGAGAGTTTCACTCGTGCGCTTGAAAATGAATTATAAGGATCTTTGGCGGACATGGTGCAATGGGGTCCCAACAGGACTTGAAGAGAACAGGAAGGCGCGGCGGCGGGCGCGCGCTTCTAGAATGACATGGATGCTAGTCAACGAAGCGATGTGCCGCACAATCAAGTGCGGGATATGCAAGACCCACAGGCACTCAATGAAGGATTGTCCCAATAGACCTAGCTCGTCCTATTCGTTATTCAAATGTCGTAATTTCAAGTTTTCCGTCTTCCTTGTTATGTCTCGATATTTGGATTTTAGGTTTTGATATTAGGGTTTCATGGTTCCAAATATGCTATACTTTCCCTTACTTTGAATGTATAAAAATGCTAAATTGCAAGTCCATTGGAGATGTCGACATGCAATGCGCGAGCGCATCCATTAAGCGATCCACTCGATAAAGGCAACAACAATGACATGAAGCAATCCACTCGATAAAGGCCACCACAATGATGCATCGACCATTAAGTTACATGGTTCGCGAGATTGAACATAATTGCGTAAATAAGGGCGATGCGGAGGTACAAGCTTCTGCGGTCGTGCCTAATGGTAGATGGTGTCTCGCGCTACCCACATAGAGTGTTGTTCACGGGCGCCTCGGGCGTGGGTTGCCGTCATTGTAGTGCACGCACATATGCGGCTAGGGTTGCGCGGCGGATGTGGGATCATAGGAACTTCCTATGTTCGACCTCCTCGTTGCCTCTCGCGCAGCATCTGTTGGCGGAGGTCATCGTTTTCCTCGTTGAGATCGTCAATCCGTGCCTCCAACTCAAAGATTCGGTTCCATAATCTATCCACATACACGCAACATGTCGTTCATGGGAGGATCGATCCAATGGACAAAGTCGCATTTCACCATCTGCTTTGGAAAGGAGGTTAACAGGAGGCTCTATTCGCGATGCGCGTAAAGGAAACAACACTAATTGTACCCGAGAGTGTGGGCATCGGAAGAAGCGTCGTCGCCATCGAAAAGGCCATCCAAGACACGCACGCGACGTCCCGCTGTGTCGCATTTCGGCCATACCGGTTTAGCACGCTTGTTCGGCATCAACGGTAGTTAGGCCCAAAGTCCTCCCTCCTTTGAAGGGAAGGTCTTGCTTTGGCGACCCGGTTGGAATGGTCCTATTGTTTAAATGCGCCATGGTATGTCCTACTTTCGCCGTGGGCGTGCATTTTATAGCCCGCGGGTGAGGCTTGTAGATGGCGAGACCGACGTGATGACTCCTACAAAGTAGGCGTGACAACACTCTGCTCGCTCGACTTTTCGGATCGAAAAGACAAGACTCGCAAAGTACGACATGACAATGCACGCAAAGTAAGGCGTGACAACACTCTGCGTCCTCGGCTTTTCAGCATGAAAAGACAAGACTCTCAAAGCAAGGCGTGATGACTCTGTAACATCCCAAGTACACATAACAACCAAAATCGTGTACAAATATAGTAAAATAAAATCGCATAACACGCGATACTACACGGCTCACTCTTACGAGTCACTACTCTCGCTGCTGCGGCTACGTTCGGCGTCGCGCGGCCTTGTTTTGCGCCGAGCATGACACGTGGAGTACGTCCACGGTCGGAGAGCGCGATGTCGGTGCGGAGAGGGTAGGGAGACCGTTGAGGCGGAGGTGGACGATGGTCGACTGCGGGCGGTGCACGGTAGCCGTAGATGTCATCGTGATCACCATGCGGGCACGGGGACAACTCGAGGAATTGATCCACAACGGAGGCTATTAAACCACTTTGGGGTTGCGATGCTGCGCAACTCGTTGCGCGGATGAAGTCAAGCTTTCGGCGTAGGGGGCTCCGCGTGCCGAGGAGCTCGGCTGGAACATCTTGGGGCACCGAACCCGAGGAGCTCGCCACTGGAACATCTTGTGGGGCACCAAACCGGAGGAGCTCGCCTGAGTGCGCTACAAACCACGGCGCCATTGATCGTTCCTAGCGTCGTATCTTGCTCCCTCACACGAGCCGGGAGGCCCGTATCCTCGTCATCGATCGGCGTGGCGGCCGCCCCCACGAACATCGAAGGTCGCAAGGCGGGCGATGTTAGTACAAGTAAGCACTACGGGCGTAAAGTAACAACCTCGTACCTCCGGATATGCCTGCGCAGATAAGCGAGGCGAATCACCGGTCAGTATCACGGTCGGACGGCCAGTGATTCATCGACGAACCTACGCGAGAGAACGGCATGATGTTAGCGGTATGTATGGCATAAACCAAAAAGCGAGCGTAAATTTGCACATAGCGACTTACCGCGCGACTGTCCGCGGATGACCGACGAGAACGCTACGGCGCTGCCGGACTCGCTAGGTCGTCTTGAAGACCTAGCGGTGAGCACGGTCCCCAGCCGAGCCCGATGCGCGGGTGTCGTCCTCGAGCGACCGCGGCTCAAGTTCTTTACTATTTTCTTCATCTCCGCGAGATGTGCTTCAAAGCTTTTATACCCCATTGAGGTTCTATACGAGGCTCTTTGAGGCGTCGTCCGATACGCTCTGGGCGTCGGCGCCGCTCAAGCTGCGATGACATACATGCGAGTTCATTAACAAAGGTGCGAATGTCGTCAATGAAGCTGCGAACCGTCGTAAGTGGCGTCTGACGCGTCGTCAAGTCGGGAAGCGATGTGACGGCCGTGCGTCTGCGGAGGCTCTCCTCGTGGTGCGCCGGGTGTGTCACCTCCTCAGGCGCTCCGAGGAGGAATAGTCGATCTTCGCGTGCGTTAGTGGCACATACCACTCCATATACGCACCATCGACTCATGGTCAGACGGACGCTGCTCATGCCGGATATCCACGCGTCGCCGTGTTCATCCATGTCATAGTCCACTTCTCCTGATGCATTTGCCAGTCCCGAATCGCCCACCCCACCTCGTTTGCCTGCATTTCCGGAAAGATTAATGTTAGAAAAGAAGATGTAAGGACTGCGAATATTACTCGGATAAAGTTTGACTCACAGGTGTATCTTTCGCTCCGAGAGCTGCGCGTCCGGGAACGCAGGTGACCGGCGGCACTAAAGCGTCGCACACGCTGCGCGCCGCGTAAGGCTCCACCATATGTGAGAACACTGGTGGCGGTCGTTACGCATGCGAGACGTCCGGATGCATTGGATGGAGCGGCGTGCGCGCTACGTCGAAGAAACCGGATGCCATACACACCAGATGATGTCGCTCTCGTGCAACGACTCAAACTCGTTGTGGTACAACGAGTAGCACCTCGCCGGTCTTGCGCTGGCCCAGCGCAGACGGGCACCAGTCCACCGTAAGCCCATGGTGGGCGCGTCTACGGCGTCATGTGGGGTCCGACTAAAGAATGCGGGTGCAGCTTTCTCTATGGTCTGGTCGCCCAATAGGAAGTGCTCCCAACTCCACCGTTGCAGAGCACGTAGCGACGGCTAGGTTGGTACGGTGCTACCGTGTCGCGGCGTCACACAACCCCGGTATGTGGCGCAAGGGCGGTGATCCCGGCTATCTTGAGGCATTGGCGATCCGCGTCAACCAAAGACTCGGCGATGGGGATGAAGCTGGGTTCAAAACATCGCCTTTGATGTTGGAAACATGACCCAACCAAGAAGTCAGAATGTAAGCACGAGTGCGTCCTAACGACCTCGTCAGTGCACCTTCGGGCATTTCTGAAATGCCTCGGCCAAGTCCGGGCGCCACGTGCACCCTCCGGGATAGATTGGCCAAAGCGTTGCTCCACTCGCCTTCGGTCGCACTCGCGGGGCCGGAACAAGCGGCACACCTCGGATCGGGAGACGATCAGAGCGACACGTCCTATAGGGTGACCGTCATCTCACCCACCAAAGTGGAAGGTGTGCGTCTCGGCCTCCACACTGCCGACAAGTGCGACAGCGGCTACCGTCGAGGTGAACCGCGTCCGGCGGTGACCATCCTCGCAAAGGGCAACAAGCCCGTGCATCGAGGATCGGGCGTAACGATCGTCCAGCGCCCACCGATCCCTCCCTTGACGGCGCTAGGGGCGGAGGGCCATCGCGTCGTGGTGAGCCCGGCTTGCCCGTGGTCCTCATCGTAGAATGGTTCCGATGGTTCGAGATGGACATGCCTAGCAACACATGCATAGAGAATATTAGTCGAATATAGCTAATGAACATAAATGATTGTAAATTAATTTCAATTCCAAAATTTTCTGTGGTAGTAACAAGTTTCAAACCTTGTGCATGTTCTTAGCCATAGTGCATGTTCGCTAACACCGAGTGCATGTTCTAAGCCATAGTGCATGTTGTAGCTATAGTGCATGTTAGGCTAAAGTACAATAAAAAGGAAACCAACACAATTCTAAGCCATAGTGCATGTTACTGCTAACACCAAGTTAAAAATTTAAAATTTTACAGTCGGAGTTCAACACTAACCCTAACAACAATAAGTCTGCTAACACTAACCCTAACAACAAGAAGTCTGCTAAGTAGACTAATTGAAAAGAAAAGGCTTTGCTAAGTCTGCTAACACTCTGTCTCCTCAGTTTCGTTTCAATTCTAAGTCTGCTAACACTCTATTTCAATTTTGTTTAACGACCTCTAAATATTTTAATATTTTACAGTCAGGCTCCTCACACTATGTAAATCACCGAGTTAAAATTTACAACACTAACAACAATAAGTCTACTAAGTCAACTAATCGCGTTGCTAACTACTAAGTATTCTAATTACGTGCTAATCACACTAAATCTTCCAATTTTATATTCGAACACTTAGTCAAAATATACCGACTATATAACTATAACTACTTAGTTTCTACAATAACAAACTACAATTCATCTAATCACATTCTAATCACATTGCTAAACCTACCTAAAACTATAGCCGAATGCGAATGACACTTACCTTTTCTAGGTGCTCAGACGATTTCAACTTCTCTCGGTTGGCTTCTACCTTCTGCGCCACGAGCTCGGTGCGATATGAAGTGAACTACTAAAAGAACGAATGAGCCACTACGAATGCAGATCCCGCTAGCTCTCTCTCCATCGCTCTTAAAGAGAATCGTTACCATGCATAAATTAAGCCATAAATTTGGCTCACAATTTGAGACAAGAGGCAAGAGGTGACAGATCAATGCTTTCGGTGGAAAATACAGAAGTGAAGGCCTCCTTTGCATCTTTTCATAATCAACACATGGCCAGGGCCTGGTTCAAATGTGTAAACAATCAACACTGTTGCAAATAGAAGGAGTGAGGGCCTTACGCAAATAGTTCAAATGTGTAAACAATCAACACCTGTTAGGGCCTTCTGCAAATGGTTCAAATATGGAGGCCAGGAAGGGCCTACTGCAAATGAAGGGCACTCATTCAAATCTTTGCTATCAACACAACACATATTAGAATAACACAATCATATCGATTAACAATAAAATATCTAAACAAATAAAATTATACAAAATTTATACAAACAAATAAAATTTCATTACACTATACAAAAAAAATTCTTAATTTTTTCAACTCATTTTTATATTTTAAAATTACCACAAATTTTCCCTAACCCTAACCCTAATTAACCTCTCACTTAATCTCTCAATTAACATTTTTTTTGCCTCATTAACATTTTTTTTTTGCCTCGGCACGAGGAGCGGCGCGAGCTCACCTGCGCCGGGAGAGGCAAGATGCGCGTGGGCGGCAAGTGGTGGCTGCAGGAGCCGGCGCGAGCTCACCTGCGCCGGGAGAGGCGATCTTGTGAGGAAGCGCGTGGCGGCAAGGGAGCGAGCGGGGCAGCGGCGGCGGGGGCGTGGCGGCACGAGGAGCGGCGCGCGAGGTGAGCTGCGCCGGAGGTGGCGGCGCGCGTGGCGGCGTGAGGTGGCGGGCTCGCGCGTGGCGAGGCGAGGTGGCGCGAGCGCGGGTGAGCTGCGCCCGAGCGCAGTGTCGCAAAGGGAGCGCGGGCGCGGGGTCACCGTGCGCCCGACGTGTTATTTTTGCAAATACACTTACAAAGTTGCCATATGTGTAAATACGTTTCATAAAATGACCGTATCGGCAAAATTCTCGCTTAACCTGCAGGAGAGCTCGGTACTACTACTACGTAGAGCTTGCAAGAGTGAAAACAACGTTGTTTCTCGCAAACTACAAGACTTTTAAATTAAGATGCTTTTTTTTCGATATGTTCCCGTATTCAACTTTGAGAGTTGTGTTGTACACTCATATATGTTCCCTTTTATATATATAGGAACGATCTAGTGCTAATGGATAATTCAATACTAAGGTACTAATGCCAATTTTGACCGTTGGATTTGAATTGAACAACCTAGATTAATGCAGTCTCTCACCTCTAAACTATTTAATCACCTTGCATGCTCCCACATCCAATGTGTCTTCATTAATGCACCTTCATTAAACACTCTGCATGCTTCCACATCCAACGGTCAAGATGCAGATTCAACGGTCAAGATTGGTATTAGCACCTTAGCACTGAATTACCCATTAGCACTAGATACATTTATATATATATATATATATATATATATATATATATATATATATATATATATATATATATATATATATATATATATATATATATATATATATATATATAGGAAAATACTTTATACTCCCGAGTGTAGTTACTCCCACTTTTGATATACCACCTAAAAGAATTTGACATACTCCTTTATCACTTTGGGTATACTCATATACTAATTATAAGATACTTCAATGTAAATTACATGAAAAATTTACAAGAGAGTCTATAGTTTTTAGCATATTTTGTAAATACCTTCATATTTGCACATAAAAAGGAGTATGTCTAAAAAATTATACACACCACCCCTGAAAAGGTGTGCATACCACATATGTGGTCTTATATACTCAGTATACTACACACACACACACATATATATATGAAGCCTTTTTTCTACTCCTAGGAGTAGTTACTCCCTATTTCGTATCTCACATATCTCACAACGTAGGGAACGCTCATTGTAAAATCCCCCTACCTTGCAACTCTCGTTATATAGTTGAACACCGCTGCCTCTACCCTTATGTTTTTTCTTTGCGATGATTTTTCACGTTGAATATGTGTCTCTTGTTCTTTAATTACCTTTGACATTTGCCTAACAGATAAGGCTAGCCCTCAATGATCTCAACTCTTTACCCCCAAAAATACATGGTCTTTCCCTAATCTTTTTACTACGACTAAGGTCATTTTCATGCATAAACATATTTTTTTTAGTCATTTGATCTTTTATATATTATATTTAAAAGTAAACCCCTCAAATAGATTTTTCCTGCAACGCTGTGAACGGATGAACATCGTGTGAGGACCCGGAATATTTAACTAGTAACACTTAACCTCCAAATGGTTCTAGCATTACTAATTAAACATTCTAAGCCTCGATGGACATATGTTTCCCAGAATTGCAACATATGCACATCATCACAAAATTACACATCATTTCCATACAACATATATCACTAAGTTCAACAACGACATAAAGTAAAGTTATTACAAAAGAGAGCCGACCACAAATAGAACAATATACAGGAATGACAATGAAGCAAAGCGCCATAAGATGGCTAGAACAAAAGTCGACCGGTTAGCCACACACCACAGGCAACCGACCGGGCCGCAAGCTAGTCGCCCATAGCTACCACAACACACTCACAAAAGTGAGGGCCCTCAGTGCTCACCTTCTTCCTCCTGCAATGAACAATTAAGCATAGCATCCGAGTACAAAGATTGTCTTTGTACCCTTAAGATCGACGTGTGGAATAGCGACCTATTCATAAACTACATGCAAGCTTATTTAGGTGGAGGTTGTATGTCTCATTTTGCATGAAGCCAACTTTATTTGCAATAATGTAATATATTTCAAAAGCAAGTTTGCAAACTGCTTTGTTATCAAAGTAATGAAGTAAAGATACATACAAGTAACCACCGGAAGTGACTATCCCAATAGCCACCTTAACATAGTACTAATCCCGATTCGCACTCACCCATCAAGTTTTAATTTAAAAGGTTGTAGTCTAACTCTTGAAAGACCTGCAAGCGTGTCCATAACCTAGACGAGGCTATTCAATAGTTTTAACCTGCAGGGTGTACCAATGTACCCACACTCTGCATCGCCTTTAAGCCAAAACACACTCCGTAGGTATGCTCAAGACGCTAAGTCCTACGAGACGCTTTCCAATATTGTGTATTAACTACTGAGCCGCTCGTATGGGTAGAAACACCATACGCTACATTGCAAGCTAAAGACAACAAATCCCATCACTGTGAAGTCTTTCTGACACTACAATGCTCCCAACACCATCCCTCCCGCGACCTCCCCGCGACCCGGAGCCAATACACGCCAAAGTACTAAGTCAAGAGAGGTCCCATACCCTCTAGTGTGGTTAGCACGCTAAAATGCTTGGTTTAGTGTAACAAGATGTTCTGGTCCCTTGTTGACTCAGCACCATTCCAATCACACCTAAAATCACACCATCATACCATTGTGCCCAAGTCTAAATCATTTTGTTTTCAGTTTTAGTTTTCATAAGTAGACATGGCACAAGATGGAAATCATAATACATAATAAGTTTGTGTGATCAAGGTTATCGACAAGTCGATAACCGCCCATTTCTACCGAAACTAAGCATGGCTAAGCAATTGATTCGCAACTACTAAGTGACAAGAGCTCATCCACGAACTCTAAATCACAGCAAGTAACCTAGGCTCATGGTAGTAGAGGATAATCATTTGCTAAGGAAATGCATCTACTAGGCCAACTATTAAAACAAAGTAGCAATGCATACATAGAATTTGTAATCAACATAAATACTTAAAATACTGGGATTAACATGATCAAACTGCTTGCCTTCTTGCTGTTGCTCAAATGTTATGAGGGTCGCTCTCGGGATTACCGCAAATGTCGAATCCTAAGCGAAAGGCCAAAAAGAACCAAGAACAACCAATAAGACGAGCAACACTTAAACAAAAGAGTAAGCAAAAATTATCCAATGCGATGAAACTTATACACAAGGTGAAATACGAATATACCAAGACATAGGAACTGGAAAACCTAATTTGGAATGCGGTGCAAAAGATATTACCTAAAAACACATTTTCGGCCATAATTAGCACTGTAGCAAAAATATTTTCTAGAAAGATTTTGAAGCTGAAATTTTTATGGTAGCTACCTACTGGTATAGAGGTAACCCATATAAAATTTCAGGTCATTTGGAGTTAAAGTGATTTAGTTATGATTTTTCTAAGATGCAAAATTAGCATAATGCACTTTCCAGGAACATAAATATGTTCAAAACTAATTTTACAGCTGAAGTATACCAACAGAGGGGTTTTCTAGAATTTATCATATATATTTTGCAGTTACAGAGAATTACTTGTGCATTTTATAAGCCTTCCGAATTTTCTAAATGTCAAAATAGGTACTAAATCATTAATCAAGGTTCTCGCACAATCTTGGACTTACCATCATTTTTACATTAACATTGGGTTGATAACAAATTTATCAAAGTTGGAATCATTCATTTTGGACATACATGAGCAAGATATGCATTTTCTAACGTTTTATCCATTTTTCCGAATATTCAAATGACGAAACCAAGTTATTCCTAGTTATACAATTTTCTCTCATCGAACATGCTTAAATCCATTTTTATAATGAGCTAAAGTGATAACATAATTTATTACGATTGGAATTAACTAAAAGCGCTTAAAATGAATTAGTTATGAGTTTCTAAAGTTTTTATATCATTTTCAGCTGATAAACAATTGCTTACCGAAATACGTAACAATCCAATAAAAGGAAATGACGTGGACAACCCCACAACCCTTGATCTAACATCCCACGGCTTACGCGCGAAAATAGCGCACGCGCCGCGAAACCCAATGAAACCCACCGCTGGATCAAGATCCAACGGCTCACACGAGTGTATGCAACCGACGCGTTGCTTGGGCCAATCCCCACCGCAGATCGGCTGATGGACGGCCCGTAACGCACTAACAACCGGATTGTCCGATTGCACACACGATCTCACCATTGATCGCAAGATCGACGCACCAGACGACGAGGGAACCGGATGGTCCGAATGCATGCAGATCCGGGCCGCAGATCACAAAATGGACGCGCGCTATAGATCAAGTTCAAAAAGAGGTATCGACGAGTGGGACCGCATGTCGCTGATCACGAGTCACGATCGCAACGATTTAACCCACGCGCAAGACAGATGCACCGGGCCCACAAGTCGACGACTAAGGCGGTTAAGACCGAATTAGTGATTCTAATGATTGACATTAAATAGATTCTAATGATCACGAGATTTGATTTTAAACCTCGCCCACAAGTCACGACCTGCAGGTTAATTCCGACGGCGATTAAATGCCGACTCACTTAATTAAGCAATGATTAGGCATTAATGATGTCGAACAATGAAGGAGTGAAACAGAGATTGATTTAAGGAGATTGGGCCCACCGTCGCTGGCTCAATAATAATGATTAAGACACAATTAATGCTAATGATTGGTAATTAATGTGTCCTAATGATCCGACGAAACGGAGCTTCTCACCGACAAAACCCGAGTGGCTTTAGCGGTGGTCGCCGCGATCTCATGGCGCGCGGCGCCACAAACTATCAAAATGGGTTCGCAATAGTGTTGCGGACCAACTGGTGACCTCGCCGCGGTGGAGGTTCGAACGCCGCAGCCGAAACAAAGATGAAGGCCGACACTGCAAAACACGAAAATAGCAAATGCTCCGTCGCACCCAAGGAAGCGAGTGCCATGACTTCTAGGGACTATATAGGAGCTACCTTAACCGAGAGGAGCTCCAAAGATGGCCTGGGAAGACTTGAACACGATGAAGTCCACTGAGCCGAAGAAGATGAAGTGGAAGGTGAGGTTCTCGAGCAAAATGAGTGGAACCAAATCATCGCCATGCCTTCATTATAGCTCAAAGAGGCTCCAAAAGCAAATAATTGCAAAGAACCACTTACCGGAGTGGAGAAGAAAGGGGTGAAATCAACCGAAAATCTCCAAACTTAAAATTGAGTGATTCTGTGAATGCAACCCAAAACCAAGTTAGGGAAATATAAAGGAGGTTGAGGAGTTCAAAAGGGTGCAAGAAATGTTGAAGATGAACCACTGGACACCAAGGTCGCCATTGAGCTCCACTGGCCAACAATGGTGTTTTGAGGTGAGATGTGTTCTGAGCTCAAACACGAGAAGAGCAAAGCGTGGTGTAAAGGAACACCGGGAGGACCTAGAGGGCAATTATATAGGGAAGGATTAGGTTTCGATCAAGGAAATGAGCCCATGGTGAGCCTGGTTCATGCTCCGGTTGTAGACCAAGAAAAGATGGGAGCAAGTGAGACTCGGACAATGGAGGAGAAAGCTCGGCGCATTAAATGCTCCACAGAGAGACGTTGATTTAAAGCAACTTTGAGGTGACCCATCAAAGCCACCCACTCAACCTCTCTTTTCGCCATTGCCGCCGCGCTCAAGAAGCAGAGAGGAAGAAGAACAATAAAACAAACCACGACCGTTGGATTAAAAATGGACGGTCACGATTTAGCGAAGTTCGCGGACAATCCGATTGCCTACGGACCGGATGGTTGGATCGAGATCCAACGGTCCCAATTTGTTAATGTAACCGAGGGTCCGAATGCTCACACGAACGGGCCACGCGATCCGAATCCAACGGCCGATATCGCACGCCGCTTTAAAACGCGCTCAAGTGCGCTTAGGTGGTTCAACCAAGTCAAGTGGCTCGGACTCGAGCCCGACTCAACCCAATGAACATGAATCACTTTAGGTTTTAATTTAAAGTCGAGACTTTTGAGGATTTATTTGGGGCAGCAAAATAACTCCAAAATTCTGAAATTTTTACAGGAGCTTGCTGATCGAGACATTGACCTTGTGAAAATTTCTCAGAGATTTTTATGCATTGCATTTTTCTCCAAAATTCTACAAGGTACTGGTTTTAGGTTTGACCAGATTTTGAATTGGTTTGACTGACCTCCAAAATATCCAAACAATTTCTAAAAATCGTGAAATTTTTCAGAGGGGTCACATACCATCCCAAGAACTTAGGAAAATATTTCCAGAGGATGATCAAAACACATCGCAACATCACGGGTAGTTCTAAACTAACTTTTAAAAATTAACTCAACCTGCGACACCACCAACCAATTCATTCTTTTAAATAAGTTGGGAGCATTTATTTTAAGGACAATTAAGATTTTGCCACTCAATAGAACGGTCTTCTCACCTTTGCCACTCTATAGATTGCAATCCTTTATTTGCCACTTTATACAATTTTCAATCACTTTTTTGCCACTTTGGATTTTTTTTAACTCATTTTTCAGTCACTTTTTAGGCATATGAAAATACCGAAATGCCCTCCATTCTTCCTCAAACCTTCCCATTCCCCATTCCTCACTCCTCAACACACCTCACCTCTCTCCCTCCACTCCTGGCGTCGTTGCTTCCCCCCACGGCTCCTCTCCGGCCGCCGGCTCCTAGCGCCGCTACTGCTGCCGTCTAGTCCGCCGCCACCTAAGCCACTCGGCCCCGCGCATTCCCCTGCGATGTCTCTCTCCTCCGGCTCGGCTGCTGCACCACCATCGCCTCGGGCCTCCCTCGCCTCGCGGCGCGGCGCGGCAGGCAGCGCGGCGTTCGGCTCTCCTTCTCGCTTCTCGACTTTTCCGGCTCGGCCCCAGCTCAGACGCCGGCCCCGGCGCCACCCACGGCCGCTTAGTCCCTGACCGCCGGCCGCCTCCAGCCTAAGCGCCGCTCCCCACCACGAGGCCCTCAAGCACCCCTCCCCCTCGTTGGCTGCTGCTTCTCCTCCTCCGCCTCCGCGTCGTCGGGCTCCGTCGCGAGCGGCACTGCGGCAACGGCGTCAACCGGCTACCAGCGCCTCCCTCGCCGCTCATTGACCAAGGCGCCACGCCCGAGGCTACCGTGGTGTCGAGGCGTGCCGGGATGGTGGCCAAGCTGCCGACGCCGCGCGCATCGATGCTAACGGGATGCCCTCCAGCATAGTCACAGGCGAGATCTGTAGATGGAAATTAAAGGTATCATCTTCAGGTGGAAAGGAGGATATAAATGTTTGGCGAAATGAGCAGCAAGCATGCGAATTTTGGGATGAATCAGTTTGAAAGATCACATGTTTGTTGGAAGCTAGATATAGTAGTAGTTCATTCTCGTGTTACATGAGCTAGAATGCTAGATTGAATCTATCTTCAGGGACAAACGATTGAATTTCTGGTTTTGATGGAATTTGAATGCATCAGGTTTTGATGGAATTAGTCATGAGTCCGCATGCTACTCTCTCTCTCTTCTTCTTCTTCTTCCTCGTTACCCCTTCTTATTCTGTTCTTCTCCAAATCGCGATCCTCTGGCTCCATTCCTCCAACCCCGGCGGGCTCACGGCGACAAGAAGACCGCGTCGCGCCACCACCTCGCCGACTCGCCCTCGGCCCGCGCGCTGGCTCAGTGACTCCTCCGTGCTACAACTGCCTTGTGCCGTGCCCGGCCCGACGATATCGGTGGGTAAAAAAAAACTAGTTTTTTTACAAGCGTATAAAGAAAGAAGGGGACAATTGACCCGGTGGTGTTTGGAAAGGTCAGGGGTATTTTGGTCTTTTCAAGTGACTGAAAAATGAAAAATGAGTTAAAAAGTCCAAAGTGGCAAAAAAATAATTGAAAATTGTATAGAGTGGCAAATAAAGGATTGCAATCTATAAAGTGGCAAAGGTGATAAGGTCGTTCTATTGAGTGGCAAAATCTTAATTGTCCCTTTATTTTACCCTATGGTGCATGATCTTTCTCAAATCTTTTTAGTATGATTGAGATGATTTTCATAGAGAGAAAACATATTTTTATTTATTTATTTACTTTTTTGGAATAAACCCTGCCTGCAACACTGTGAATGATGATATTAGTAAATCCAAACTTATTTTTGAAAATCAATAACTATTGAAAATTAGTTGGGACGGGTTTATTTTTAAAGTAACATTAACAAGAGCAAATAATGAAAGATGGCATGTCGTTACATGCTAGACGTGTTGATGTGCACCCAGTTCACTAAGGTTCAAGTCCCGCACATTTATCCCCCAATTTTAGGAGTAGGCATGCATGCACGTTTAGTGGGAAATTACGCCTCCGCGCTCCGTGAGATCTTCGATGCTTCCATAAATTTCTAAGAAACGGGCAAGCATTTGTGTGCGTAGTGGTGTAAATGTGGTATACACCCTTAAAAACAAGAACAGACAATAAAAAAGTTCAAGAAAACAACAGGAATACTCGATTTTTTTTTTGTTCCGTGCTGTTGTCACGTTACAAACACTCCCACTGAAACATGGACCCACAGTTCGTGGCTCCCAGCACAGTGTTTAGGTTGAATGTTCGGATGAGATGGCCCTAGACACAGCCAATAGGGCTTGACGATGTTATCTATCAAATTTAGAACTATACTAACGCGTGAACAGTGGGAAACATGTACGCACGCTATGTATCACCGACCTTAATAAATCTTAAGCGAGGGTAGGGACCCATACGCGAGTCTTTACGCCTGGGTGTTGTGAACGTGTTACTCTTTTTTTATATATATAAAAAGGCAAATAATTCAAAAAAAAAGTCAATAAAACAACAGGAATACTCATCTTTTGCTCTGTGCTGTGGTCACGTTACTAGCGCTCCCACTGAAACATGGACCCACAGTTCGTGGCTCCCAGCACAGTGTTTAGGTTGAACGTTCGGATGAGGTGGCCCAAGACAGGGACGGGATGGCGATAAAGGTCATTGGTGGATGAAGACCGCACAGATTAGAGAGGTGGAAGAGAGACGTGTAGGCTGGAGATGTTGTTCAGAGATGATTGGTCCATTCCGAGCCGATGACCTGTCGCTCTTGGACAGGCACAGAGGCGTGGACCCTCGAGATGCCATCGCCAGGCATCCGTAGCAACCGGTGTGGTAAAAAGTGAAGTTCCTGGGCACAAGTAACTTTGTTGCTCGCAAAAAAAAAAGGGGTGAGACATAGTGACATGGATGTACTGTGCCTCTCCGAAAGCCTGCGTGCTAGACGCGTCATTTCTGGTGAGCCTTTCTACAGTCATGGGTTACGCAAACGAAACGTGTGCCGCTTGAGTGAGATCTCATGTTTTTCTGTGCAGAGATAGGGGTGGATATGGTATGGCTCTTGACGTTTTGAGTCATTCCACCATCAAGGTTCAAGGAGAGAATTACAACGACGAAAGTAAAATAGTAAAAGCAAATTACCCCGTCCATTCACAAAAGACTTATTTTGGGCACTGATACATCCCAAAACACAGCTTTAATTAGTAAATTATTTTTAATATATTTATAAAACCTACTCAAATTTTAGGGATTGTCTATGCAGAATTCGACAGTTTTCTCTGTAAAAAGCTGTCATATTCTGAAAGTTCATTTATAACTCTATTATACATAAATTACAGTAAATTATTTATATAATTTTGGTTCTTGGTTACTGTAATTATTCTTGAAAGTTTTAATAACTCATATTTCCATCACATGATTCAAAATCTCACATATACTTTGAGAGGTTGAGCAAAAACAAAGACAAAAAAAATTATATACCAACAAAATACAGCAATATGGTGAACCTATTATGTTCTTCACATGTACTTTGAGAGATTGAGCAAAAACAAAGATAAAAATAAAATTATATACCAATAAAATACGACAATATGGTGAACTTGTTATGTTCCGAATAAAAAATCGTAATGAATTCGGACTCAATTCATCAGATGGAAAAAAGTGCAAATCTCAAAGCATATCAGACGGGTGAAAATTCAACTATTACGATTTTTTCTTACAACACATCAACAACACGAAACTTATAGTATATCTAACGAATAGAAAAGTGACAGTTTTAGCTTCAAAAAATTGCCAGAAGTTATATAGCAATTCCCTAAATTTTAATATTATGAAAAAGTACTTTTCAGGATAAACTACATGTATCATTTTCATGTATCCAATATAAATATTAAAAAATGACAAAAGTTCAAAAAGCTTCAATCCATGTATCCCAAAACGTCACTCTTCTGTAATCGGAAGAAAGTTGAAATTTTGCATGTTATGTATTTATGTATATCAAATTTCACATTGTATTTAATATTTTTTTCTACCATACTACAATTGAGTCTGTTCAAAATGACAAAAAAAAGCATTTGAACTGGAATGCTATTCCTACCAAGATAAATGCTCTTTTATAAGGGATTTTTTTAAACAATCCTTTTTTACTTTGAAATACAGTAATATACCTGCATTTTTTTTTTACAGAAATAATCCTCTGCCGCTCCTCCGTGGAGCGACTAGTGATAGTCGCCCAATGGTTAAGCGACTACTGTATACGTCGCTCATCTGTTGAGCAACTTCGGATAGTCGCTCAACGGTTCAGCGACACATATACTAGTCGCGCACCGATTCGGCAATTGGAGATAATAATATTATTTTTATATTAATCTGATGGAAATAATTGTGGGGGAATTAATGGCAATTGTTGTAGCTAATACATTTAGCTAATCTTGTTTGTAGGTTCTCTTTTTTTTTTTGAAATGAAAGGGTAGTGACAAGGTTGGTTGGTCCGTTTGTGATTTTTCGTAGATTCTCAAGGGTACGAAATCTCGCAGACTCGCAATAACATTTTGTAGTCATCGTATGTTGTTGTAGTGTGGTAAATTTCTGAAGAATTTTATGAGGACGTTTGAGATAACAATTATTCATAAGTAGGAAGGTAAGTGATATTGTGATGCGCTAGGGAATTCATAGATGGTGGAGAAGTTTGGAGAAATAGTGCAACGATAACAAACCGACAGTTGATCCGATAATGGAGTTACATGGCACGCAGGCTAACAAACCGAGGACGGTACATGCATGCCTTTAGAGAATTAAAAATACATGGAACATATGGACGAGAGGGCCGAACTATTGCGTGGAACGTGGTCATTTGCCCTTGCGGCCCAGCTCGGCGTTGTACCCCTTGCCTTGCGCCTTAGCTCTCATCACAATGGCCCTCTTCCATTCCCTCTCGGCCTCGCGTCGCCTGGCATGCTCGTGCTCCTACTCCTCGTGCAGCCTCTCCCGCCTCTCCTTCTTGTCCTTCTTAGCCTGCAGCTCTTCGAGGCGCCTTTCATAGACCTCGTAGTCCTCCCTAGCCCACTGCTTCCCTGTCAGCAGCATCCACATGTCGTAGGGGTGGATCTTGTTGTCGATCCACTGGCTGAAGTCGCATAGGCGCGGCGGAGACTGTGGTGGGGAGAGAGATGTGGTTACGGCGTAACGAGAAGCAAATTAAATAGTGGTGTACACTGAAAGTTGTCTCGTTGTGTCACGTCACTATGCAAAAGCTACCTCATCAGGTCATGTCATTGCGCAAAGCTGCCTCGTTGGGTTACGTCGCTGCGCCAGACTACCTCGTGAGGTCACGTCGCTGCACAAAGCTGCCTCGTTGTGTCACGTCACTGCGCAAAGCTGCCACATTGATCACGTCTTGCTTTGTAGAGAGTGGTCATGTCCTACTTTGCATAGCGAGATCACGTCCTACTTTGCAGAGATAGGTTACGACGACAGATTGACAAGTCAAATGAAGTTAAAATTTGCAATTACGATTGTGAGACCCTGAGGTATTTAGCTTGTAATGCTTAGCTTTCCATTGACTCTAGTATCACAAACAAAATATCACGTGCCTCGGGAAAATGTATACTTCCCAGAGTTGCAGTATACACACCCTTTCACAAAACAAATGCATCAATTCCATACAAGATCATACAACCGAACTAAAGATTTACAAGCAAAAAACATACATAATAGTTATTACAAAGGAGAGGCCAACCGGCTAAGAATAAGCTAAAAGAGTTAATCAACAGCGGAAACAAAACGCCATAAGATGGCTATAAACAAGAGCCAACCGGTTTGCCATATACCCACAAGGCAATCCGACCGGGCCGCCAAGCTAGTCACACCCACCGTAGCAAAACTCACAAAAGTCGATCCCTTGGGGATCAACCTCCTCTGCAACAATTAAGCAAAGCAAATGAGTACAAAAATGTACTCGCAAGACTTACGAGTAACAAACCTAGTTATTACTACATGCATGCTTTAATCAAAGGAGAATGCTAAAGGTTTATTTTCAGCATAAAGCAGATTTTATTTGCAATAAGTAATAGATTGAAGGCAGTGTTAACAATCTAAATTTTATTTGTTCAAATAACAGCGAGACAGTAAGTAATAACATTAAAATATCCTGGAGATGACTAACCTAATAGCCATCACATCAATAGCACGAATTACTCATTCCTACCACCCACAACAAGTTTTAATTAAAAGGTTGTAGTCTAGTTCTTGCACGACCTTACCAAGCATGTCCATAACTTAGGACGAGGCTATTCGAATAGATCAAAACACTACAGGGGTGTACCAATGTACCCACACTTCAGACCGCCTTTTTGCCAAGCTATTAAGCACACTTCCTTTGGTATGCCGGCACGGCTAAGTCCTACGAGATATTTCTAATGGATTGCATTAATTATGAGTCGCACGCATGGGGGTTAACCCTTAGTGACCTGCCGAAGAAATAGATCACAAGGATCCATACGTAGAGTAGGATGCACTGGCCCAGCCGTAGCAACTGTGGGTGCTCCCCTCTTTCACTTGTCCCATGTTGCATAAAGAAATATACAACTCATCACACGACTCATTAATTAACACCCCCCAAAGTACTAAGTCAAGAGAGGTTTCATATCCCTCTAGTGTGGTTAGCACGCAAATATCACTTGGCTTAGTGACACAAGTAACTCGGTCCTTGATGACCGGGCACCATTCCATTCATACCAAAAGATCACACCATCATACCAATGTGCCCAAGTCTAACATATTTTATTTTCAGTTTTGGATTTCACAAATAAATAAGGCACAAGGTACTGATCATAAGGAATAACAAGTTTTGTGTGATCAAGGTCATCGACTAAGTCGATAACCGCCCAATTCTACTGTTAACTAAGCATTGCTAAGCATCATATCGTAAAGACAATTAAAAGACCATAAATCATTCACCGGGTTCTAATTCACCAGTGATAATATAATCTTAGGTTTGTGGCAAGTGCGAACCATTTCAGGGAAACTATGCAATAGGATTAGCTACCTCTAATCAACAAAATTAATTTTGACACAAAGAAACATGCATACTTAGTCTTTGTAAACAAGATACTAGAATTTTAAAAGTAATGGGAGCAATATAATCAAATGATGCTACATCTGCTTGCTTTATTGGAGATCACTTTCTTGCTGCAGAGGATCGCGCTCACAATCAATAATTTCTTCGGAACCTATCGCAAGAACGAGAAAATCAAATAAAAACGACGAACATCGAAAAAGACTCAAAATCCAAAGTCATCCAAAATTCTTGAAACTTTCATAGCAGGAAGATCAGGATTTTAAATAAATTTAGCAACAAGAATTAACCCATTTGGACTAAGCATGCAAAAGTTATGGTCTAAATAATTCCTTTTAGCTGGTAAATTCAAATTAAATTGTTTTTTGTTACTGTTCATGGCATAATTTTCTAGAAAGTTTCTGAGCATGAAAATTTTATGGCAGGTAGATACTGACATCCTAAGATCAGCAAAAGTGAGTTTACTTCATTCGAAGTTAAGATGAATTTATTATGATTTTTCTAAGTTATGAAATTAGTGCATAATTATTTTCAGAGGCATAGACCATATTAAAACCTATTCTACACTAAAGCATATTAATAAAGGAATTTAACAAATTTTAGTTTTCTAAATTTGAAGTTACAGGGAATTATTTATGTCTTTTTCAAGTTTTAATGAATTTTTAGAGCAATAATTAAAGTTAAACCTAAAGTAAATCCACTAACACATTTTTCTGGGGAAAAATTAAGCTTACAATCATTTTTAGATTATATCTTAGTTAAAATCAGAATTAACAAAATTTGAATCAACTGAAAAGGATTTAAAATAAATTAGTTATGCAATTTTGAAGTTTTATCACAATTTTCAGTTGGCAAATAAAGCTTACCGGGCTTTTATTAAAATCTAACACAAGAGGAAAAGCTCGGGCCGTTGATCTTGAATCGAACGGTCCAAACGTGAGGGCTAATCGGAAACGCGCACAGCCCAACTGAGCCAACCGTTGAATTATAATCTAACGGCCCATAGCGAGCGCGACTTTCGGACCTCCCGAAAGCTTCAACCAACATGGGCCGTGGATCTAAAAAGGGATGGCTCAGATCAAGGTCACCTTTGGAGGTCCGAACGTTCCCAAGATCTGAGCCGCAGATCTGGAAACGAACGACCCACAACGCTTTGGGGAGTTCGGTGGTCCAAACGTTCCCGAAGATTTGGGCCATTGATTTCCAAATCGATGGTCCACAATCACCAAAGTGTTGCGCACGCGCACAGGACGGAGATTAAGGATGCGGCCCACATGTAAGTGACAATTAATGCCAACTCACAGCGATTTAAAACGCACAAGTTTTAAAAGTGCGAGCCCACAGTCAGTGGCACTAAGGTCCGATTAAGACTGCCATTAATTACTAAAGAATGACTAACAATGATTAACCAATGATTAGCATTAATGATGTCCTAACGATCACGCACAGTGCGAGAGAGGGTGTTTATGTCATGGGCCGGGGTACTGTTCACGCACATGAATAGTACCACAGATACTGTAGCACGGTGTTAGGAAAGCATTACCTTTCCCAATACGAATATCTATTTCCTTAAATAGTTTATTAGTTTCCTTGTATACGGAGTAGGTAATTGGAAAGGTTATCTATTAGTTAGGAAGGCTATCTACTAGTTAGGAAGGCCATCTATTAGTTAGGAAGGTCATTATTTAGATTGATTTTATCCATAATTGTTAAAAGAGCTCTCTATATAAGGAGACTTATTGTAATCGTTGGCATTAAGCAATGAGAATACAAGTCTAAGTCCTAATCCCCTTCGTCTCACCAATCTATAGTCTCCCTCTCCCCTAAGAGCCAACGTCACCCGACTATCTTCCCGGTGATGTTTACCCCTATGATCTAAGGATCATAACAACTTGGTATCAGAGCAGTCGATCCCTTCCCACGACTTCTGCTACCATGGTTATGGCGATAGATCAGACCATCAAATCTGCTGCCGAGTCTATTGGAGCGTTGACCTCCCTACCCGTGGTTGCACAAACGGTGCCCTTGTCGAGGAAGAAAGTCGTTGCCCAATGTCTGTCTTCTCCACGCAACCCGCCGACGTCTATTGGAGCGTTGCGGACCATCTTCCATGCAATGTTCGCCGGCGCCACGACCTGTCGTCAACATGGGGCTTCCTAGGGCTTCAACCATGGCCGCCACCACAGCTCGAGGACGAGCTGTCGCGAAAGGAGGGAGTAGTGTCATGGGCTGGGGTACTGTTCACGTACGTGAATAGTACCATAGATACTGTAGCACGGTGTTAGGAAAGCATTACCTTTCCCAATACGAATATCTATTTCCTTAAATAGTTTATTAGTTTCCTTGTATACGGAGTAGGTAATTGGAAATGTTATCTATTAGTTAGGAAGGCTATCTACTAGTTAGGAAGGTCATCTATTAGTTAGGAAGGCCGTTATTTAGATTGATTTTATCCATAATTGTTAAAAGAGCTCTCTATATAAGGAGACTTATTGTAATCGTTGGCATTAAACAATGAGAATACAAGTCTAAGTCCCAATCCCCTTCGTCTCCCCAATCTATAGTCTCCCTCTCCCCTAACAGCCGACGTCACCCGGCTATCTTCCCGGTGATGTTTACCCCTATGATCTAAGGATCATAACAGTTTAAGTGGCTTGGCCCACATGGCAGCGACTCAATAAGTCATTTAAGGACAACCATTTATTGCTAACTAATGATTACCAATGATTAGCAATTAATGACTGGATCTTTGTCCTAATGACAACGCTACAACGTCATTTGCGTCCGACAAAAACCCAAGGAAAAAAGAAAGGCTCGCCGCCGGTGACTCCGGTCACGGCGGCGCAACCCAAAGGCCAAAATGGGTTTGCAATAACATTGCGCACCCACTGGAGGCAACCTCGACGGTGGCGATGGCCTAGAATGCCGGCGAGCCGGAGATGAACGGCGGTGACATGCACTGCCAAAAGCGAAAAAGGCGAAAAGCTTCGCAATAGTCCAAGAAAGCGAGTGCCACAGCTTCTTGGGACTAATAAGGAGTTACCTGAGCACAAAGAAGGCAAGAAGATAGCCGGAGGAGCTCCGGCGATCAAATAACTTGCCGGAGTTGAAGAAGATGATGGGGATAATGCGGTCTGAGCAAAATAAAAACGAAAGAATGGTAGAGTTAGATGCAATAGGGCCTAAAGAGGGCCCAAGAGCAAGGAATTGAGAAAAGAATGTTCTTACCGGAGTGGAGGAAGAAGGGGGTGATTTCGGCCGAATTTGAACAAACCCCAAATTTGATAATCTCTGCAAATACCAAACACAATTATGTTAGGGGTTTTGCCAACAGGACCCTCAATGACTCCACCTCAACCTTTGCTTTAGAAGACCACCTCATCTGTTCCCGTGGAGAAAACGCCGAAGGAACAAGAAAAGCGTGTCGCCGTATCGGTTCCCGGGTCGTCTTACAGGAAGACGCATAGCGGCTAAGTCGTTCAGGCCAAATCAAAATCGCAGAACGTTAAGGTGCCTCCCAAGTCTAAGGAATACTCACTCGGAAGTCCGTTGGTCACCGACAAAGTATTAGCCCGCGCTAGAATAAGTTGCCAGTCTTTGCATGCCTAGTACATGCAGAAGACCAAAGAGAAATGGTGCGATATTGCAATCACCATCAGATACACGAAGGAGCATTTCCTCCATGAGCCAGCCCCCTTCGTCGTGGGCTTCGATGACTTATTCGACCTATTCAACCTCAAAGCCCTCGATGCCTCAATTCTACAATGCTGGACACTGTAAGTATGTATAATCAAGTTATACATTCACGTAATACCGATTAATATAACAACTCATCGCTTATGTATAGATACATGATGAAAAATGCTCGGCAATTGAAAGAACCGGTGGGTTTCCTCGACCGACATTTGGTATCTGAGCAAACCATCATGGCAGACGCATCCTACGCTGTGAAATACATAACGTCAGGATTACTTTCTCAGGATGACAAGGACTACATAATGGTGCGCTACAACCAGAAGTAAGTGCTTCACTACTTTCTATATAAATTTTATTTGTACTTTATACGCAGCATGAACTTATGTTTAATGACTATAGCGACATACATGAGTAGGTACCACTAGATCCTTTTAGTCATTATACCAAAGAGGAACAAGGTAATATACCTTGATTCCCTACTCAACAAAACCCATGACTTCACCCTTGTGCAAGGAATACTCGACAGGTATGCTCATTTCCTCTATACATAACTCTATTGTAGTCTTCCTTCATTTGAAATGGCTGAGAATAACTTTTTAGAAACATATAGGTCATTCATCGCATATGTTGCCGAGGGAGGGTCATACAAGGGATCGAGCGGCACACTACAACACATGACGCAATTTTTGGTACATGCTAAAACACAATAATCCTATATCATACTTCGTAATAACGCGTCTCGAACTGACTATATCTATATATGTAATTCTATTTTTGTAGTGCCGCCAACAAAAATAAGAACAATGTGCATTCTACGTTTGCCATCATATGCATCAAATCATGAGTGCTAAGTTGAAGGATCCCGAGGTTTGTCAATCTTGCAATAATTATTTCCAAATTATAAATTTAAATATATATGCTTACTACTTTACTCCTGCTAGCGACAGGGCTTGAACATAGATTTAGATGCACTCGTTATGAGAGAGATCTCGGAGGTTCGAGGGAAGCTCTGTGGCTTCATCAAGACGCAGATCATTAATGCTGACGAAGAGTTTCACTCCGTCGACACCGCTGAACGACCTTCAAACAATTGATTCAATTGTAATTCACTTTGAGTAGTTGTAATTCAATTGTAACTCTAGCGACAATACTTGATACATATTCTTTTGTAATTGATTTTGAGTTGTAAATGATCACTTTGAGTTGTCAATGATTAATTCATCTGTGATGTATCTATTTTCTGTCTACTTGTTTTCAGAGGACGTGGCTAGCAATTCCTAAGGCTAGTCGAAAATCAAAAAAATAGTTAAGTTTAAAGAATTGTCATAAACGGTTTGATTGTTAAACCGTCTGTGAAGGGATAATATCACAAACGGTTTAACGACCAAACCGTATGTGAAGGAACACTATCACAAATGGTTTCCACTAACAACCGTCTGTGATATGCGTATATCACAGACGGTTCTATTTACTAACCGTTTGTGATATCTATTAAATCATAGACGGTTGGTAAGTCGAACTATCTGTGATACGATACATATCACAAATGGTTTCAACCAAAAATTGTATGTGTTGTGTCTTATCACAGACAACTCAAAAACTGCCTGTGATAATGCCTGTTATCTAGGGGTGAAAACGAATAGGATAGTTTCCGACCGATCCGGACAAAAACGTATTCGAAATGTCTCGGATCGGATTTTTCTCGGATAATTTTTGGATCGGAAACGAATTCGGATTTTTTTGTCGGAAATGGAAACGAATACGGTAGGCATGCTATCCGGCGGATACGGAAATGAATACGGAGTATCCGGATAAGACGTAGTCCGGATATCCGGATTTCGGCCCAAAAGAGGATTTCAGCCCAAAAGAGAAAAGAGGATTTTAATTGATTTTTGAATTTCAGAAAATGCAACAAATCAAATAGTCTTTTAGAAAATAGCAAATAGAGTTAAAAAATCCTAGAAAAAATCACAGAAATTCGCTGAATTATTTTTAACTTAATAAAATTAATTCCAACTCAAAGTTAGTTTTTATTTTTGTATATAAATTATTTTAAGTTTCTAAAAATAGGAAAAACCTTTTTAAAATCCAGAAAATTCAATAAATTAATTAAGATTTTCTTTTTCACTTTAAATCCAATAAAATCCCAGAAAACTCAATAAATTTTATTTTTTTACATTAAAAACTAGGAAAGTAAATAATTGACTTTATTTTATTATTTTTTCCTTTTTAACCAGAAAAACTCTTTTAAATCTCAGAAAATCCAATAAAATAATAACTTTATTAATTTTATTTTTGGTAACATACTTTGGGATGTTACAGTCATTTGCGTATAGATTAACCATCTAGTCTAATCGATGTTAGTGTGAACTAAATTTTATGTATATGATGAACTAAGTGTGAATGTGTGATGACTTTGTGAGTTATGACTTATGAGCTAAATATGGTAAACTAAGTGTTATATTTGTGATGAACTAGTTAATGTAACTTGCTTGTGCCAATGTTATGTGTGGTTGCTGAAAATATGAAAAATTCATGAATGTTTACATCAAATAAATTAGTTATATGTTTTGTTAATTTCTGGCATACCATTTAAGGGGTTTTCGTGTTCCGAAAAATATTTGTGACCGTATTCGTTTCGATTCGTATTCGCTCCGTATTCGTATTCGATACTATTTATATTTGTATTCGTATCCGGGGTATTCGTATTCATATCCGGATCCGGAAAAAATATGAAAACAAATATGGCAAAGGCATTATCCGTCCGTTTCCGATCCGTTTTCACCCCTACTGTTATCACAGACGTAAAATTTCAGATGGTTCAAAAATCGTCTGTGATGATGGTTCCGAACCGTCTGTGATGAGGTTTTTTTTTGTAGTAGTGGTGGTTCTTATGCCGTACCTTGCACCGTTCGTGTCATGCAGTAAGGACCACTTCTCCAATAGCTCGGCCTCAATCCAATAGGAGAAGCACTTAATGTTCCCGAGGTCATCGGCGTCACACGGGGAGGGTGTCGAACCCGGGAGCGAAGGATCTCGAATTCTCTGTGTTCATACACCGGTCCAGGATTTCCAGTGTACACAGTCTCACAAAATGGATATCACAATCATATCATGAAATCGTAGATGACATTAAGTAAATAATTGTTTAATACAAATGAGTCTGAACAACAATATTAAATGCCAAATGAATAACACAGCGGAAACATAACAATAGAGGTGAGCCACACGATGCGCCACAGGCAATCGTCTGGGTCAAAGGCCTACTCGTCCTGATCCTCACCGTCGGGGAAGGAGTCTTCTCTGAATAAGATTTATTTAGCAAGAGTGAGCACAACTACCGTGCTCGCAAGCTACACCCAATATTGAATTAAAATGCATGCATAAGGTAACAAGTGAGTATGGCAGGGGTTGTTTTGCATAAACGACATTTTCTGGTTAAATAAACATAGTAATTTCTAAGGTAGTTTTATACTATGACTAAAATCATATTTTAAAATAACAATGTTGTAATATGGATAACCTCCAAAGATTAAGTGAAGGATTCCCTCCTAACACTTGGCTTCCCGCCCAACTTTTCATAAGGATTAACCATCCTCAATATTTAATAAAGCATTTAAAATCCAAAAATAAATCTAACTTTAAGTGGCCCTGCTAGCATGTCCATGACCGCGGACGCGGCTATTCGAATACACGCTTCCGTAGGCGTGTGACTGAGCAATTACCATGAGGCCTTTACAATGTCCTGTCCTAGTGTACTCATGCCCGCTAAGGTTTCGCCCCTTTGGACTAACCGTCCTCCGGAAGCCCCCTCTTGCGCCAAGTGGGAATAAAACGTCTAACCGACACCCACATATCAACATGACATAAATACACTAAAGCATTACAAATTAATTAGCCAAATCCTGCCCATACAGGACGTGTGGTGGTACGGTAAGGCATAGCATTAAACGGCTCAAAGACCGGTCCTCAATTGACTTGGGTGTCATTCCTACAAACCATGAGCCTCAATCTTAACCAGATCAATCCTGTGCATAAACCTGCACCCACCATTCCGACCATTTTGCCCAAGTCCAAACCCATTTTTTATTTTATTTTGAATAAAACTCTCTTTATAAATCCATGTGATAAAACAATACCACAAGTCAAGTTTGAAACAAATTTGTAAGAAATTTGGTTAAAACCCTCCCAAATTCTTTAAGTGTGAACTAAGCCTAGCTAAGCATATGTCTAGTTTTGATAATAGTTTGTCTATGGTATCAAGGTAGTCAAGTAAAATATTCAAGTTGGCCGTACAATAAAACATGGGAGTAACTAAATATAAAACAGGACATTAAAATATTTATACAAACATATGCATGCAATAAATAATTTAAAACCTGAAAATAACTTAAAATACTGGGGACAATATGGTAAATGGTGTAACTTGCCTTCGTTGATGTCTTGGAATTCTAGGTCTTCAGATTGGTCAAACTCTCCGGAGTCGTCGAAGTCTAAACGCGAAAATAAGACACATTCAAATTCAAAAGCATATAAATTCAAAATCATAGCTCAAATTAACTCCAAATTGAAATATTTTGGTTTAGTTAGCTAGATTATAATTTTATACAAATTTTGCAACTTGAACCACCCAATTTGGAGTTCAGATGCAAAAGTTATGAATTTTTGAAGTTTTAAACATAAATCTGAAATTTAATTGAATTTCCCGAATTATTTTTCTACTGAAAAATCTATTTATTGCGCAAAGCTGATGTCAGCGAGGAATTTTCGAAATTTAAATGAATTAAAATAATTTCTGGCACGTGGGACCCACAAGTCGGTCTCACGGCTTATGTACTGAGTCCACGGGGAATCAACCGGGTGGGACTGCGTGGCTTGCCACGCAAGCAGCCACGTGGACTGCCACATGGCGGCCACACACGCAATCGTACCGAGGTGGCGCTAAAGTGGCACCGCGGTGGCATGCCACGTCGGCGCCGGACGGGGGCGGCGCTCGGGTTCCAAGGAACCGGCGATCGGCGGCGTCTCACCGCGACGAGGGGTACCAAAAGAGAGGGAAAGCGAAGGGGAACTCGGTGCGCTACCTGGCGACGGAGGGGCGCGACGAGGTGATCGACGGTGAGCGAAGAAACGGCGGCGAGGTTCGGTCTTGCGGCGGCGCGGTGTTCCGGTGGAGCTCCGGCGAAGCGTAGGCAAGCAGCAGGTGCGCAGTGATGTGGCGAAGACGATGGTGGCGTCGGCGCGGCGAGGGCGTCGACGAGGGCGATGTAATCGGCGGCGGAAGCTTGAAGCTTGGCGGCGACGAAAATCGGGATTCCGATGGGGTGGAGAGGGGAGAGGAGAAACGGGTGGCGGCGCTGGATTGAGGGTGGAAGGGGGCACCTCGTGCTCCCTTTTATAGGGGCAGAGGAGGCCGAGTGGTGGAGATCGTGTGCGGAGAGCGCGGCGGTGGCGGTTATGGCGTGCGGGCGAACCGGCGGGGAAAGAGAGGGGAAAGTGGGGGAGTGGGGGCGGTTGGAGGCGCTGAGTCGTGTGCACGTCACGCGGGAGACGAGGGAGGTTGGAGGCGGTTGTTTGACGGAGCTTGGACGAAGCGAGAATGGCGGAGACGGCGGGCGCTGCACGAAGAAGAAGGGGAGGAAGGAGAAAGCGGACGGCGGTTGGATCGCGATCTGATGGTGCGGTGGAGAAGTGTAATACCCCGAATGTTTCTACGGAAGGAGAGTAAACGAAAAAGGGGTTTTTCTGTAATACTCCAACTTATTGTAATGAAGGCGGTGAAAAGAAATTAAACTTTAGGCGAGGAAAATCTGCAATTCTTTGACAACTTTGGGCTTGGGCTTTGGCCTAGGAGGCCCATGAGGGCGGCCACTAATAAAGGAGAAACCCTAGCCCACCACTGTAGCACGCATTGCTACAGTGTTCCCACCCTTCTGATGCCGCTACGATCGCGCCCTCCTTGCACTCCGTTGCTCTCTCTTGGTGGTGCTCTCCCATTCTTTGTCGGCCAAGGAGAAAGGTGGAGGAGAGAGGAGAAGAAGAGGAGATGAGCATCTAGCGGGGTATTTCAGCGAACGCAGCGTGTCTCCAAGGGTAACGATTGCGGTTGTTGTTGTTTGATTAGTCGTAGAAGTGAAACCGATTAAATTTGATTAGATCAAAGTCTGTCTGTTGGAAATTCAATTATGTCCAGTAGTTTGCGTGGCTGTTTTCGCAATCTTAGAAGCCGAATCAGAGGATCCCATCTCCTAGAGTATTGTAGGTTTTGTTCTTAGCTTTCGGTGGCCGCCAAGATCACCTCATTCCGACTTTCGAGTCAAAAGTTATGATAGATTTACTATCTGCTGTCCAGAATCCTAACGAGAATTAGAAGTCTCTGTATAGGTTGATATATGGCCTAGTTAGAGGGTGATTCAGAGGTCTTGCCCATAACAAATTTTGAAGGTGATATCACTAGCTTTCAGGATTGATAAAGAACACCTCATTTGGATTTATAGATCAAAAGTTATGCACTTTTCTTTGTGACTGTCCAGATTGTAGGTCAGTCTGTCCAGATTGTATGTCAGTTTCTATCTTTAGTTTTGACCCGTGTGCCACTTTTTGTTAAAGGCAAAATATGAATATCGTGCCAACTAGGTTATTGTAGGTAATTTCATAACCTTTTCAGATTGTTAAAGAACACTCAATTCGGGTTGTAGTTTAAAAGTTATGGACGTTTTAGTTCTGCTGTTCTAATTGCTCAGTCAGATTCTGTTCTGCTATTTCGTTTGACAGTTAGCAATTTAGTTTGGCCGAATTGGGTTATCTCGTCAACTACAAAGTTGTAGATATATTTGTTAAGCTCGTGTAGGATCTGAGCTCATCTCTTTTAGAGTCCCAGATCATTAGTTTTGGTCTTTACCGTGCTGCTGTCTGATGGGATTCCATGTTACTGCTGGAATTTCAGATTCGGTTATGACTATGTTTTGGGTGTGCAAGAGGGTAGTGTAGAATATTAATTCATGATGGGCTCTATGTTGTTCTTATTTCGGTTATTTAATTGTTTAGGCATGAGCCTACGGGTTTGGGGCGCCATCATTACTGCTAACGGCGTCGCCTTGCGCGAAGGCAAATACTTTGTTGGTTTTAAGTCTTTGTGATTGTGAATGTTTACATGAATATGATGTGACATCTTGTGATACCGAAATGCTGAATTGGTTATGTTCTATCAATATGTGGAGTAAATGCGAAAGATGATATTAGCATTGTTCATGTTCATATCATGCATCCTTTTATTCATGCTATGTCCACGGGAGTGGTGTAAGTCCCACCATTCCAATGTGGGCGAGTTTGGACATTGTCATGTCCGTCACGGGAGTGGATTGAAAGACCCATCAATTCCGGTATGGGCACGTAAGACCCATCAATTCCGGTATGGGCAGCTTTGGACACCTATATGAAACGTTCTTCATATAGGACTTGGATCCCGCACTTTTGTTAAGGTGCGGGCTTAAGTGAACACAAGCGGGTGTGTCACTCGCTATCTGGTATAAGCATGTGTGCGATCCATCCTTGAGTACATTCATTCATGCCATGCATTCCTAAGTTTTCATTCGATGTATGCTCATATTCTCTTATGATGATGACTTGTTCATATGTGTGTTATGTCCCTTTTCTTTGTACTTGCTTTGAGTCGTGGACTCACTCTTGCGTTGTTTGTTTATTTTAGGTAACCCCCGATGTTGGCTCACTTGGGAGGGAGTAGACACGCACTACTTGTTCACATCATCAATTCATGTTCAAGATTAAATTTAGTTCTATCTTACATTCGTAAATGATGAACGGTAATAATAAATTTATAATTGGTGAAGGAAGGATACCTTCTCCACATTGATGTTGAATTATTACTGCATGTGAACTTTCATTATCAATGAACTGAAATAAATAGATTAGATGGTGAAGGAAGGATACCTTCATCATGTTTTGGTTGTTTTGATACTATCATTAGTTGATTTTATTCAAATTCTTCCGCATTATGGATGTATGTTAGATGTTTTAGGTGACATCTTGGCTTCCGAATAGCCAGGGTGTTACAAGAAGGTGTGGCGTGGGGGCCTGTCGCCCGTCCGATTCAAATCGGACGGTCGAGATGAGTGGGGTGAGAGAGAGGAGAGAGGGCGCGGGCGGTTGTGTCGGTGGGCCATTCGCGCGTAGGGTTTTGGGCCGAGGCTGTTGGGTTTCGGCCCAAAGCCGGATTTTGATTTTCTTTTAATTTTTCATTTGTTTTAATTCTGATAATTCAAATAAGCTTTAGAAAATAGCAAAATAATTCCAAAGATTATGGGGAAATTCACAGAAATTCCCATAATTATTTTGGACTTAATAAAATTATTTCTAACTCAATGTTGGCTTTTAATTTTGCAAATAAATTTGTTTTGACTTTAAAATAATTATAAAAAGCTTTTAAAATTTCAAAAAATTCCACAAAAATACATAAATTTTAATTTTATCAAATTTGAAAATTGAGTCACATTCTGAGGGTCAAGCTCGGTAGTGGCGAAGCGTTGCCGTTATCTTGCCCAATAATGGGCCGATGCTTGTTTATCTCGACTACGTGCTTCGTGGTGTGCTCCTCCAACATGTTCCACAACGCATCAAATTTACGTTGCTAGTTCTGCATAGTCAGCCTCTTGAACGGCTTCATCAATGGTTCTGCGAGAACTACTTGAAGAAGTTGGCCCCTAGATGGTGAATGCACTACTTGTTCCTCATGTCTGGCCAAGGGAATGGCTCCTTAGGGTCTTGCTGAAGTTTTCTGATGACCTTCATCATCCCGGGGTGGCGGTCATGGATTATGCAAACATCAGGACGTTCCCCAACTACTCCCTCCAGATGTTGAAAGAACCACAACCAGCTGTCGAAATTCCCACTTTCAATGAATGCAATGGCCAAGGGCAGAATCTGATTGTTGCCATCAATGCCAATTGCTGTCAGGACCTGGCCCTTGTATTTTCTAGTTAGAAACGTCCCATCGATTGAGATCACGGGCAACATGTGCTTGAAAGTATCGATGCAGCACTGAAGGCTAAGAAGGCTCTCTGCAATACCGTAAAACCTCATGGTCTTCTAGATGGTTTATCCTTCACAACAATGTATCTGCCCGGGTTCCTATTCTACAACACCTGGAGCATACGAGGAAGGTTGTCGTAAGCCGCCTCGAAAAAATCGAACATCCTTTCCAAAGTCTTCTGCTTCGCACACCACGCCTTCGCGTAGCTAATCTTGTACTTGAATTTCTGCTCGATAGTCACCATGATATGCTTGGCCTCTAGGCCCCCCTTCTTCACTATCTCTCTGTACATGAGATTGGCTATGAAGGTGGACGTTTGGTTGTGATGCTTCGGCAAAACGCTGCTAGGCACACAGGAGTGTGCCTCTACCTTGGAGACAATCCAGTGAGTCTCGTACTTGGGTTTACGTGCGTGTACACGCCAAGGACAACCAGCCTGCTCGCAGACCATGGTGTACTACTCCTGGTTGGATTTGAGGACCCAAAACGTTTGCTGCATGGACAAGGCCCACAACTTAATGGCATCCTTGTCAGAAAACATTGCATGAAGCTGAACCTCCCTATCATGGTACTTCCATGGTGATTCGTGCTCGTTGTGCACAACAAGACCCTCAGCGTTCACCATATTCCATTCCAATAGGATAGAACCTTTGTCCTCATCGGAAGAGTCATCGCCATCCTCTTCTAAAGCTTCCTCCTCGGCCAAGGCCATCAAGTCATCGATCTCCATCTGACACACTATGCTGTCGACATGCTCCCCTACATCGGCCTGTCTAGTGGACTCAGCATGTGGTGTGCGATCTTCATCTTCTGCCTCCGCAACACTGGTCACCACGTTGTCGAACCCGGGAGCGAAGGATCCCGAATTCTCTGTGTTTATACACTAGTCCAGGATTTCCAGTGTACACAGTCAACAAAAAGTGATAGCAAAATCATATCACGCTCTTTATTAATAATAATTCTGAGTTTATTACAAAAAGGGCCTGAGGCCAAATAGAAAAGAGATAACACAGCGGAAAAGTAGTAGTAGTAGTAGGCCACACGACTTGCCACAGGCAATTCGTCTGGGGATGTAGCCTATTCGTCCAGATCCTCACCGTCCTGATAGAGATCTTCCCCTGAATAAAGATTATTCAGCAAGAGTAAGCACAACTTCCGTGCTTACAAGTTACACCTAATATTGAAAGTTAATGCATGCATAGGGTAAACAAAGGATAATGGCAGGTTGTTTTGCATAAACAACATTTTCAGATTAAATACTATTAGTAATTTTCTAAGGCCAGTTTTAATAATATAACTGAAATCAGTGATTAAGATGACAATGAATAGTAGATAACCTCCATTAAATGAATAGTGAAGGATACCCTCCTAACACTTGGCTAACCGCCCCATTTTACCATAGGATTAACCATCCTAAAATCATGTGTGGAAATCATTTTATAAACCAAAAACAAGTCTAACTTAGAGTGGCTTTGCTAGCATGTCCATGATCATGACGCGCTATTCGAATAGTTTCTACTCTGCGAGTTTGTACACTTTACCCACACGAGATAATATGCTTTTAATGTCGGCCAAAGCACGCCGAAGGCGTGTGACTAAGCAATTATCATGAGGCCGTTATAAAGCAGCATCTTAATGTATTTATGCCCGCTAAGGTTTCGCTACCATTGGACTAACCATCCTCCGGAAGCCCCCTCTTGCGCCCGGTGGGACTAATGTCTAACCAACACCCACACATACAACATAGCATAAATAACACTAAGACACCACATATTATTTAGCCAAATCTGTCCCATTCCAGACATGTGGTGGTACGGTAAGGCGTAGCAAAATACGCTCAAAGACCGGTCCTTAATTGACTTGGGCGACTTTCCATTTAAATAAACCCATGGACCGTAATCCTAACAGATTAGGCCGTGCATGAACTCGCACTCCACCATACATCCATCTCGCCAAGTCCAAACCCATTTTATTTTATTTAGAGTGAAAAACTCTTAATAAACCTTACGTGGTAAAACAATACCACCGAAACAAATTTAAAATCAACTTGTAAAGGATTTGGCTAAACCTCCCCAAATAAATGTGATCTAAGCATGGCTAATCATATGACAAATTTTAGTAGAACTTTGCCTAAGGGTGTCATGGTATTCATATTTAATAATCAAATTGGCCATACAATGGAGATTGGAATAATTATATATAAACAGGACATTTAAACAATTATATAAACATATGCATGCAATAGTAATTTAAAACATGAATTAAATAATTTAAAATACTGGGAACAATATGATCAATAGTGTAACTTGCCTTCGTTGAAGTCTTGAAATTCTAAATTGTCGGAAGGGTCTAACTCTCCGGAGTCGTCGAGGTCTATACATGAAATTACGACAAATTAACTCCAAATTCAAATAAATTCAAAAACTCAGCTCAAACTAACTCCAAATTGAAATATTTTGCTTTAGTTAGCTAGATTATAATTTTAGACAAATTTTGCAACTTGAACCACCCAATTTGGAGTTCAGATGCAAAAGATATGAATTTTAGAAGTTTGAAACTAAATATGCAATTTTAATTGAATTTCTGGAATTAATTTTCTACTGGAAAATCCTTTATTGCGCAATGCTGACGCCAGCGATGAATTTCCAGAAATTAAAGGAATTAAATTAATTCCTGACATGCGGCCCCCACGTGTCATAGACACGGTCTACGTGAACCAAGCCTACGGCTTTTGGTTCGGAGGGGACGGTGGGCCGGTTGATGTGGCCGACACGGGCGACCACGTGAGGCTTGCCGGTCGAGGTGGCGCCGACACGCCGCGACGTGGCCGAGCCATGTCGGCCGGTGGCGGCGATGTTAGGGCTCGAGCTTCGCGGCGTCGACGCCGCGGCGAGCCAAATAGTCGTGCGCAAAATGAAGCTAGTGTGATGCTGATGCTAGAGCACTACCTTGCGGTGGCGGGGCGTGACGAGGTGGCCGGCGGCGAGCTGGAGAGCGGCGGCGGTTTGAGGTCGACGGCGACGAAGGTGTTCCCGAGGCCCTTTGGCGAGGTGGATGGCGATGCGGCTGCGGCGACAAAGCGATGGCGATGGTGTTGACAATGAGGCGAGGAGCCTTGGTGGCGAAGCGAGCTCGAAGCCTTTGCGGTCGCCGGCGAAGAACTCGAATTCTGGGCTGTGGATGGTGGCTTTGAGGTGCGGTGAAGGAGGCGCTCCCGGCGCACCTATTTATAGGGCGCGGGCGTGGATGGTTCAACGTGGAGCGCACGAAGTGCGCGTGCGCGGCGGTGAATCTGGGATTTGGGGCTACGGGGATGGAAAGACACGGCCGTGTCGGAGGCGGAGCAGATCAGGGACTTCAATGCGCGCGAGATTCCGGTGATTCGCTCGGGATTTGGCCGTGTATGGACGTTTCGATTCGCATCCACGGCGGACTTCGCGGGCGAGAAAGGAAGGTGGGGTGGGGAAGAAAGGAAGGTAGACGACGACTCGGAGTCGCCCGATTTTGATCGGACGGCGGAGATAGAACTAGCGAATCGGTAAGTGGGGATCGGGCGTAGCCGTTGGATCTTGATCGAGCGACCAAAATCAGATCGCGTGAAACGGTAAGTGGGAATTGAGGGCTGCCGTTGGATTTTAATCCTACGGCTGACGGCGATAGCTTGATGAAGCGGGCCGTATGTATGAAGAGATGTGGGCGAGTGGGTTTCGCCACCGATTGCTTGGGAATTTCTTTTGATTTTCTAATTAATTTAATACTGATAATTCAATTAGGCTTTAGAATATAGCAATTTAAGTCCAAAAATTATGAGAAAATTCACAGAAATTCTTTGAGGCATTTAGGATTTAAATAAAATATTTCCAACTATTATTTGGTAATAGATTTTGCAAATAAATTTGTTTAGCTTTTCTTTAGCTAAGGAAAAGATTTTGAAAATTCCACAAAAATCCAATAAAATAATTAAACTTTATTTTCAACTGGAATTTAAAATTTGGGCTGTTACACACGTCCTCTTCATAAACCATGCACTACGGTGTGCGATCTTCCTCTTCTGCCTCTGCAACATCGTCCACTGTGTAATGGTTATGAACCACGCACTGCGTTGTGCGATTTTCCTCTTCTGCCTTCACAGGGCCTCGTGTGAATCCCCCATTCGGACATGGTTACATGACTAGCATGCACTCGTATCCACAGCGCCGTCAGCCTTCCACAATGCCCTTCCATACAACTGTGCACATCAGCCTGCTCAACTCCCACCGAATGTGCATGGCAGACCGACTCCAAAGCCTATGTAGGACGACACTGCACACCTCGGGGTCCAAGGAGAAGCTGTAGGTGAGCTAGCGTAGGACATCTTCGATTCAAGCATTTTTCGTGTCCGGGTGTACCATACTGACTTGCGGGAAACCACTCAGGTCAACACCGCATGGACCTTCACGAATCATACCAACACCGTAATGCACTTTTAATTTTGTGGGTTTTGACATGACTGATTTATCACTGCAAATATTTCGAACATTGCAACCACCCATTTGTCAACAAACATTCACGAAATACATGCTAAACCAATAAGTAGCGACATGTTGCCTACATTCGGATTAGAACAAGAACAGATAAGACTATTACATTCACGCGAAGGCCTTCTCTCCTTATCAACGAGCTTTCTTGTTGTTTCTCTCGTACCTCCCGAGCTCCTCTCCTCTCCTTCTCTCCCTCTCCCGAGCTTCTCTGCTTCCCCCCGCCGTTCTCTCTTCTCCTCTCCTTCTACCCCTTTCCTGACCTACCCCCTCTTCACTTCCCCTCTCCCGACCTACTTCCCCTCTTCACTTCCTCTCTCCTTCTCTCGCTCTCTTTTATCTTCTCCTGAGCCCCTCTCATTCTCTTTCTAGAGAAATGGCGAAAAAGACCGTGAGGGAGCCGGGTGTGCCCTTCTATACAACTGTCTAGTCGCCCCACTGTTGGACGACCTGGTTGGTCCAATGTTTGAGCGACATGCTAACCTGACTTGCTGCCAAGTCGTCCAACGGTCGTCTGACAAGATGCAAGTCGCCGAACCGTTGAGCGACATGGTCTAATTGCTACACTCTTCAGCGACTACTCCACTTGTCGCGTAACTGTTGGGCGACTTCATTCAAGTCGTCTAACCGTAGAGCGATAGATGATTATTTCTGTAAAAAAAAAGGTATATTACTGTATTTCGGAATAAAAAAAATTATTAAAAAATGCTTTATAAGGAGTGTAAATGCATAAGATAGAAGCCTCTTGAAATTCAGATCAGCTCAAGACACCATTGAATTTCCATAGGTATAAATTTGAACCATATGTCGGCATTAGACGGCTATTGGGACCAATATGCAGTGACATGTACAAAAGCGCACAACAGATGTACAACCAGTGCATGCCTATATTCAACTTTTGCAGCTAAGTGGCTTCCAAAATGCTCAAAAGCTACGAAATCTGTCTTGGGCGGGCCATATGTATTAAATGGTACAGTACCGCGGCTATGAAAAACTGGAAAAGCAACACTCGAGATTGGTCCAATATTTTCCATGTCAAACAATTCTTTCGATCTTTTACCTATTCAAATTAGTACAGCTTACAGTTCAGACAATTATTGTTTTCCTCGTCTTTTCGTATGCCCTGCATCCGTAAGTTTTGACTAGACGATTAAAAACTATAAAATATCAGGAAAACATAGAACCTGTGAGCGCTTAAGAAAACCTATGTGCTTTTACAAACTGTTGAAGAAGATATAAGCAATATGGATTTCATTTTTATTCAATGTTAGAAAAGTCATAAAAGATATATGTCTAATTGGATCTTTATCCAATCAATCTGTTCAATAGCAAATTGAATTCACAAGTATTGAGTTGCATGCACCAAATAGTTCACCCAAAAGCTTAGCTGACAAGGAAAAACGGACAATTTATTTATATTTCAGCACACCTCTCACATGTAGGCTCCCTTAGATCTAAGACGTGGAATAGAAGTGGGCTGTAATTTTTTTAATTGTGCGTCAGCCAGGTTTTGAACTCAAGAGCTCTGAGCTCTCATACCATATTAAGTTGCATGTACTAACCAGTTCACCTGATGAGAAAAAAAAAAGACAATTCACTTATACCTCAACAACGAGGAAGATAATAATTAAGAAAAGATGTCTTCAGTGTTGTTTTCCCTTTTGTTGAATGCAACATCAAAAGAAAAACAACGGCCGTTAATTAACCAGTTTTATATGGGGGAATTAGTTATTTGCCCTCCCTTTAGATCCATTTTCAGAATTTGCCCCCATTCCCGACCTAATATATTTCTTGCCCCCTCCTTTGTCTATTTCTTCAGATTTTGCCCTCTTTGCATTATTTTATTCTTATATGTCCGTTTTCCCGTTACATGGCATGCGAAATTACTCTCTTGCCCTCCCGTCGCATGCACGCTTTTCGCATCACTCTCTCTGTTCTTCTCGAGCCCCCGATCCAGTCACGAAAGCAGCGCCAAGAACGCACCGCTCGAGCCCCGACCATCTCTCACCCTCTCTATTCTGATTCACCAAACACAAAAAAATCTAACAAGAACATCTATCACTCTCTCTGTTCTTCTGATTCAACATTCAAATACTACTTGAATATACATCAAATGTACTTGAATCAACGCCACAGAACACAACAACACTTGGGACGTCACAAGAACAAATCCAGAGAAGTGAAAAATTGGAGAAAAAAGAAACGAAAATTGAACAAAGTTGTATGCCGGTCGGTTGAAATCCTTCGTGGTGGCCTGCTCAAACTTGTCACGGGGGACATCCCCGTGGAGGAGGATGGGGAGGAGGATGGCGACGGCGGGCTCGACGTGGCAGAGGAGAATGGCGGGGAAGGCAAGCCGAAGCCGGCGACATGGAGGAGGACGGCAAGGAAGGAAAGGAAGTGGCTGCGGCACACCGACCCGAGAGGCGGTGTCTGCGCGGGCGAGTGCCCACGCTGCCGGAGCCACCGTCATGCCTGCGAGGTCACCACGGACCGAGCCGCCCCCGCCGAGCACGAACATGAGTAGCCCCGAGCGAGGGAGTTGCTGGATCGGCCAGATCCGGAGGCGAGGGAGATGCCGGATCTGGCCGTCCCCAGCCAGATCCGGCCACCATGAAGCCTCCGCCTGTTGCGGAAGGAGAAGGAGAGGAGGGAGAGCAGCAGGAGGAGGAAGCGCCGGAAGGAGAGGAGAGGAGGGAGAGCAGCAGGAGGAGGAGGCGCCGGAAGGAGAGGAGAGGAGGGAGAGCAGGAGGACGAGGCCCTCGCGCCGTGCCCCTTGAGCTCCTCGGCGCTCGCTGGCCCCCGGCGCGCCCCTCCCGCTCCACCTCTAACCTCTCCCTCGGCGCCCACGCCTCCGCCTCCGCCCCCACCTCCCCGCTGCCCGGCGGCTCTGGCCCGGCCGGGGGCGCCACCTCCGTGCGGCTGAAGATGCGGCTCCCGAGGGCGCAGGTGGAGAAGCTGATGGGGGAGAGCCGAGGAGGCACCTCTGTGGAGGAATGGATTGGAATGAGGAGAAGGAGATGCGCATGGTAAGGGGAGGGTAAGACGGTCATTTCGCGTGGTGGGTAACAGGAAAACGAGCACATATGATTAAAATAATGCAAAGAGGGCAAATAACGAAGAAAACGACTAAGAGGAGGGTAAAATACCAATTACATCGGGAAGAGGTATATTTTCTGAAAATCCAACTAAGAGGAGGGCAAATAATGAATTCCCCCGTTTTATATTGTAGGGAAACCGGATATAATTGGGGTGATCCGATTAAAGAATATGTACTGCAGCGAAAAAATGTTGTAGTGATTGATCTGGACCTTCGATTTTTGATCGAACAGTAGAGATCACTCCTAATGCCATAGCACTGTAGATTCTTTGATTGAATTCTTAAACGTAGAGGATCCTAATCCACTACTCCCGGCTTAGTTAGGTTTTTATTAGGTCATGTTTGGACGTGGGGCTTAAGCGGGGTTTAGCTCATCATACTTTAGTCATGTTCCCATGTTGTGTCACTTCTGTCTCATGCTCTATTTGGAACAACTGAATTTTTCCTGATCCTTGTCTTCCTACACACACACACACACACACACACAGGAAAATGGTATGGTACTCCTGGAGTACGTATTTTCACTTCTCATATACCACTTAAATCGTATGATGATACTTCTTTATCAATTTTAGCATACTCAATAATGATTATAAGATACCCCAAAATGAGTTTGATAAAAAAATCATTAAAGTCCACCTTTTATAGCAAAATTTGTGTATATACTTCTTTTATATATGAAAAAAGGTATATACAAAAATAAAGGGCTCCAATGGAATTTTTCAATCAAGTCACATTAGAGTATCATATAATTGATATTTAAGTATACTGAAAATGATAAACAAGTATAATATATATTTTTAAGTGGTATATTCAAAGTGGGAGTACATATTCCCAGGAGTACGAAACGAGTGTCCTATATATATATATATATATATATATATATATATTCGATAGTACGCTTTCGTCTATTCAAAGACAAGTCAGCTTTAATTTAAGGCGCTGCCCTACATGTGGGGGTGTTTGGAACGACTTCAGTTTCCGGCTTTTGCCTGGAAAAGCTGGAAGCCGTCCCAAATGACCGGCTTTTCACAGCCGCTTTTCTTCGAAGCAGCTTTGTATTACAACGCGCAAAAGCCAAAAGCCGCCCGCAGGGAGCTTACGCAGCTTCTTGTAGCCTCCGTTCCAAAATTACCCCTGAAGTTCGGGGGTAATTACCCACCAATTGCCACTCAATAAAAACCCCCACGAAACCCTAGCCCTGCCTCACCCCATCCATGCGGTTGCCTGACAAGAGGTGGGGCGTCGATTGCCCGTGCAGCTCCGCCTCCAACCCTCTCGCGCAGCCCTGCCTGCCCAGTCCACCTCCCTCATCCTCCCCTACCGGCGCCACCGGCCATCTCCTCCCTCCCCGACGTCCTCCTCGGTGCCTCCGCCTCGCCTCCAGCTCCCTCCTCCCCCGCCGGTTTGTGCCGCCGCGGTCCTCTCTTGTCCTCGTCCCTTCTCTGGTGCCGGCGCCCTCCTCCTCCCTCCTCCTGCGTTGGTGCCCCACCTCCTCCCTCGGCTCGCTCGTGACGCCGTCTGCCTCTGGTCCCGACTGGATCTGGCGCTCTTGTCGGACCCGAACACCACTCCTACAAGATCCGCCACCGACCTCTCTCCTCCTCCGCCCTTGCTGCCGGTTGCCGCGTGGCCCGACGATAGCGCCCTGACGTAGGATTGGGTGGTGGTCCTCAGTTCCTCACCGCGGCGCTGGACTAGTGCTCGCGCCGCCTCCCCGCAGACTTACTCCCCTCCATCCTCCCGGTCGTGCTCGTTTAACGGCTCGTCCCATCCACCTCCGTCATCCTCCACCGTGAGCCCAACCTTGTCCACATCGAGACCTTCCTCGTCCTCCTTGCATGGAAGGTGAATCATCCCAATTCTTCTCGTTTATGTCTGTTAGCACAACACCATGCGCACTAGAATTCCCATTTTTTTTTCTGGTTACGATTAATTGATGTAGTAGATAGAAAGGCATTGTGTTGGATATTGAAAGTAAGTTGAGTTATATAAACAAATATTGTAGCTTCATATAGTATGGCCTTTTAAAAAAAATTGAACTTGAGAAATATGTGCTTGGTCAATTTGCTCTATGTGCAAATACAAGGCGAATTCTACCGATGACTCAACTACTATGAAGCTTGGATGCTTGGACGAGTTAGTAAAAGCAAGGAGAACTGAAACAACCCAAAATTTGCAAAAATTCAAAACTTTTTGAATTTTCGGAATTTCCCAAACCAATTCCAGCTTTCCCTTTGGGAAATCTGCCTTACCATCCCGAAGGCGCCTTCTCCCTCGTGCGCTTTTCCCCTGGCTCCTTCCTCTTCCCGTGCGTCATCGCCTCCTTCCTTACCTCCGTCATCCCGCCACCTCCTCCCTTCATCACCAGGCCACCTCGCCTAGCCACCTCACCTCGCCATCAATGCCGTTGCTCAACCCCACCGCCACCTTGCCCCCTCTAGTGCCGTCCGCGTACGGCCGCTCGTCCACCTCGCCACCTCCCTATTCCCACCGCCACACTACTCTCACTGCCTCTCAAGGCTATATAAAGCCACCCCGCACGCCTTCTTCTCCATCTTCCACCCCAACACCCCCTCGTCACCCATTCCCCTCCAGAGCCGGCCGAATTTCACGAAATCATCGCCACCTTTTTCATCTTCCCCAACGAGCCCGAGGTGAATTCGCTGCCATCCCCTCTCCCCTTCCCTCCCCACTCTGGTACTAGCTCCCTCTAGCCACCCTACATCTTTCCCCTAACTTCCCCACCCCCGCTTCCTCTCCAGAGCTCACAGACACCACCCCTCCCCGCCGCACCACTCATGTCTCACGCCGCCACACCGCCACAGACCACCCTGAGCCCCACTGACACCTCCTATGAACTCACCTCACCCCACTGATGCATCATCACCCATCACTTTGGCTGGAGTCTCACCGGAGCGCCGTCGCGCTTCTCCCCTGCCTCGGTGTTACGCCACCTCCGCCGTGCGCTCCTCATCGAATCCCCTCCACCCATCCAAAGCCCCCAAATGGGACGCCCTTGCCTCAAGGAAGCCCCCACACCATCATCTCCTGTCTCTGGCGACCACCGCCGTCATAAGCCCCGCCACCATCGGCTCTAGCGAGCCGAGTGCACTCTGGCCTTCAGCTGAGCGCAGCTCAAGGCCGCCTGGGAGCTGGGCCTTAAAAGGCCAGCCCAATTGGCCTTCAGGCCCGCAAACCAATGGGCTTAGCCCAATACTATTCGACCTTTCACTGTTCACAGCACAGTAAATCTATTTACTGTTCCTAACCCGAGAACAGTAAAGATAATTACTATTCCTAATTCAAAAATGCACAGTAAACATGATTACTATTCATTAACCAAAATAGTAATTTTAGTTACTGTACCCCACCTATTTTTGTCCATAAATAGTAAAATAGTACTGTTCATTATCCAGCATTTTTCACCCCCAAACCCTAAATTGACATATTATATCCGTTTCGAGCCCGTAAACCCAAATCTCAACTCCGTTTCACCAAATCAAGTACCAAATAAATCCCAACCATCCCACATCACCTTTCTTTATGATTATTTTTCGAATTTATTTACTTGCATGTTGTTCCCAGCTCAATCCTTGTCGAGCCGGATTTTATTTGGATTATTTTATTTTGTTTCGTGTTAGGTCACAACTTCGACGACCAAGCTCCGGAAGACACCGAACATGACTTGTTATTAGAAGACTTTGTGCAAGGAGGCAAGGCGCATTCCTTTGATCATTTTGAGCCTATATTTCATGTATTTATATTATTACTTTCATTACTATATTTGTGCCAATTACTTCAAATATTGAAATATTACTTTTGAATACCATGTCAATTAGATATATCCTATTACCCCACATAAAAGCCCTCCTATCCTTTGTAGGCTATATTCACCTTGACAAGTTTACATAAAATGATAGCTATATAAGTAGCTTTGTCACACAACATGTTTGTAAAATCATCAAAAGAGTATTGGCGGTTCGCCAATGGATTTGGTGGAGAGTTGAGGGTTGAGACTAGGAAGTTGAACAACCTAATAGACTTGTTAAAAGTGAGTCAAAGTGAGGGTGGACAACCACGAGTTGGTGTTGGTCCACCGTCTCACTGGAGACAGGTAAGGACAAGAACCTTATGCCAAGTAACAGACACAAAAACCACTTAACCATAGGTGTGGTCGTTCCTCCCTGACTTAGTACACTGGTCTCCAAATTGAATATCTATAGAAAAGGCGTGTGCTCTTGTGCGATAGAGCAGCGAGGAACAGGGGTGGGATAGGAGTGAGCCTGAAGGGACACTCACGGGTCACTACAACAAAAAGCCTAATACTGTACGCCTCATCATAGATGGTTGACCAAAACAGTCTGTATTACATGAAATCACAGACGGTTTTGGTTTAGACACCGTTTGTGTTATTGGTTGCGCTAAAAACCGTCTGTGAAGATGTAATATCACTAGACGGTTCATTATTAAAACCGTCTGTGAAGTATCACAAACGGTTCTTAACAATAACCGTCTGTGATATTTAGAAATATCACAAACGATTTTCAACAAACAATCGTTTATGATATTTCACAGACGGTTCTTAACACGAATATTCTGTGATAATTGTAGACTTCACAGATCGTTTTAATTATAACTGTCTGTGATAATGTTGCTACAGTTCCCGGTGAGTTTCTTCGTCGCCGATGCGTCTCTTCGTCGCATCAATGCCGCTTCGACTCTCCAATGTGTCTCTTCGTCTCTCGGCCAAATTTATTTCTTGTTTTATAAAAAGCATCATCTGCCATGGAAGATGATCATCCCCACATATAAACTCTACAATATATACTTCTAAAGCCAAAATTAATGGCTCCCTCTGTTTCCTTGTCGCCGGCATTGATGGCCTTCCTGGCCATACTGTATGAGCACCTCCCCGGCCATACGTTGGCGAATGTTGTAGAAGGACACTGTTTCAACATTGTTCTCACTCCTCTGCCCGAGGATTTGTCGGAGCAGGTGACGGCCACCTTCCGCGGCCTTGACATCCTCCACCGCCGCGTCTTCCAGGTGATCTCCCACTTCCAGCGAGTGTACTGTGTCATCGACGTGGTCCTTCACAATGACGTTGCACGTCTCCAGGAGACTTGCCGTCACTTAGACTGCTTAATCGAGGCGGCGGGCTACCGAATCGACCATGCTAAGACCCCTCAAGCAAGGGAAGAGAGCCTATGAGCTCAATTCTTCTTGATTCAACAGTCCGATGGTCTTCGAGGGACACTCAAACGAGCGCGCTGGCAGGTGTGATGAGGACATCACTTCCATAGATACAACCAACACTCCTCACAATAGATCTGAACCTATGCACTTGCAAGGTCCAATCACAAGAGGTCGTGCACGTCAATTGAACCATCAGGTAACTTCGTTTCTAGGAGTGCATTTTGTTTCTAATAAGAATATGCTGCTACCTAATGCATGTGATCTTCTTTTAATCAGAAACTTAGAGCATCTCCAGCAGGAGCCCTCAAAACAGAGCCCCTACTTTTAATTTGAGGGCTCCCCCTACTTTTGAGGGCCCTGTTTTCTGGGCTGCACTCCAGCAGGAGCCCTCAAAACAGGCCCCTACTTCTTAATTCCCTCTATTTCCTCACACACTATATGCATATGTATTTGAGAACATCACATTATATAATAATTTATTTAAACTATAACTCTAAAGCACTATACTTAAAATTATGAATGAAAATACAAATATTGAAATTTAAATTCAAAGACAAATTTGGTCCGAATTTAATGATAGTCGATCACAACATAGTTCATAACATCTCTGCAAATCAAATGACATAATCATCAAATTTGGGCGGGGGAAGGAGCGGGCGCGGGAGGGGAAAAAGGCTGACGGGGGAAGAATCGGGACCAGGGCGCGCAGAAAACCATGATTTGGGGGCTTAGCCTAGAGCCCCCAGGAATGAGGGCTTGAGGGGGGATTTTAGGGGCCCCTCAAATTTGAGGGCTCTAGTAGGGGCCCTGCTGGACCTCTGTTTTTGCCTCAAGCCCTCAAATTTGGTTTTAGGGGCTCAAGTAGGGGCCCTGCTGGAGATGCTCTTAGGAGCTGATCATAAAGAGAAGCTTGTGCAATCCAATTCGGCCACCGGAGACAACACCGACTTCAAACGTGCATAACTTTCACATACGGACTCCGTTTGAGACGCACGAGTACTTGATTGAAAGCTTATTTTGTCCTCTTTCCAACGGATCCGGTCTCATCTCCAAATTCGTTCTGAGCGCACTGCAATCACCAAAAGAGTCAGAGGCTATTTTTGAGTCGAACTTGGGCCCATGAGCCTTGTAACCCTAGGCAGCCTGTACTGTTCACGTGGTTGCTATTCATGCATAAATAGTACCACTACCCCTTCTTTCACCTCTCCCTCCTATACATAGTGGCCGCCGCCCTTAGGGTTTGGCGGATTTCGTTTGCTTAGTTTCTCCATTGTGAAAACTCTTGTTCTTTGCTTGTGTCGACTAGACCAACCATAAAGAACCTCTGCGGAATCCCACCTTTTGAACTCAATTATATATATTTGCAATTCAGATTGCTTGTTACTTCGTTCTTGCTTGTTCTTCGATTGCTTGCAGGAATTGATCCTCATGATTAGGTCAATCGGGTCTTTGGCACGGTTGATAACGACTTGGTGATTGATTCAGTGATTGCTTGGTTCGTATGTGCTGCGTTCGTAGCCTGGATCGTGAGAGTTAATCATCACCCAATCAGAATTTATCCTTCTCGTCGAAAGATCGGGACAACTACGGTTCATCAGGGTGGACGCATTTCGGGTTTCGTTCGCTAATGATTACGAACCATCCAATGCTGACGCTGCCACCTACGAAGTTTTGAAGATGGAGATAGCAGCCTACCTCCACCACTAAAAAACTTTGTTTATTTAGGTTTCGACTTTTTTAATATTTGTAAGAAGTGATTGGCCATGCTGTTTGGCCATATGTAATTCTAAAATAAAAAAAAAATCTAGTTTAGAGGTATATTTATATGTTGAACTATATATGTACAGATGGTTTAGTGGAACAAATATCCGTCTGTGATATGTATCCTAGTTAAAGCAAATTTTCAGCAGTATTTAAATGATAAAATTGACATATAAACATGTAATTCTTTTATGTCATGTAAATGTATACATGATAATATGCTCAAAACATAGAAGTTGAGAACAACCATATCACAAACGGTTCTATAATAGAACCGTCTGTGATATGAGACCATATCACGGACGGTTCCATAATAGAGCTATCCGTGATATGAGAGCATATCACAGATGGTTCTATTATACAACTGTCTGTGATAATTATCACTGACGGTTCCATAATAGAACTGTCTGTGATATGCGACTATATCATGGATGGTACTATTGTAGAACCGTCAGTGATAAGTATCACTTTTTATTAGTAGGAACCCGCTAGGGTTTGCACCCTAACTTGTCACTCCCCAGCGCCCTTACTCTCGCCCGTTCTCCCCTCCCACCGAGTGCCCCCGACCACGACACCGCCGCCTGACCCCATCGCCGACACCTCCCTTCTTCCCGTTGCCACCGGTTGTGACACCATGGTTCACTGCACAAGAAACTCGTACGATAAGAGTGTCTTGGGTAGTATCACTGTCGTGCCACAACTACGGTGACGCTGCCTTCCCCTCTTCCTCCTCCCCCCGGCGTGCGCGACCCCGGCTACCTCTCCACCGACCTCCCCTGGCTACCTCCCCACTAACCTCGGCCTTGGCTACCTCACCACCGACACCGGTGATGTCGAGGTAAGACAGATCTATCACCTATTGGTTTGTGCTATTGGTATATTCAAGTGAACCGAGCTGCAATGTGGGTTGATGGTCGGTTTGGACACCCTTGGCCTTGCTATCTTGCCCTGATCTATGACTGCTGGCTGGCTGGCTGGATGGATCCGGAGGTGGGGATCGGAATGGGGTTGTGTTGTGACTACTAGCTGGTACTGCTGCTAGTTGTGGATAGAAATATTTGTATGCTCTGTGTGATTTGTCTATGCCTAGCACGGGGAGGTATTGCAAATTGGTATTTGTATGTTCTGTTGAACTGCTCAATGATGTTAATAGTCTTATTCTGAAATTGAATTGATAATTAGTTAATTCATATTTGAGCTCTAATGAATTGCTCTTTCTGTTATTTTAATTTCATGTTTGAGCTTGTTTTGGTTTACTGATGTGAATTGATTATTTACTGATGTGGGTTAATTTATTTATTAAGCATAGTAAATGAAATGGAGGTGGGTTAATGCATGGTGGAGGTGTTGCCACTAGTATTGTGTCGTACACATACAAATTTTTGTACATGTATCTAATCTTATGGTATGTTCCTATATGGCATTCTGTGTAACCGTGTTCATGCTGGTAAAGTTCTCCTCCCTTGCGTCCTAGGTATGCCCTACCATTCCATCTTGATATCTTCTCTATAAAGTCTCCAAGTAGTGGTTGCTTGTGCCTTTAAAACCGGCTTCACAGTCCCAGCCACTTTCGGGGGGTCATGAGGAGGATGAGACAACAGTCATGGGCAATCTCATCAAGCCTGCAAGTTCAAGAAGCATAGTTGCCAGGAGAGCGCGTGGACATCCAATTACCTGGATGTCGTCGATAGGTAATTGGACTTGACATCAAAGAATGGTTGTTTGCTGATATATGAACCACCTCCTAGTTAGAGTACCTACACTTCCACGCTATGTTCAGAAAGGGGCGTGGATGCACAGGTACTTCGACTGGGAAGTGGCTTCATGTATCAACAACCAACCATTCCTTGATGTCAAGTCCAATTACCAATTAACGACATCCAGGTAATTGTATGTCCACACGCTCTCCTGATAGCCATGTTTCTTGAACTTGTAGGCTCGATGAAGTTCCCGTGGCTACTTTCTCATCCTCCCCACGACCCCCCAAAAGTGGCCGGGGTACTACAGACAATAATATATATATATATAATATATGAAGCCAGTTTTAAAGGCACAAGCAGCCACTACTTGGAGACTTTATAGAGAATATATATCACAGATAGTTTCTTTTACAAACTATCTGTGATACATCAGCCATCACAGATGGTTGTATTTACAAACCGTTTGTGATACATCAGCCATCATAGACAGTTTTATTCACAAACTATCTGTGATGGGCAACTATCATAGACGGTTCTGAGTTAATAACCGTATATGATAGTATGCATCACAAACGGTTCGAAAACCGTCTGTGATGACCTCATGTCATCAATGACCCATAAACTCAGACGACTCACGAAACCGTCTGTGATGACATTTTTGAACCGTATGTGAAGACCTTTTCTATAGTAGTGGGTCTACACAACGGTATGGACTTACCAGGTAGAAGCTAGAGAGGTTGAGTAGTGGAAACAGTCTTGTTATCTCAACTCAGTCGCACGCTATTGTGTTGCGTGTCTATGATCTGACAGTATGAGCTTGAGGTACCTTGTGGGTAAAGTTGGGCAACTCTGCAGAGTATAACAAAAAGGTATTCGAATACACCGTGCTTCCGGTTAATGAAGCTGTGTTCATGGGTAATTCCAGTACATGAGGCGTAAGTACAAATTTTGAGATGTTAAGATGGTAATTACAATTGTTGAAACTTCCCTGATGTTATATTTAATATTGTTTTACTGTTTTAAAGATAAAATGCTTTAAATGCAGAATGCATCCACATATGCCAAGTTTGGTAAACCCTAACCAATCCATTGAACTCCTAGCATGTAATTATTTAGCTTTACATGCGTCTTGTTGAGTACAGTTGTTCTACTCATTCTTGTAATATCTGCAAATCACCGATAAAGGAAACTTGGGAAAGTGCAGAGGATCTTTATGAGCAGGATTTTGGTGGACCTCCAGATGACAGTGAATACTGTTATTAGGTCTCGACCGTGCTCAAGTGTGCCTGTGGTTTGGAAGTTCTTTTTATCATGTATTATATTAACTTTGGGCTTGAATGCCCGTGTCAGCGTTAAAACCGGCTGTTAAGCTTTAACTTTATGTAATAAAAGTCTAGTTTTGTTGTAATCGGAAGCTTGCTTGAAATGCTACTACTTCACAACTGCACATCATGGGCGGTTGTGAAGGGTTTAACGGTCCTGAAAATCGGGGCTGTTACAAGAACTGTTCCTAACCCTCCATGGGAGGGTTCAGATTTGATTCCCAAAGATGTGCTTTAGTCTGATCCTTCCTTGGAGATGGGTCTTTCCCCAAATAAAGAAAGAGGCATTGGTTTCATTTGGGGTCCAGATATCACACAACAGTTGATGCTTGACAATCCATGGTAAGGACTCAGGACTGAGGAGCAAATTGATGAGAAAAGAGTAAAATTGTGTGTTGGATTGTAGTGTCTAGTGGCATTCTTGACCCTCCTACTGGACTTCATGATTCATTTGAAATAATCACAATCACAGTTCATTCATCTAACTTTCTAAAACAAAGAGGAAGTTAATCTGAGGCTGTGTGCATGCTCTTCATGAGGCTTGATAAGGAAAAGGAAAAAATCAAGAAATATTTTTTCAGGCGATGTGTTCTTGATAGTGTAATGGATTACAAGCTAATGTAGCATTCCTACACTAATGTTCTTCTCATGGTACACGAGATGAAGTGAACTTTTGTTAGAAGCAAATGAACAATCTATACAAGTGCAACTCCTTTGACGAACCAAAAGCAAAACTGAGCCCCTAAAGTGCTAGAATTTTTTTTTGCCGGATTACTACATGCTGGAAAGGAAGACATGTGTAACTACTAAAATTTCTTTTTTTGGAAAACAATTTTTTGGTACGATCTCATTGCTCTATTATCTTCTGTAACTGTAGGTTGGAAGTATCAATGGACGATTTCTTTAAATGGAAGGATATGTGCACATTTTTACGAATAAATGTAGTAGTTAAAATTTATCTCTTTTGATTTTTGATTTTACCTTTTCCCTATTTCTGGTGTACTATAATACGATTGTACCTTCAATAAGAACAAAATGTACCCAGCACTACTAATCAACGTTCTACAACGCTTCCACGGTGACTCAAGACTTAACTACAAAGCCTAATCTGAAATATCGACAAATCAGTCACAACCGATCTTTCGACAGCAGCACGGTGAAAATCATATCTAATGATCTGGAACTCGAAATGAGGTGAATCCAATTTCTGTGGATTCATAACTAACATATCTAAAATTCTCAAGTTGACAAGATAGACCAATTCGCCAAATTAATATGCTATTGAACAGATGAACTTTCAGAACAATCTGCCCTAAAGAACAAATAGTAATTACTAAACCGATCAAAACTTTTAATCTACAACTCCGAATTAAGTGTTCTTTACCAATCTAGAAAGGTTACGAAAAATTAAACAATAACCTAGTTGGGTGGAATCTCTGATTTTTCCTTTAAGTTAATCTTATTCTTAGAGACAAGTTGACAGTTCATTATTATCGCAGTTCTGGACAGCAGAGGTAAAACGACCATAACTTTTGATCCGTAAATCGGATTCAGGTGTTCTTTCATGTTCACTGAAAACTAAGAACATTATCTACAACTTTCTAGGATATGGAAACCCCAATTCGGAATCTAACAATCCCTTAAATAATAAACAAGACGACTGCAGAATCTCGTCGTGATTTCGGGACAGCAGCACTAAAATCAACATAACTTTTAACCGTAACTCGGAATTGGGTGATATTTACTGCTACTGAAAGATAACGACGGATCACACATAACTCTAGGAGATGGGATCCTCAAATTCTGCATCTAAGTACACGAAATTACCCACGCAACAATCTGGACAGATTCAAAATTAATCTTTGATAGACTTTGATTCAAAGCGATTCTAATCGGAAACACTTCTACGATTAAACAAACAACAACAACCGGCGTTCGTTACCCTTGGAGAACCGCTAGAGATCACTGATCAAAACCCTGAAGAAGATCTCCTCTCCTTTCCCCCTTTCCTCCTCCTTGTGGCCGACATGGATATTGTAAAGAAATAAAATTATTTTCTTCAAAGCAAGAATTACAACGTGGTGTACCTCTAGTTACATTCAATGTTAATTGTTTAATAATTTTCAATTGTACAAATTGCAAAAATATTGATAAAGTAACATGTTTGTCGTGGAGACAAATGCATAAATTAATTAATTATGTAATGATTTTTGTATTGTAATAATTATTTATTGTATGTATTTATGTAAGAATTGTTTATTGTAATAGTTTTTATTAATTGTGGTTTATTGTGTTAATTGCAGTCTATTGCGTTAATTACGATAGTCGTCGTTAATTATAGTCAATTGCGTTAGTTGTCGTTAATTATCATTAGTTGTCGTTAAAATGCAGTTAATTGCCGTTAAATGACATCAAACAAACTATTACTTGCCTAACAGGCATTTCAGGCATTCTCCATCTTAGAAGTTGCAGCCAGCCTACCTAAAAGCTAGACAGCCAAACACCAAACGTCTTCAGCCCAGCCATTCAACTCGCAGTCGTTCAGCCCTGCAGCATAGCCGAAAGCCGCTTTTCAGGAAAGCCACGACAGTTCCAAACAGGAGCTATACCTCACAAAGGATCGAGTCACTCCACTGCTCGCATTCCTACTGTTGTGCCCGAAGCATCAATAGATCGCGTGAGGCATACATACGATCGAAAGAGGCAACCAGGTTTCCTTGTTTATCTTATCATAATGCATTATTTGACCACATCACTAATAATAATGTAAGTGTTGTATATGGATTTTTTTAGGCCCGATTATGCCCATTAGGGGTTGTTGGCCCACAAGATACATTAATTAGTTTCATCTATATTGCTTATTAACACATGAAGGGAGAGATCATCCTCTAATATAAAGGGGGCAGTGGGTTCTCATTGTACACACAAGTCAACGAACAAACAGATCAATAAAGAGAAAAGGCTGGATTACATCCTTTTATGCTTGTCTACTGTTTATTATTTGTGAGTTTAGAGCTTCGTTCGTCGGTATGCGACCTCGATTATATAACACATTATCAGCACGATAACACTCTAAGCTAAGGCTTCCTGGTATGTTGCTTTGATCGAAGTTTCAATTCTAGCGATAATGTTCTTTTAGTAGATTAATTTTTATTATGCTATTCAATACCGTCAATTCCATTTGCGGCAAAGACGCCATCAGCAGGCGCGATCGGCCGTGACTTCCCGGCCGATCGATCAGATGCCTCGTATATCGCTGACGCAGTCGAGGCGTGTCGGTGTCACCACGGGCCGATCGGGTGTTGCCTCTGCCGGCCGCCGCTGGCCAACCGAGCTGGCCAACCATGTGCCTCTGCTCACGCATCGCTGGACTCCACTGACATTGGTTCGGGTATGCCAACGTGTACCTTCACCGATCGCTGTCGATGGCCCATCCGACCGTGCGCTTTCGTGCGCACGATGCCGGCAACCACCGTCTAGGCAACGACAACACGCAGCTCTATGAGCGAGAATGAACATCACGGCATGTGTAGTGTTAAATTGTAAAAAAGTCGCTATACGGGTTGAAACAGTCAGGTCGTATGTGGTAGAACCGATTGAGAAAATTCCTTTTACAAAAGAAATACATAAACAACGAAGTTTGTCTGTATGTGTTCATAAAAAAATTGAAGAATGAATTTTGCACAATCTCTTTGTATGTTGATGACTTGAACATAATTGGAAACACGGAAGCCATTCTCGAAACATGCTCATACTTAAAGACGGAATTCGAGATGAATGATTTAGGTAAAACCAAATATTGTCTCGGGTTGCAGATTAAAAATTGTCTAGATGCATGTTTCTGCATTAGACCACCTACACTAAGAAAGTGTTGGAGAAATTTTATCTTGATAAATCTGATCCGATAGGTACACCCATGATTATTAGGTCACTAGAAGTGGAGAAAGATCTATGTGGACCTTGATGAGAGAATGAGGATACATCAGAGCCCAAAACCCCTTATTTAAGTGCTATTGGAGTATTGTTGTACCTTGCCAATTATACCATGCTTGATATTGTATTTACAGTAAATTGTTTGGCAAGATATAATTTTGAGCCTACAAAGAGACATTGGAACAGAATTAAGGGAATCCTCAGGTACCTTAGGGGTACAATTGATCTTGTACTCTTTTATCCCAAGGATCAAGATATAAGATTGAAGGATTACTCAGATGCTGATTATCTTTTTGATCCCTATAATGCTAAGTCATAGACTGGATATGTCATTATTCTAAGTGGTTCTACAACTATCTCTTGGAGATATATAAAATAATAGATTGTTGCTACATCAACTAATCATGATGAGATTATTGTACTATATGAGACAACTCGAGAGTGCATATGACTTAGAAGACTAATTCACTACATCCAAGAGTCTTGTGGTGTAGAGGTGGATAAAACTCATACAATCCTTCATCAGAATAATGCAACTTGTATTGCACAAATAAAGAATAACTTCTCAGGACACATATGACAAAGCCTTGTTAGGACCAAGCTTCGAGAAACTTATCTGTGGTATTGGTATGAGAAGACAAAGAGTTGTTATCTTCATAGGGAGATATATGATCTTCATATATGTTCATCATTGGATGAATAGATGTTGTACTCTTTTTCCATTGTTTGAATTTTGTCCCCATGAGTTTTCTCATTCGAAGGTTTTTAATAAGGTAGTATGTGCAATGGCAAGAACGCGAGCTATCTACTCTTTTCTTCTTACCATTTTTGATGAGGACACCACTTCTACTGATATGAACACTCCTCTTACTACTGCCATGAATGATATGCAAGGTCCAATTACTCGGGCACGTGCTCGTCAACACAATTATCAGGTAACTTCATTTCTAGGGCTGAGTGTATTATTTAAGAACTCTATGATTGATGAGGACATGACCTCTATGGATACAACCATATTTGCTATGTTTAATGTTCTAAGTATAAGAGCTCGTACGCTTCACTTAAATTATAAGGTGAGCTCGTTTTTAGGAGTGTCTTTATATTATATGAACTATATGATGCTACCTAATGATGAAATATATATATGTGCAGCACCATGTCACTTTTGGTCCAAGAGAAGCAAGTAGTTTGAGCTGGACCTGTTTTGGAATCCAGTTCGGCCTCCAGAATCAGCCTGACAGCATCAACTTAAAACAGGCATAACTTTCTCATACGGTGTCCGTTTGAGCTCCACAAGTACTTGATTGAAAGCTTATTTCGTCCTCTTTCCAACGGATCCGGCCTCATCTTCAAATTCCTTCTGGACTGATCGCAATCATCAAAAGAAGACGTTATATCAATTGTTTGGGCCAATCTGGGCTTTGTAATCATACTGAACTCGGCCCATCTGCCATCGGGCCACTTGGGGGGTGTGGTTACTGTTCACATGAACAGTAACCCACGAGTTTAATCCCACCCCGCTAGTTCTATTAGTTGTGTGGCTCCTCATCCCCTATTTAAGGAGGCCGCACCCCCTCTAGTTTTCTTGGATTTTGTTTATGTTTAGTTTGCCTTCGTTGCAACTTGTATCTTTTGCGTGTGTCGACGAGACCACCCAATTAAGATCCTTATTCAGAATCCCAACTCAATTCAAATATTTCAATTCCTATTTGCAATTTCAGATTGCTTATTTATCTTGTTCTTGCGTGCTTCTTCTGTATGCGAGGAATCGACCTTCGTGGTCGTCAACCGGGTATTCGTGCACGGTTGATAACGACTTGTCGAGCGATTCAGCGATTGCGTGGTTTCGACCTTGCGAGTTCGTGAGCGTGGATCGTGAGAGTTGAGCGACTACTACCGAACGACGTTCTCATCGAAAGATCGGGCCAACAATCGGACCTTCGGTTCATCAAGTGGTATCGAGCTTCAGATTGATCGGTGAGAATTTTCGTTTTCTAGTAGTAGATTCGTTTTCATACCTAGAGTCCATAAAATTGCCCAAAAATTATTGCATCTATCATTCCTGTCCGAACCCCAAAAAAATTTTCTTTTCGGTATTTTGCTTGTTGAATCATTGGTTGCATCGTCGTGTCTAGTTGCTGATCTTTAGCTCTAGTTATTGTCTAGTTAGTCATGGTATAGATTGCTTCTCGTGTTTTCCTTCGCGTTGCTTGATCGCTCGCTTAGGGTTCTTAGTTTGTGCATCTAAAACAGAAAATTCGTGGGTTAGAACTCCTCTAATCCGCACCAAAAAATAGAAAATCCGCATGTTGTTCATCTAAAAAGAGGGTTGCTGTGATATTTTGGAGAATTCATGTTATTTGTGACTTACGGAAAACCTTAGGGCCGATCAAATATTAGAAGGAGAAAGAGGCAACCGTGATAGAACAAAAGCCATAAAAAAAAAAAAAGAAAAAAAGAGAAAAGAAAAGTGCATGAAAATTGGTAGATACCTTCTACATATAACCAAAAGCTTCCAAAAAAATTTCAGCAAGTTTGGCCCACAGGTTTGAAAGATATAGCAGTTTCAAATTTAAACCCGAGACGAATTCGAGTCCGAGTAGAATTCCGTATCCGAGACACCCTCAGTAAAACGGGCATAACTTTTGCATACGGTGTCCGTTTTTGACGTTCTTGTGCTCGTTTTGAAGCTAATGACGAGACGCATCTTTTCTACCTAAGCCACTAGTCTCCCTCCAGGTTCCCCAAAATCGGCCATCTTCGGCCCCGAATTCGCGTCGCAAGTTTTCGGTTTCTGTTTTTGCCGTTTATTTCGATCTTCCTTTCGGAATTTGGAGTTCACCTCAACTGCAAAGTTGTAGATATCGTCGAAACCTTTCAAACAAGCATATATAAGCCATATAAAACTTTTCTTTGTTTATCGTTTGAGACTAGCTATTGTTTCTACTCAATCTAGAGGGTTGTTCGCGTGCACCCATATCGCTGTTTTTGTGCTCTACATCACGCGAACAATCTTGTGCCCTTAGAAAAAGTTTGAGTAGTTGGCTAGCGCTCTCCTAGCACTTGTTGTGAGGCTTTCCTTGCTTGCATCAAGTCACATTGATCGCTATGCAAAGCGCACATACACTTCTCTTCATAGGGCTTTGATTAACTAGCTTTGATTAGGCTAGGATCAGCAACAATGGCTAGTACTTTGAACAATCTTTCAACTTGCATTAACTGTTTTGATTATTGCTGATCCTTGCTACCATATTGAAGCCTTCCAAGCTCCACTTCCTACTAACTCAGCAGGTGTCATTCCTCGCAATCGTTGGACTATTCACAAGTGAGAGTATCACGAACCGACCACGGTTGTACCACTTCCTTACTACATTGGTAAGAGCTTGTAAGAACTTGGTAAAAGGTTGAGTGGAGTGATCATTGAAAACTCTAGAACCTAGTAGTTCATAGGGACATATACATTGCGATTTGTTCCCTTGTTTTATACTAACTATGGCAGTTCACTGGATGATTACAAGATAGATCCACGTCTTCTTCGAGCCATTGAGCGGGAGCGCAAGAAAGTCCACGAGGAGATGCACGCTTGAGACGCGATTATCCACCACGGGAGGTACATGAATGTGATAGTACGTCCGTAAAACTAAACTCACTATGCCTTCTTTTCCGGTAAATTTGATCCGATGCCTATATTGATCGGGAGATAGCTTTAGACAAAGAATTTGAATATTATGATTTGTCCGATAGGCAAAAGATTAAAGTCGCCACTAGTGTTTTTATTGAAGATGCAATACTTTGGTGGAAGCATCTACGAGACATGGAAGAGTGCCTCAAACATGGCATGCATTAAAGAAACTTTTGAGAGATGAATTTGTTCCTAAATATCATGTCGATTATTTGTTAGCTAGATTACAACGTTTAAAACAATGTTGTAGAACCGTAAGGGAATACTATCATGAATTGAAAACTCGCTTGTTGCGTTGTGGCTTAGAGGAACATGTCAAGCTACAGAGAATAGATTCTTAAGTGGGCTTAATCAAGAAATTCGGACATTCTTGTTCACAAAGAATATAATTCCCTCCTCATTTGTTTATACTTGCTTGTAAGGTTGAACGCCGATTGAGGAGAAATTGAGAATGCTTGATGATAGGGAACATGAGAACAAACCTATGTTTGTGTCTTTTTCTCGTGACTAATAATTTGCGTGAAGTTGAGAACCATGCCAAAGAGGAGAATGAGCTGATTGAACCATCGACTCCATTGGTTGAGAAGGAAGATGAGGAGATGGATGCACCTACATCATCTGAGGAGAGCCAAAAAGGTAAAGATTATGGTGCTATCATCACTCAAGGTGAGTATGCTTGTGAAAAACTACAATTGTCCACTGTTCAGGCTATTTTAGAGCAAAAATTAGTGGAAAACAATTCTGATATGCACATATTTCAAGTAGAGAATACAGACTGCATTGATTTGAGTGCACCATGTGATAAAATTGTTGATTTACCTGCCGACTTGAGTGCACCATGTGATGAAATAATTGAATTGCCTACTGTTTTGAGTGATTCATGTGATGAGTTAATCACATATAATGATCACGTGGAATTGGTTAGACATAAAGAAGTTTTGACTAGAATTTCTCCTACGGATTCTTTGTATTACATTATGTTGGATTCACCTATGAAATTGTCACATGCTATGGAGAAAGTTTCTGAAATCGCATGTTCAAAATGTTTGTCTAGTGCATACACCCCTGGGTATACGTTTAATTTGATTGGAGATTATGGTGTAGACAATCAATTTCTTGTTTATCGAATATGCATAACTTGTGATTACATAGATGAATTGAAGCTTGTTGTTTTGAACAACAATTATTATGTGCCGAATCTTGTTCATTATGAGAGAAAATTAAAATTTAGTGAACATTCAATGCCCATGTGTTTATCTCTTATTGCACCATCTAGTGTGGACAATCTGCATCAAGATGTTGAAGTATGGAAGAATTTACACATCCTTTCACCCTTGCTAGATGAATTTGCTATTGCTCCTTCGAAATATGATAATATGGATGAACTTTGTTTGATTCCAAAAGTTGTAGATTTGCCCATATGTGCTACCACTGCAAGTTTACAACTTCAGAGAGTTGAATTGCATAAATACTTCACTTATATTTGCAAAACTAGTTGCAATAATTGCTATGTGAGAAATTTTGTTTTGCTCATTAACATATATGATTATTCTTGGGGTACTAATACAATGATCTTTTATGATCGCTGCTGTCGTCTAACATTAATTGTGCAACAACGAAGAACTGTTAAAACAGATGACATATACATATATCATGCATACACTTTGGCTTCTTCGTTACCCTATTTTCAGCTTATCAAAAGCCGAGGACGACTTTGTTTTCAAGAAAGGGAGGATGATGAGGACATGACCTCTATGGATACAACCATATTTGCTATGTTTAATGTTCTAAGTATAAGAGCTCGTACGCTTCACTTAAATTATAAGGTGAGCTCGTTTTTAGGAGTGTCTTTATATTATATGAACTATATGATGCTACCTAATGATGAAATATATATATGTGCAGCACCATGTCACTTTTGGTCCAAGAGAAGCAAGCAGTTTGAGCTGGACCTGTTTTGGAATCCAGTTCGGCCTCCAGAATCAGCCTGACAGCATCAACTTAAAACAGGCATAACTTTCTCATACGGTGTCCATTTGAGCTCCACAAGTACTTGATTGAAAGCTTATTTCGTCCTCTTTCCAACGGATCTGGCCTCATCTTCAAATTCCTTCTGGACTGATCGCAATCATCAAAAGAAGACGTTATATCAATTGTTTGGGCCAATCTGGGCTTTGTAATCATACTGAACTCGGCCCATCTGCCATCGGGCCACTTGGGGGTGTGGTTACTGTTCACGTGAACAGTAACCCGCGAGTTTAATCCCACCCCGCTAGTTCTATTAGTTGTGTGGCTCCTCATCCCCTATTTAAGGAGGCCGCACCCCCTCTAGTTTTCTTGGATTTTGTTTATGTTTAGTTTGCCTTCGTTGCAACTTGTATCTTTTGCGTGTGTCGACTAGGCCACCCAATTAAGATCCTTATTCAGAATCCCAACTCAATTCAAATATTTCAATTCATATTTGTAATTTCAGATTGCTTATTTATCTTGTTCTTGCGTGCTTCTTCGGTGTATGCAGGAATCGACCTTCGTGGTCAGGTCAACCCGGTATTCGTGCACGGTTGATAACGACTTGTCGAGCAGTTCAGCGATTGCGTGGTTTCGGACCTTGCGAGTTCGTAGCCAGGATCGTGAGAGTTGAGCGACTACTACCGAACGTCTCGTTCTCATCGAAAGATCGGGCCAACAATCGGACCTTCGGGTTCATCAATGATGCTGCCTAATGGAGATGATTTGCTTGTGCTTAGGAATCTAGGATGGGACAACAAGGAGTTGATGATATGCATCAAGGAAGGAGAAGGCAATAACAATGGTCAAAGGAGATGAAGAATTTGTGGCCTCCAACTCAAGGAGCTTCATCCACCCTTTACTTGGTGCTTCGTCACCTTTTCTTTAGCCTACAAGGCTTGTATCCGAGTCCTATAGGCTGACTTGGCCCATATAGTCCATATGTGGAACAGCCACCCCCAGGGGCTCATTACTGTTTATGTGAACAGTAATACGGCTGCATGAACAGTGCCTCACCTAGGGTTTCCACCTCCTAGTCGCCCTCCTCATATAGGAGCCGTCGCCCTTTAGTCCAATTCGAGTTTTTCTTACATTAATCTGCAACTTTGCAGTTTCGCCGTTTGTTCGGTTTGAGGAACCCCACTCTGTAAACTTCATTATTATTCGCAGTACAGATTGCATCTTCTACTCTCTTGCTTGTGTTCTCGATTCGCTTGTAGGAGATAGCCTTCTTGGCGAGGTCAACCGCGTTCGCACGGTTGATAACCAACGGAGCAGTGGTGTAGTGATTGCGAGGGGTTCGATCTGTTCGGGTCAGAGCCTTTGGATCATCAACGTCGTGTTCTCCATAATCGACGTATCAATACCTTTCGGAAGATCGGGCCAACATTTACATCAGTTTTTTCTACTGGATTTTTGGAAGAAGTTTTTAATGAGGCATGAGCATGACGTTGGCAAAGTGTCTAAGTAGGAGTGTTGTATATCAGCTCTATTTCTGAGGTCCGATTATGTATGGACACTTTACCTAAACAAAAACTCACTAGAGGGCTATCAGCCCACAAGACCCATTAGTTAGTTTAGTCTCGTATTGCTTATTTATGTATGAAAGGAGACCTCCTCCTCCTATATAAAGGGGGACTGATGACTCTCATTGCAGACACAAGCCTACGGGCAAAGAGATCAATAAAGATAGAAGACTGGAACTGCATTCTTGTATTACTGTCTATTATTTATTATCTGTGAGTTGAGAGCTTCGTTCGCGGCAACACAACCTTATACAACAATAAATAATTATTTCCTCCATGATTCTCTCCCATTTACTATTTGCAACGTTAGATTAGGCCCCACATGTCCCTGCTTGCTCATTGGAGTGGGCTCCACTTGTTCAAATATTGGGCGACATGTTTGTCGATTGTCATTGCTGTAGTTAACCTGTTATAGTGTTGTTTTTGTTTGTTTTTAGTCATCTACATACGTTGATACATGTTTGTTCTCTACATGTCATCTACATATAACTTTTTTAAGTACAATGCAGAGGCACATACTCAACGCACACCACTTACGCACACACGCGTGAACATCCTTTACACATGCTAGGAATTTATCGGAGACACCCAAAGTCTCACTTTAACAATTAGCCTCACTTTAACCATTATTTCTTACGACTTCACATTAACAATAGAATAAGCTTTCTTTGAAAACAAAAATAAAGGAGGCTCATCTTGGTAGAGCTCTAGATTCTTATTTTTCAGATTCTTCTTCTAATTCTCTGAGAATCTGGAGCTATCTCAAGAAAATGTTTGACTAGTAGGTTGGCTCGAAAAACCATACGAGAGAGGATTAGAGACAAATAGACCATGTTACCCCTGGTTGTAATACTTCAATTGTGTTTGTGTCTTACTTCTATGTATTTGTACATAGATTATAGAATCCCCCCCAAATTTGTTAAGACCGTACGAATGTATATACGTTGTATTTGTACGCACAATGCCAAGTAACATTGCATTTATACTTCATGATGGATTACAATTATTAGCAAATAATGAATTGACGCACAACCATTGATTGTGTATAAATAATGCAATGTTTAAGCAAATACTTTCATAATGCAATTCAATGCAGTCACGAGCATGTCCCCTCGTTGGAGATATTGCATTCATATTGTATAAGTGTTCAAATGATAATTAAATGCTATTACATACAAGTATTGAAATAATAAATGAGTGATAACAAAGGACCACAAAATATCACAAGTAGTGTGTCTGTCATCCCGATTGAGCAATTGCACTTGCAAGGTCATCACAGAAACTATCCATGGATGTAGCACTCGTTTGTGACGTTGACGCATCTGATGCATCCTGAGAAATGGCACATTTTGCATATCTTGATAGTATTGTGGGTACATAATTAGGATCCTGATCGAACCTACGAAAATGCATGTCCGGCGAAGCATGTTCACGTATGAAGTTGTGGATTCCCATGGTTGCTGCAATAATCATCTTTTACTTGGATATGTGAAAGCTCGACATCTTAAGAAGAATTCTCCATTTCATCTTGCATACACCAAAGGACCTCTCAATTACGTTGATACCACTCGAGTGCAATTGGTTGAATTTATCTTTCTCACCTTTAGGAGCATCACCTCTAATCAAGTCGCTATCATAATAATCATGCACAAAATATATGGAAAATGCAACCCAAAAAAAATCAGGACAAAAGTATAGTAGTGAGTAGACCATGATAAAATCATTGTGACTAGGTGAGACTTTCTTGCTCATAACTTTTATAAATTATGAAACCAAACAAAACTATGGGAGTGCATAAGCCATGATAAGTTTCAGAGTTTGCCATATTTAGAAATACAAAACTACTATAGTTTCAAGTTTTTACCTTATATTCCTCTATGCAAACAAAACGTTTATTGATTGTACTAACAAAACTACCATTGTAAACCCATTATATTGTAAACCAGACCTTCAGGTCTAGTACAAAAGACACTACACTTTCCTTCCAACAGTGAGATGCACACATTGCTGAACATTAACAATCTTGATTGGTGCAACAGATAAAACTCAAATATATAGGAAATCACACAAAAAATTCTAACATCCTAAAACACTAAAGAAATATCAAGTAGGAATCCTGACATCAAGCATTAACCTAAATGTATGAAGCCTAGCTAGTCAATATGGTAGTCTACTTCTTAAAACAGAAAGCTAATGGTTTATTAGCAATACAAACGAACTGTCAGTACTACATTGGAGAGATACTATCAAGTCAAGAACATTGGCATTCTTCACAGATTAACAGATATACACACGATTCACAGATGATATTTTGCAATCAGGTGAAGAACTGTTAGTACTACATTGAACAGATACGATTAGTACTACATTGGACAGATATTATCAGGTGAAGAACATTGAAACCAAACAAAACATTCACAAATTCATAGATGCATGAAAAAAATCATCAATCACTTCGTTTCATGACAATCAGAATGGTCAAACGTTGATACTATGCCTTCTTTAACATCCCACTGAGAAAGAATTCCAAGGCAATTACATGATATTTTGCCTACTACATTCATAGATTAACAGATATAAACGCGAAGAGGAAGATTCACAGATGATATTTTGCCTACTACATTCACATATTCAACCTACTACATTCATAGATTCGCTAATAAAAATGATGGCAGTTGATGAATAGGAAGACAAAGGGAGGAGTAGGGAGGGCAAGGAGGACAGCTGGATGATGACCTTACCTTCACAGGAGCTAGCCGGCCGTGCTCGGGAAACAGCAATAGTGAAAAAGGTGGGGGAACGATGGCCTCTAGGGTTTTCGGGGTCAGCAACCTCTAGGGTTTCCGGCGGTGGCGCAGTGGAGGACTGGTAGGGGTGCACATGGGGGGCCGGAGGCGGCGCATTAGAGGCCTGACTTGTAAATTGCCTAGTCGCGAGAGCAGGAGGACGAGATGAGGATGCGAGAGGAAACACAAAAGGGTACACGGTCGGGAGGTCGCGCGATGGGATGGGAGGGGGGTATGTCGATGGCATTTGTGGGTAAATAGAATCAACTTCAAGAGGTATTTTCGCTTCTACAAAGTTGGCTTCCCACAAGAATCCATGAAAAGGCTACTCCTCGTTGCTAGTTCATTTTTGAGACAACTCCTTGTGAGAAGTGGAATCTAGTTGTGTTGGAAAGTTGGGTGTTTGATACAGCTCTACGAGATCAAAACGAGAAGCTAGGAGTAGGAGCTGTACCAAATAGGGCCTAAATTTCCTCAAGATTTGTGCTGCTTCCCTTACTCCCATTCCACGTGCCCACCGCTCCCCATATCTGATGCCTTCCTACATGTCTTCATGTTTGTTCGTCTTACTCCATTGTGCTATTGTAGGCTATGCCTCAACCACCTCATTGCTCCACCACCACTTCTCTGCATGCCGCCACTATCTCTATTTGCGCCATTGCCGTATTGCTCCATCCTTGTCCTCATCACCAACTTGCCCAATGGGTTCAGACCTGGCCAAATGGCGGCATGTAACGGCTCAGCACAAGCTCGTTTAGGCATGGCCCCACTGGCCCAGCTAGCTAAACGGGTCATGCCGTGCCGACCCGTGGGCTAGCTAAACAGGTTGTGCCGTGCCGATCCTGCTAGGGAAAGAGAGCACAAGCAAGAACGAGGTACTGGGATCTCACCGGGACAAGGAGGGAGGCTAGAGGACGTCGGAGGACGACGGACGGCGATGGGGAAGGTTGCGGCCGGAGTTGAGGAAGGAGAGCAAATTGGGCGGCGTCAGTGGACCAAAGTCCAATCCAGTTGGTGAGAGATTCCTAGGTTCTTGGAACACACAATGACGGCGACGGTGCGGTGAGGGGCCCACTGGAGCGGCAAAACGTCGATGGGGATGTGGCGGCCGAAAAAGAGGGAGCTTGGGTTTTCGGTCCTCTGGGCGAGAGAGAGGGAGACAAGGTGGGGGAGGGGGAAAGGGAGAGGCTGGGCTTCTCTTATAGCCGAAGAGGGGGAGAGATTACTGTTGGCGCGGCTTGATGGTGGTGAGGAATCCCGAGGGTGGTGCTGTAGGTAGAGCCAGGCTGGAGGCGTCGCGCGAACACGGCGAAAAAGAGGGGAATGGCTAAGGGATGGGATTGGGCGAGGTGACATGGCTCTGACGTGGCAGGCGGGCGCAAGGGTGGGGGAGCCAGGAGCGGGTGCGCTTTGCATTGGCAAGGGGGAGCTGAGCCGGGATAGGGGAGAAAATGTAACATCCCAAAGTGTTGTTACCAAAATAGAATAAAATAAAGTTATTGTTTTATTGGATTTTCTGAAATTTGATAGAGTTTCATTTCTCTATTTGAATTTTTGAAATTTTAAAAGTCAAAATGTAAAAATTTATTTGAAGTTCTTGAAGTTTTAGTTGGTTTGATCTGGAAAATAAAATTCAATTAATTTCTAGAATTTTTTGAGATTTTTAAAAGATTTTTCCTAGATGTGTTAAAGCCAAAGTAATTTATTTTGCAAACTTAATAGCCAACTTTAAGTTAAAAATATTTTAATTAAGTCCAAAATACCTTAGGAAATTTCTGTGAATTTTCTCTCAATTTTTGGATTTATTTTGCTATTTTCTAAAGCTCTTTTTATTTAGTCAGATTAATTAAAATTAGAAAATCAATTTAAATCATCTTCCTCTTTTTGGGCCGAAACCCACTGGTCCGGCCCAACCTATCTCTCTCTCTCGCTGCCCAAGCCAGCCCGCTCCACTCCGGCCGCTTCCCCTATCTCTTCCCACCGTCCGATTTAAATCGGACGGCAACCGTAATACCATGCCACCCCACCTCTCCCGCACCGTTGGATGCAAATCCAACGGCGCACGACCCTTCTTCCCCGCGCCTTCCTTCTTCCCCAAACTTCTCGCACGCCGCCGCCATTATCGCGCCATCGAAGCTCGTCTTCGCCGCGATTCTCGCCCCCATTTCGCATGTGAATAAACGCGTTAAATTCCCCGTGTTCCGGCTCCCCAACCGCCTTTCCCATCTTGATCGTGCGCGCGTTCACCGGAAAGGAGCAATGACCGCCGAGATCTCCCGCACGCGACCTCTCCTCCCGAGCCCCTCGCCCTATAAAGGGAGCCCGGACCGCCTCTGCCTCAACCCAACCCGCCATCCACGTCTCCCCTCTCTTTCTCTCTTGGCCGACCACGCCGGCGAGCGTGGGCAAAGGTCCTTCCGCCGCCGGTAGCACCGCCGTGGAACTCCCCCGGTCACCTTCGCCTCCACCGCCGGCACCGCCTCGTCGCGGCGCACCCCATGCGCACCTTCTCTTGCCCTGGGAGCCTCCGGAACACCACCACCGCCGCTAGCCGAACCCCGCCGCCGCCAAAGACCTCGCCGCCGGCAACTCCGTCGCCACCAACCATCGCAAGGTAGCGCATAACACTCCTTATCACTCCCTCTACATTTTGCGCGCACTCGCCGCCGACGAGCCGCCGCCGGTTGCCGTTATCGGGCCGTCCCGAAAACTCGCCGTCGGTCAGGTGACGTGGCTCGGCCACCTCACGGCCACGTCGCCAGCTTTGTCCATGTGGCGCACGCGTGGCGCCGATGCCATCGCCAGTCGGCGCCACGAGCGGCCCATCGCACCAGCCGCCTCGGCTCGGTGGAACCAGTCCACCGTGAGCCGTGTTAATGACGCGTGGGGCCCACTGTCAGAAATTCATTTTAATTATTTAAATCCGAGAATCCCAGGGCTGATGTCAGTAATGCGCAATAAAATGCTTTTTCTTTAGAAAAATAATTCAAGAAATTCTGTTAAAATCAGATTTAGGGTTTTTAATAGATTTAAACTTCGAAAATTCATATCTTTTGAATCCAGCTCCAAATTGGTTGTTTCAAATTCCAAAATTTGTATAAAATTATTATCTAGCTAACTAAACCGAAATTATTTAATTTTGAGCTCATTTGACCAGTAATTCTTTTAAACCCTAAATCTATCATTTTATGTATTTCCAATCTTCCGAAGCTCATATCTTTTGCATCCAAACTCCGATTGAGCCCATTCAAATTTCTAAATTTATCTAAATTCAAGATCTAGCTAACTAAACTAAAATTATTTAATTTGGAGTTCATTTGAATTGTTATTTGAATTTAGTTTGAATTTAGCTTATTTTCACGTTAGTTTTCGACGACTTCGGAGAGTCAGATTTCGACGCTGTTTGAAGAGCAACTTAAGAGGATTGATTTTGACTGTATGATCATCGTGATTGTACACGTGAGCTTCCCGAAGAAAGTACTTGTGAGTACTAGGTGACCTGTTAAGAAAAATAACATCACCCCAGTACTGGGTGATCTGTTAAGGAAAACCACATCACCTCATCGAGCAAGGCAAGTTATACCCTTGATCATATCGATCCCATTATTTTAAATTTATTTAATTCTGTTTTAAATTACTATTGCATGCATAAGTTTTTATCCAGTTATTTTAATCCCCTGTTTAAATACCTAGTTATTCCAATTCCTTATGTATAGCCAATTTGAATATTGATTATCATTTCCTTGTCACCATTAGATAAAATAATATTGTAAATAATTAAATGCTTAGATCAAATCTTGTATTTGAGAAATTTTAGCCAAATCTTCCAAATTTGATTTAAATTGGTTCTATGGTATTGTTTTACGATAGAAGATTTATAAATGCTTTTACTCGAAAAATAAAATGAAAATGGGTTTGGACTTGGGCGAAATGGATGATTGGTGGGTGCAAGTTTATGCACGGGCTTAATCTGGTTAGGGTTAAGGCCCAGGGTTTAATTGGAAGACGTCCAAGTCAGTTAAGGACCGGTCTTCGAGCGCATGATGCTACGTCTTACCGTACTACCACAAGTCTGGTGTGGGACAGACTTGGCTAAATAATTTATGATGTCTTAGTGCCATTTGTGCTACATTGTTGGTGTGGGTGTCGGACAGATAGTAGTCCCACCTGGCGCAAGAGGGGGCTCCCGGAGGATGGTTAGTCCAATGATAGAGAAACCTTAGCGGGTATAAATACATTAAGGCGAATATTGTAAAGGTCTCGTGATAATCACTTAGTTGCACACTTTCGGAAGTGTGTCAGACGGACATTAAAAGTTGATTATCTCTTGTGGGTAAAGTTGTACAACCTCTGCAGAGTGTAAAAACTATTCGAATAGCTGTGTCCACGGTTACGGACATGCTAGCAGAACTACTCAAAGTTAGACTTTGGTTTTGTTTGAAAAAGACTTCTTCAAAACTAGTTTATCCAGATGGGATTTGGGCAGGAAGCCATGTGATAGGAGGGTATCCTTCACCATTCATGTGTGAATGTTATCTGACTATAAAACTGAGAATTTACAAAAGGATTTGTAGTATAAAATAACTGCTTTGGAACTTAGTACAAGTATTTAAAGAAAATGCTGCTTTACGCAAATAAATCAATAAGCCATCCTTTGTTACATCCATATATGCATGTCATTCTATTACTTGACGGGTGTAACTTGCGAGCACGGAAGTTGTGCTCATGCTTGCTTTATGCAAACAAAATTTCAGAGGAGAGGGATTTCACTGCAAGTTTGGATCGTGACGACTAGGCCGCTACCCCAGTCGATTGCCTGTGGCAGATTAACTGGACTCCACTACTTCATCTGCGTCTTCCGCTATGTTTATTTTATTGTTGGCTGTAAGCCTCTTTTGTAATAAACTCTGTTGATTATTAATAAAGTTGTGATATGAATTTGTTATCATATTTGTTTACTGTGTGAACTAGCTACTGATTATGGGACTAGTTCAGAAATACACAGAGAATCCGGGATGTTAATCCTGGGTTCTGACAGAAAAGCCAGGGGGAAGATGGGTCAAGTTCAAGGGGGAAACCAGCGGAAAAAAGGGGCTGAGCCCAAGAGAGATTGAGAGAGGGTTGAGATTTGAACCTGAGAGAGATTTTGAAATCCTTTTGGGGAAATTTTGAACCATGCTTTTAAAATCAAATTGAACTTTGAAACTTTGTGGGAACTTTGAACTAAGCTTTTGAAAGCTTCGAGGGATTTTTTTTAGAAATACACACTTAAGCTTCAAATTAAGTTTTTGAACCCCTTTTGAGAGGTTTTTGACTTGCAACTTGAATTCAACTTAAAAAATATGAAATCCTTTTTACAAAGCCAAAAACAAACGGCACAAACGGAAACCAAATCCCAAAATAAAACCATCCAAAAAATGGGGTGTTACATCCTTGCATCTAGGGGTGAAAACGGATCGGATAGTTTCCGACCGATCCGGACAAAAACGGATTCGGAATGTCTCGGATCGGATTTTTCTCGGATCGGAAACGGATTCGGAATTTTTTTGTCGGAAATGGAAACAAATACGGTAGGCATGCTATCCGGCGGATACGGAAACGAATACGGATTATCCGGATAAGACGGAGTCCGGATATCCGGATTTCGGCCCAAAAGAGGATTTCAACCCAAAAGAGAAAAGGGATTTTTAATTGATTTCCGAATTTCAGAAAATGCAACAAATCAAATAGTCTTTTAGAAAATAGCAAATAGAGTTCAAAAATCCTAGAAAAAATCACAGAAATTCGTTGAATTATTTTAAACTTAATAAAATTAATTCCAACTTAAAGTTGGTTTTTATTTTTGTATATAAATTATTTTAAATTTCTAAAAATAGGAAAAACTTTTTAAAATCCAGAGAATTCAATAAATAAATTAAAATTTTCTTTTTCACTTTAAATCCAATAAAATCCCAGAAAACTCAATAAATTTTATTTTTTAGATTAAAAACTAAGAAATTAAATAATTGAATTTATTTTATTATTTCTTCCTTTTTAACCAGGAAAACTCTTTTAAATCTCAAAAAATCCAATAAAATAATAACTTTATTAATTTTATTTTTGGTAACATACTTTGGGATGTTACTGTCATTTGTGTATAGATTAACCATCCAGTCTAATCGATGTTAGTACGAACTAAATTTTATGTATATGATGAACTAAGTGTGAATGCGTGATGACTTTGTGAGTTATGACTTATGAGCTAAATATGGTAAACTAAGTGTTATATTTTGTGATGAACTAGTTAATGTAACTTGTTAGTGCCAATGTTATGTTTGGTTGCTAAAAATATGAATAATTCATGAATGTTTACATCAAATAAATTAGTTATATGTTTTCGTTAATTTCTGGCATACAATTTAAGGGGTTTTCATGTTCCGAAAAATATATGTGTTCGCATTCGTTTCGATTCGTATTCGCTCTGTATTCGTATTCAACATTATTCGTATTCGTATCCGGGGTATTCGTATTCGTATCCGAATCCGGAGAAAAATATGAAAACAAATATGGCAAAACCATTATCCGTCCGTTTCCGATCCGTTTTCACCCCTACTTGCATCGTGCTTTGCGTTTTCCCCGCAAGTTTTAGACACAACAACGTCAATTTAGTTGTTTAATTTGCGTCGAGTTTCTTGATTTTCAGTTTCCAAGAAACAAAAAAAGAAACACCCGTAGTACTCGACTTTAAGTTAAACGACACAAGAATAGCATCGTATGCGAAAGCAGTTAAGTGGATTAACATAAATGATGGCACCACATGACCGCACTGCACATGATAAAACCCACCTGCCTCCAGTCAACAACAAATCAGCCGGCGACACGCATCTTGAAGCACATCACTGCTTGATGCTGCACACGCCAAAAGTTTCCCGGAAGCGTTACGTACGTACGTATGAAAACCACTCCACATATACGACATATAGTGCAAATACAGTACTACGTCGTAGCAATAAGCCAATAATATTCCATCTTACTGTTTTATGGTTGATATGTTAACGCACATAGCATAAATGGTTACATGCACCACATCACAGAAAAAAAACCTGTCACATTACGAGTACCACCTGTCTCCGAGGTCAACCGAAAAATAATCCTGTAGCATGCATCTATAAACACAATATCGATGATCCAAACATGGGTTTCCTATCTAGCTTATTCGGGAAAATAATACGAGAATGCTATAAAAAATAAAGACATTTTATTCATGTAGACACACTGAGTGTATGTATAAGAATATAATGATCATGTTTGTTTAGGCTTAGGTTTTTTTGTTTATAGTTTAAAGCCAACTTTTTGGCCTAATAAGCTTATAAACTCGTTAACTTTTAAGCCAAGATATGGTGTTTGGTAATCTGGTTTTTTATAGGATGTTGACTTATTGAGTTGTGTGTGAAGGATAAAAGGTCTGAATTGTCCTTTAGAGTTTAAAAAACCTTTTTAAACATGTATTTAAACTTATTTTTGCATAGGATTTATAAATATGACGACACATAAAAATATACATATGAAACAAAATATATTTCGCTCGTACGAGAATTAACCATAGCAATGCCTTACAATAAGAACTTTGGATTCATTATACAAAGTACCATGGTAGATGCCAGCTGACTTGCTGGTTGTTAGATGTGCCGCACGCAACATATTTTTTGCTATGCATTGAACTATACATTGTCATGGGGGTATTCATTCATGTACAGAAAACATGAAAGTTGTAGTGACAAGAAGTAAATTATTCGCAACTTGGTGGATTTGTGCACTTAAAAACAGTAGAAGCAGGTTGCTTGTGTTCAGGTATGCTGGCGGGATCAACAGGCCGGACCTCACCAGGCTGAAAGAACAGGCTGCTATGCCTGCAGAAATGGCATCAAATAGTTAGGATGTGTTTCCTTTCAATCAGCAAAATTGCATGGAGTATATTGTTATGTCGGCAGCAACTAGAGATGCAAGGAAAATCCAAATGATCTGATGCATATTTTGGCTTAAGAAATGTTCCCCAAAAAATCACCAAAAACGCCTGCACTGTGTATATCAGAAGTCTTGCGGATAAAAAAACTTGCAAACTGAAGTGGAAATGTGGAATGCACAAGAACTACTAGTTTTTTTTACCTCTGGAGGTCTAGCCCTATCAACCTAGCTTGAAGAATTGACAAGTTGTCTGAATTTGGCGAAACAACGACAATAGTATCCCCTAAGTACTGGGTCTCTAGTATTGACATGAGTTGTGTTACCTGAACAAATACATCTGCTACACTCTCATTAGGTGTGCCATCATTAATAGGAGGCGGTTTTATGTCTGAAGAAATATTATCCGATGCACACACCTAAATCCATAACAAGAAAGGAGAAAACACCAGAAATCCACACTTGTAGTACCCTACAATCAACACCGACCACGAGGCCGAGTCCCTAGTAGGCATTTCATCGAACATGCCGCGAGCGGAAGTGACGCCGCCGGCATTGACATAGACGACTACCATGGCGTTCTAGGAGACCTGGGTTCTGGAGGGCATGGAGGCGAAGAGGGACTCGGCGGCGGGCACGGAGGCGAGGCGGGCGTGTGCGCAGAGGAGCGAGTTGAACGAGACTGAGTCGGGGACCGGGATGTCAGCAAGCGCGGCGTGGGCGGCGGGAAGGTCGTTGCACTTGGCGTAGAGGTCGACGAGCGCATTGGCGACGAGGAGGCAGGCGGGGAAGAGCGTGAGGTGGAGGGCGAGGGCATGGAAGTAGGCACCGAGTGGGAGGACCGGAGGAGGCGGAGCGACGTTGCAGCGTTGAGCGCGAAGGGGAGGGAGAAGTGGTTGGGGGAGACAGCAGACACGGCATGAAGAGGAGCAGCCGAATCGTGGCGTGGGGTCGTGGCTTGGAGAGGGGAGGCGGCGTCGGTGGGTGAGAGGGAAGGCGGTGGTGTTGGGGGCAGCCAGGGAGGAGATGCGTCGGGTGTGGGAGACAAAGGGGAGGGGAAAAGAATGGGTGGAGGGGGGAAAATGAAAGGGTTTACACTTATATACGACTGACATTTAGAAGGTAATTTCAATGTAGTTTAGTGGCAAAGGGAAAATTTATTCCGTAAAAACAAAAAAAAGCACTTTTCTCATAGCTTATGGCTTTTAGGCTTAAAATGACTTAAGCTTTTTATAAACCGGATAAAAAAGCCATGTAACACCCCAGGACCCACATTACCCTGGAATGCTACTAAACCACTCTACAGCTAGCCAATAATTTCAAGATAAATTAATTCGGCAACATCTCTAGACAAAAAGCATTAAGCGGAAACATAAACATCTAAGGGAATAAAGATAACGGTAACAAGTTCAATAATTAAACAACCTCTAGCAGATTAATCAAAGAATGGTTCACAAGTCCATCCTTATTAAATAACATAATCCTCCACAAATAGTTAAGCATTTGGCTAGAATTTCATCGTCTTTATTACAACATGAGTTGATGAACCAAGTGCATTATTGTGGTGCCGCTCTACCCATCCCATGAATGCTCAACAATCACTGTAGGGGAAACAAGGGTGAGATAAAAATCTCAAGAAGCAAACTGCTTTAATGAGCTAATCGGACTACAAATAAATATACAACATCATTAAAGTATCCATATGTCCACATCCATAATGTGAATCCACATTCATTTACAAGCTAATTAAACTACAAAGATATTAAGCATCAATATCCAATTCTCATAATGAACACAATTATAGCCTCAACCATATTTACTACCAAAGATACTAAAATATTAACAACAAAAACTTGATCAATCGCTTCATATTATTCACCACTACCACTACCAATGACAATAGAGTATTAACATGTTTTACCTCATAACTTTACTATTTCTCACATCCACAATCTGCTATCAACGATTACCACAAGAGAGAAGAATCTCATGCCACAATCACAACCTTTACCATACCACAAGGGATAAACCCCATTCCACAACCACAACCACATTACTCATTCCACAAGAGACTCTCATGAGTCAATTTCCACATTGCAACTATGAAGTTGCGTTTGTTTGCAAAAATAACTTCACCTCAATATCTTGCACAAGTATGCAAATGATCTTTCCACAATGTAATGCATATGTATGCTATGCTCCATTGCACCTTTACCCAACAAGGTAAAGGTATGCATCGTCTACTGGCAATGCACGATGTTGTACGCAGTCTGATCGCGGCTATATGGCGACATCCACAATGCAAATGTCATGATATGTCATGAATGATATGATAATCATAAACCACAAGAATTTAACCTCGAAGGTCAACAACATACTCATCATGAATATTTTCTCATAATCCACCTGTGTCTCATTAAGCATAATACCAATGTGTCATAAGACCATTATCACATAACCCACACCCGATTCACCAAGATCAAAGTCAATCGATCTAAATGGAACTCTATCACATAGACCACGACATGATCATCATGAAAATAACCACAAGGAATTATCAACATGTACACCTTGAGTTTATTTTCATATTCCGCATTTGGCTCATTAAGCAAATTACCACAATACTACCCAAACTCATCCAAACATAGCAATTGATTATTATCTTGCTACCACATTCTTACTTAGAAAACATGTAACCATGGCATATCATTTAACATTACGTCAATCATGCATAGTGCAAGTAGTAAGAATAACGAGTTAAACCGTAGCGCAACCGCTACATTTACTTGACTTCCACGATGCGACGCGTTAGCCGGCAAAGATAATACTCCTAAACCTGAGGCTTCACCTCCTAAACAATCAAAATAATTTCAATTAAGACATAATATACTCAGCGCTACTAAACGGCATTCTACATCGCTTACTTGACGACTCAAAACGAGTTTACAAAGCTGAAACTGAAAAACAACGTTTCCTGCCATATACCGTTCCTGGACAGCGGCACGGTAATCGACATAACTCATGAACAGGAAGTCAAAAAGAGGTAAACCCAATTTCTGTAGATTCTTAACTGAATAATCTACAATACTCTAGTTGACACGATAAACCAATTCGGCCATAATATTAGGCTAACCATTGTCTGAACTTTCAGTACAGAAACTGCCTACACAATCGAACAGCAAAACTAAAATGACCATAACTTTTAATAGGTAACTCCAAATTGATCGTTCTTTATCAATCTGAAAAGGTTATCAAATTACCTACAATAACCTAGTTGGGTGAACTTTCAGATTCTACCAAATTCCCTTTCAAATTTTAGGAAATAACCAGACAGATTATTCTCGTCAGATTTCTGGCAGCAGATACTACATCGATCATAACTTTTGACTCAGACCTCGGAATCGAGTGATCTTCGCGGCTACTGAAAGATAACGACATAACCCACATATCTCTAGGAGATGGAAACTTAAAATTCAGCCTCTAAATACACGAAAAAACCCACGCAAGGTTCTGGACAGAATTGCATCTTCTGCAGCCCAACAATTAACCATCAATTCTAATCGGTTTCGCATCTAATAAGGATTAAACAGCGGGGAGGGCATCTCGTTACCCTTGTAGAACCGCTAGAATTCGCTGAACCAAGCCCCACACAAACTCTTCTTCTTCTTCTTCTCCTTCTTCTCCTTCTTTTCTCCCTCTCTTTCTTCTTCCTTGCAAGGCAGCACCTTGGGATAGGGAGGTGCAGGGGACAGCACCTTGGGAGAGGGGAGGTGCAAGGGGAGGAGAGGAGTCGGCCAAGGGAGAGGAGGAGGGGCGGCTGCAAGTGGGAGGAGAGAAAAGGAGAGGCGGCTAGGGTTTGGGGAGGTGGCTCCTCCCCTTTGGTCGGCCACTCACAGGGCCAGATGGGCCAAGGCCTGAGCCCAAGTAGGTGAGAAAACACAGAAAAACCCTCTCTTTTTCTTGTCTTTGCTGAATTCTGAAATTAAACTCTTCCCGATTAAATAATTCTCTACCGATTAAATTTAATTAACCCGATTCTTGACTTCTCACACTTAGGAGTATTACACTCTTCCCACCTTAAAAGGAGCCTCAATCCTACTCTCTGAACCACAAAGAGAAGAACAACAAGCAAAAGCAACCCAAACTCGGAGTACTCACCACCTCGAAGAGCTCGGGTACTTCTTTCGCAAAAGATCCTCCAACTCCCACGTAGCTTTCTCTCGGTGATTCGCCCAAAGGACCTTCACATACTTGATGGTCTTATTCCTCAAGACCGCTCCGACGTATCCAAGATACGAACCGCCGACTCTCCACGGTGAGATCTGCTCCTTTGTGACTGTTCCAGTCAATCTTGTGTTCGGATCCGCAAGTATTTCCTCAGCATAGACACAAGAAAAACATTGTGCACACCACTCAAAGAGTTTGGCAACTCCAAACGATAAGCCAAACTACCCACCCGAGCAACCACTGGAAAAGTACCGATGTATCGCGGGCTAAGCTTCCCGGTGGTACCAAAATGAACAATACCCTTGGTTGGAGACACCCAAAGGAGCACAAGGCTTCCCACCGCAAACTCCAATTCTCGGCGCCGAACATCCGCATAATTCTTTTGTCGGCCCTAAGCAGCCAACAGGTCCTGCCATTTTGGCAAAATTTCCCGCAATAACTATTAAGACCACTTTCTCAAACCATTCTCTTTCTTAAAACACTTTTCTCTTATTAAATATACTCGGGATAACCCAATATACCCCTTTTAAAGAATTTGATCACAAATTCCACTCACATCATTCTACTTGGAGCACAACGGTATCTTTTGCAAACAGAACCCAGCAACAGAAGAGTAAAGAACTCTCAAGCATCACACTAGCAACCAGCTTTCCTTCAAAGGACCACGATCCAAATCAAAGGATTCACCACAAAATATTTCTACTCGCCAAGTAGACAATTGGAGAACCACACCACATAAGCTAAGAGTGAAAAAACACTCATGCAGACCAAAACAATCAATTTCTTTTCCTAACTGGAAAAGACTACGCCTCAACATACGTCAACTCAAAATGCAAATGGTCTCTGCCATAAACACACAGCATAAACAAGAATCAAGAGAGCATCGCACTACTTGACATAACAATAATTTCCCAATTCATTTCTTTTAATAATTTAACTTCCTTGAACCAAGGATTTTCAAATCATTACCCAACACACCAACTCATTTAACTCAAGTTGGCCACCTCAACAATTAGCTCAATTGAGTACATCATCTACACCATTGTAGATAGACTCTAACTGGCCCGCAAATCATACTCTATCCCAAAACCACGACCAACAAAAGGCTTCGCAACCCACAACAATTACCATGTTCTTAGAAGAAGAGGTAAGAAGAAATAAATTCCAGCATACAGAAAATGGTTATCATCACAATAGCCAAAAGACCAAAAGAATAACAAATAGCAATGAGGTTGGAAAGACACAAGATAAGATCATCTGTACCTCAAATACTTCTAGTACAACTTTTCCTTTCAATAAGAAGCAATTTTCTTTGATCACATCATCCCGCCATTTCCAACAAAGGATGCTTGAAGACCACAACACAAGATTCAAATAAAACCAATAAGATCAATCAACACGTCGCTTTACTCAGAGCAACATCGACTATGACACAAGTCATAAGGTCCAAAAAGATTCCAACAGTAAATCTCACCCTTCAATGCAATTAGTATTATGGAATTAACAAATTCCTTTATTTTTAAAACATTCAATACCATAATCACAACTACATGCTATCGATTGTATTCACAACAAGATAAAACGTTCTTTACAAAAAAAATCATCATATCAACCCACTCCTTCATATTTTCCAAAAGGAACACCATTAATCACTTCATCATGTTCTTATTATCCAAATAAGATTCCAACTACTTAATCTAGTTAAAACTAGTGCATAAGCCATCACATTAAAACAAACTCTTTAACAAGATGATATTAGAACATAACAACCTCACAAAACATGCTAGTATGAATCTCTTATTAGATTCCATACATTTATCTCGTACTGATGCTCAACTCTTGTTTAGCAACAAGTAAATACACTCTAGCCATTCTTTGTCAATAATTGATTATTAATTTTTCATCAGCATAGCATTAATGATCCTATCTCTAATTTGCAATCACAAAGACAATAAAGAGCACAGATTCGATACTCCACCTTATGTTAAGATATTAAAATAAAATAACTTTAAACATCAATAATACCGACTTCATAAGACAAGATTCCATAAGTCAATACATCCACCTTCATCCATTTCTTTATACATAATTCAACAATTTAGCATGGTAAAAGTTACATAACTTTACTTGATTGTACATGCTCATCAAGTATGTAAAGAGAGGACATAATTAAGGTTAATCTTATTAAGGCAATATTCCAACACCTCCTTACTTGACCATCCGAATGGTCGATTAATTACTTAAGATCAATCAATCCAATCTATCCAACAAGTTGGGAAAATTAAACAACTACAATAGTCAATACAATTGTTTTTCATAATCCTTAATAAATGCATGAGTTCTACACATGTATCGCTAAATTCTTAGCCACAAATCTTCAAGAAACTACAACAGGACAACATCATATTAATCAACTTCACTTCTAAAGATGTTAGTAGGAATTAATGATGTACCACACTAACTTTTCAACTTGATAATTCACAATCTATCAATTATTTACATAATTACCACCTACTACTTAAACACAACAAAACAACATAAAGGATTTTAACACTCCTTCTAGGAGAAAATCAAACTTCAAAAGTCGAAATAACTCGGAAGAAAAGCATAGAGCCAACGCTTCCACAAGTTAATGAACTTCCACGTAAGCTTTGATTCTCTCTCAAAATATCAAACGAAATACAAGAGTCATGATTTCCGGCAAGAAAGATGGAACAACGCGAAAAATACCGTCTCTCCAAAGCACTGCTCACGGCGATCAAACAACCCATCAATCGAAAGAAACAATACTTGGCCTCAAGAACAATTGGAGGCCTAGTGACACCCAACAAGCGCAATAAGCAGCTAACCCGAAAGAAAAAATCATTAAGCGCAATAGGCCAAGAATCGCCAACATCAATTCAAGGAGGATAACACTTTTCTAAGAAACTTACCCATGACATCCGCAACTAAGTTACCCGAGGTAAGCTGCATCAATATCCTGTACCACGAATGGGGTATAAGCGGCAATGCCCAAGGCAACGACCAAACCCTACCTCTTATCATTGACTATCCTCACTCATATGATCATAGAAACAACACATAAACATACAGGATTATCTCATAGCATGAATAATCAATATAACATGTCAAAGCACGAATGCAATGCTTGACCCATCCCATCCTCATGTGCACCGGTGTGTCAATTTAATATTTTTAATTACCACGGACCTAAAGCCCGCTCGATACCATTGTAACACCCGGGACCCACATTACCACGGAATGCTACTAAACCACTCTCTGACTAGCCAATAATTTCAAGATAAATTAATTCGGCAACATCTCTAGACAAAAAGCATTAAGCGGAAGCATAAACATCTAAGGGAATAAAGATAACGGTAACAAGTTCAATAATTAAACAACCTCTAGCAGATTAATCAAAGAATGGTTCACAAGTCCATCCTTATTAAATAACATAATCCTCCACAAATAGTTAAGCATTTGGCTAGAATTTCATCGTCTTTATTACAACATGAGTTGATGAACCAAGTGCATTATTGTGGTGCGCTCTACCCATCCCATGAATGCTCAACAATCACACTGTAGGGGGAAACAAGGGTGAGATAAAAATCTCACAAACAAAGCTATTTATGAGCTAATCAGGACTACAAATAAATATACAACATCATTAAAGTATCCATATGTCCACATCCATAATGTGAATCCACATTCATTTACAAGCTAATTAAACTACAAAGATATTAAGCATCAATATCCAATTCTCATAATGAACACAATTATAGCCTCAACCATATTTACTACCAAAGATACTAAAATATTAACAACAAAAACTTGATCAATCGCTTCATATTATTCACCACTACCACTACCAATGACAATAGAGTATTAACATGTTTTACCTCATAACTTTACTATTTCTCACATCCACAATGCTATCAACGATTACCACAAGAGAGAAGAATCTCATGCCACAATCACAACCTTTACCATACCACAGGGATAAACCCCATTCCACAACCACAACCACATTACTCATTCCACAAGAGACTCTCATGAGTCAATTTCCACATTGCAACTATGAAGTTGCGTTTGTTTGCAAAAATAACTTCACCTCAATATCTTGCACAAGTATGCAAATGATCTTTCCACAATGTAATGCATATGTATGCTATGCTCCACTGCACCTTTACCCAACAAGGTAAAGGTATGCATCGTCTTCTGACAATGCGATGTTGTGCCGTCTGATCGCGGCTATAAGCGGCGACATCCACAATGCAAATGTCATGATATGTCATGAATGATATGATAATCATAAACCACAAGAATTTAACCTCGAAGGTCAACAACATACTCATCATGAATATTTTCTCATAATCCACCGTGTCTCATTAAGCATAATACCAATGTGTCATAAGACCATTATCACATAACCCACACCCGATTCACCAAGATCAAAGTCAATCGATCTAAATGGAACTCTATCACATAGACCACGACATGATCATCATGAAAATAACCACAAGGAATTATCAACATGTACACCTTGAGTTTATTTTCATATTCCATGATTGGCTCATTAAGCAAATTACCACAATACTACCCAAACTCATCCAAACATAGCAATTGATTATTATCTTGCTACCACATTCTTACTTAGAAAACATGTAACCATGGCATATCATTTAACATTCGTCAATCATGCATAGTGCAAGTAGTAAGAATAACAAGTTAAACCGTAGCGCAACCGCTACATTTACTTGCCTTCCACGATGCGACGCGTTGGCGGCAAAGATAATACTCCTAAACCTGAGGCTTCACCTCCTAAACAATCAAAATAATTTCAATTAAGACATAATATACTCAGCGCTACTAAGCGACATTCTACATCGCCACTTGACGACTCAAAGCGAGTTTACAAAGCTGAAACTGAAAAACAACGTTTCCTGCCATATACCGTTCCTGGACAGCGCACGGTAATCGACATAACTCATGAACAGGAAGTCAAAAGAGGTAAACCCAATTTCTGTAGATTCTTAACTGAATAATCTACAATACTCTAGTTGACACGATAAACCAATTCGGCCATAATATTAGGCTAACCATTGTCTGAACTTTCAGTACAGAAACTGCCTACACAATCGAACAGCAAAACTAAAATGACCATAACTTTTAATAGGTAACTCCAAATTGATCGTTCTTTATCAATCTGAAAAGGTTATCAAATTACCTACAATAACCTAGTTGGGTGAACTTTCAGATTCTACCAAATTCCCTTTCAAATTTTAGGAAATAACCAGACAGATTATTCTCGTCAGATTTCTGGCAGCAGATACTACATCGATCATAACTTTTGACTCAGACCTCGGAATCGAGTGATCTTCATGGCTACTGAAAGATAACGACATAACCCACATATCTCTAGGAGATGGAAACTTAAAATTCAGCCTCTAAATACACGAAAAACCCACGCAAGGTTCTGGACAGAATTGCATCTTCTGCAGCCCAACAATTAACCATCAATTCTAATCGGTTTCGCATCTAATAAGGATTAAACAGCGGGGAGGGCATCTCGTTACCCTTGTAGAACCGCTAGAATTCGCTGAACCAAGCCCCACACAAACTCTTCTTCTTCTTCTTCTCCTTCTTCTCCTTCTTCTCCTTCTTTTCTCCTCTCTTTCTTCTTCCTTGCAAGGAGCAGCACCTTGGGATAGGGGAGGTGCAGGGGACAGCACCTTGGGAGAGGGAGGTGCAAGGGGAGGAGAGGAGTCGGCCAAGGGAGAGGAGGAGGCGGCTGCAAGTGGGAGGAGAGAAAGGGAGGGCGGCTAGGGTTTGGGAGGTGGCTCCTCCCCTTTGGCCGGCCACTACAGGGCCAGATGGGCCAAGGCCCAGGCCCAAGTAGGTGAGAAAACACAGAAAAACCCCTCTCTTTTTCTTGTCTTTGCTGAATTCTGAAATTAAACTCTTCCCCGATTAAATAATTCTCTACCGATTAAATTTAATTAACCCGATTCTTGACTTCTCACACTTCCGGAGTATTACAAGCCACCTCTTTGTTTAGGATTTTTTTTGCTTTTAAGCCAAAGAAAAAGCCTAAACAAACAAGGCAAATGTGGATATTACAAAATCAATGAACTTGAATATGAATGATGAATAATTACAGGATATGAATATAGATCATTTTTACAGAGTACGTAGGCTATTCCTTTTATAGTTATTAAAGGGGTGGCAGTTAATACTGCTAAAGGCGTCTCTAATCTTCACGCACGTTCTTCAGTAGAGGCTTGAACTGTCACGTCTTTTAGCCAGCTGTCATAAGTTGCTAGATACGCCAATAACCGCTTTTCTATTAGTCACGTGGGAAATTGTTATGTCTCCCGACCAGTTTGCTGGTCAGGGATTGCCCAAAACCGTATAGCTGGTCAGACGATGTACATAACTAGTCGTCTCATGACTTCAATTGGTCGTCGATCAGTTTGGCCATAGTAAAGGGTATTAGGCTTCCTTTAAGTACTAGTTATAGGTTCATAACCGTTGTGGAGGTAGCATCTGATATGTGGGTTTACTTTAACAGAGACTCTGAATTTGACCCAAAATGTTGATTTGGTCAAGAATCCTCGTCAGCTAGTCTCTAAGGCTAAAGAAAAAATACTCACTTAAGGCTTTCTTGCCTCGAAACTTGCATCAATAAGATTTGATCAGGTACAATCATTCCAATCATTTAAAGAACATGTGGGAGAAAGAAAAAGATTATGACTTTCTTAGAAACCATATCCGAAGGTTGCAGTAAGTAAGCGAATGGTTTGTGGTAAAAGGGGATAAAAGACTTCCTTTTTAGCTTTAATATTACTTCGCTCTCATTGCAATCTCTGTCTCCTGTCTTATAGTCTATTCATCTCCAATTCCTCTTGTTCCCGAACCTTTTCATCATTAAAAATCTCTTTTCGATCTTTGATCATAGGGATTTTGGGCGCTTCAATCCTCTCTGAGAACAAAATTCAAGAGCCAGGGAATCAAGGATATCTCTCAGCGCGATCTTTGATCAAATGGATTCCATGCGGCAGCGAAGATGCTTCGATTCTGGAAGACGGTCGGATTATACTCTTCTATTCTTTTGTGAAGTTTGGTTTTTGTTTGTTAGAGAGGGAATTCTTGGCAGATGTCCTAGATCACTTTAAGATAGAGCTCTTCCACCTAGGACCAAACTGCATTATAATCCTTAGTGTCTTTTTGCATCTTTGCGAAGCTTTCCTTGGCTTTCATCCTTTTGTTCGTCTCTTCCGCCACTTCTATCAGTTCACTCGAAATAATAGAGACTAGGGGTTCTGTGGAGGTACCTATTTCAAGCTTTAGGACCAAATGTCTAAGAACTACCACATGCTCCCTATTAACGATACATGGCGGAACTACTAGAAGGGGTGGTTCTACTCCGAGATTCCCGAAAGCAGCCGCTTGAAGTACACCAGAGGTCCTCCGCCAAGCTCGTCCGCCAAGGACGTGAAGAAGGAGAATACCTGCTTGAAGCTGACAACCAAGGAGGAGAAGCTAGTCGATTCAGTCATCTCCCTGGTGGTTGTCGGATTAACTGGTCGGAAGATCATTCATGACTTCCTCCAGCACAAGATCACCCCCTGAAGAAAAGGGCCTACTACGCTGGGATGTTGAAAGGGGATAATGACCCAACCAAGGACAGAGGTATGTTACTATCCATGTTTTTTTAAAGGCATTATTTTGACTTTAAAATATAAGCATTGCAAAGTCTATAATTTTTTGTTTTTATTTCTACCAGAGGAGGTGGTCGAAGAGAGGGCTTCAACAACGTTAAAGAATGTAAGGGATGGATCAGAGCCTATTTGCTTCAACGACCAGCCCTCTAGCCTAATTAGGGCATTTGTAGAGTTCATAAAAGAACAAATGTAGGTATGTATAAGTTCAATTCTAGTGCTAATTTTTTCTTTAGACCGTATCTAACAAACTTTCTGTTTTTCTTTAGATGCATAGCAGGAAGAGAGGTGTCGACCTATTAGGGTATAGCAGTCAAGCCTCGCCTGCTAAGAAGACCAAGACTATTGCTGCAACACCTACTCAGGTCGTGGTCGACAGACCGACGACCGAAGCAAAAATTTCTCCAGCAACCTCTGTGGGTGCGTTGGTCATCGCCAAGCTGACCAGTAAGTAACAACATTGCTGTAGAGGCAACCAACATCCTCCCTGCAATCTAGTCGAAGCACATTCATGACCGGCCCCAGGCACAAGAGAAGTTGGCGAAGGCTACTACCTATGTGCGCAAGTAGAAAAAAACAAAGGATTATTATTTCTCAGCAATCATATAGTCATCTACCTATATTCCCATATGTCAGGGTGAGAGAGATGAGATTGAGGAGGAAGAAGAAGATCCCCTCATCTTGGCGAGAAAACCTATGATTAGTAGTCCTAGCATGAATATTATCGATGTCAGCAGTGGCAAATTGGTTGCTGTTGACGTCATGTTTACTTTCGAGACCAATATTGGTCTTCGCTTTAAGTAAGTACTTTAACTTAACTCCTTTTAATTGATTTTTCCTTTAGTAATGTTTACTTAGACAAATGTCTTTGTCTGTATCAGCCCCCCGACCACCTCTCTTGCTCCAACGGCCAACATTGAAGAGTCTAGAAAGGAGTCACTACCCGCTCCTCCTGCAACTGAATCGCTGAGGAAGGCATGTACCCACAGAAGCAATCGAGTAGGCTTCGATTCTTGTGGAAGTGGTGGTCGAGGAGATCCCATCAATTGGAGAGAAGACAAGGCAAACCGAAGTGCTCGTTGAAAAGGCTCCGACCACTGAGGTTTTGCATGTCATTGAAGAAGGGACTAAGGTTGTTTTTTACCATGACACTGGTCAGGATTTAACCCTTCAATCTACTGAACAAGTAAGTTGTCTTTAATTTTTCGAATATATTATGACTGAGTATTTGCCTTCTTCTTTGTTAAGATTTTTTTTATCTTGGTCTATAAATAGGAAACTGTTATTTCTCCTACCCTCACTTGTATTTCTGGTGCCATGGTGGCATGGAAGCCACCCTCTGCACCAAAAGGTGCTCCAACCAGCTCGACGATCGATCAACCTACTATACCAGAGAATTCTAGATATAGTGAATTGGAGTAACAAATCAAAGACTTAAATGACAAGGTAATAATATCTTTACATAAGTCTTTTGATTTCTTTATTGAATAGTATATAAATAACTTCTTAATATTCTACTTGTAGAAAACAATCGAAATGCTTGGTCTTTTTAAGGCCTTCATTGGAGATGCGACCAACAAGGACACATCCAAGGATGTAGAAATTGCAACACTGAGAGACTAAGTTTGAACAAACTCTTTCTGTAGTTACTTGAAGAATTTTTTTGATTCTAACTTTGCTATTTCAATCTTCTTAAGCAAGAGAAACACTCCGCTAGTCCGCTCATCCAAGAGTACGAGAACAAGTTGGTCTTCAACGACAACACTGTTAGGAATTCAAGTTCCAGCTTGTTCTTAAAGGATGGAGCCTTAAACGAAAACAAGATGTTCTCAAGGAAGCCATTACAAAGCTCAAGCACCTTGAGGATCTTAACTTGAAGCTCTTGGATGACTTGAAGGAGTGTCAACTGGTATGCAACAAGCTTACGCAGGACCATGAAGCACTAATTCAGAAATACAAGGAAGCGACAACAGGTAAAAACTGACTCTTATATTATTATTATTATATATATATATATCATTTTCCTATATATATATATATCATGCTTATCCAAAATTTTCTATCTTTAAACAATTAGAATTGCAGAAACAATTTAAGGATCAAAGAAGAAGTACATGGAAAATACAATATGAGACGAAAGGAGTAGATAAACATCGACAGGACCTCAACTTGCGCAATGAGAAGCTTATCAAGAAGAAAGCTCTCATAAAGGAGATTGAAAACAACAAAGAAGCTAATTCTACAGCCTTTTCTTTCATTTTAACTCAATTAAAAGCTATTGTTGTAAAGATAAAATGTGCATAGGTTTTACTCACAAAGTTGAGCCTTCAGTTGGAGAACTAGTCGATGGCATCAAAACTCAAGTCAAGTTTATTGTCGACCACCTCCCGAAGATGGTTCAATCTATAAAGACTTCTCTCTAGTCTGCCATTGCGGTCAATGTAGGAACTTTGTTCATCAAGCTGAAGCACCACTACAAAGACGCAATAGACCTGGAGAAGTTAATCACAGAGTTGAGCCTGAATTCTGCACAAGAAATCCAACAAAGGAGAGGGGAAGTAGCTTCTCATGTAGATAAATATATGAACAATGTAATAGTTCAGTTTAAAGACAATTGAATGGCTTTAACTTGTAATGAATATGTAATTCATTGAGTTTGCTCTTATTGTTTTTGGTATGTTACTAGTCCCCAACTGTGAAGTGTTTGACCAGTGATATGGTAAACGTATTATAGGGACTTAGCACTTGTGATATTTTTTATAGGCTGACAACTAGTGTAACTTTCATAGTATACGTAGTACTAACCAACTGCAAGTCTCGAGATAAAGTCAATCTAGTAAGTTTCCGAGCAGTAAGAATTGGCTTATAGGAAAAGTCTCTACTAGATGTTATCTAAAGACCAGACTAGCGACCTTGTATATGTTAGCATACTGATCAGTAGTCATGGAGACCAGCCATAATCACAAAACACAGAGTAATATAGAATGACATCATATAAATTGTAAGACATCAATGAATGATTGCAAAACATAAACTTTATTAATGAGATAGAATATGTTACACATAATACTTGCGAAGATGTTCTATGTTCCAAACGTTGGATAGAATTTTGCCGTCCTCCATAGCAAGTTGAACAGAACAGGTCGGTGACAGAAACTACAGTAATAGGACCTTCCCATTTGGGAGAAATTTTGTTCGAATTAGACTGATTATGTATTCATGTTAGTACCAAGTCGCCCACGTTAAGTGTACGCGGTTGAACTCTTCTATTGTAGTACCAACGCAACCCTTGTAGATAGGCTGCCGACCTGATAAGTGATCGATCACATTTTTCTTTGAGAAGGTTCACATCATGTTTACGTTGCTCACCTTTATCGACGTTATCATGGAGATCGACACATGTAGAATCCAAATAGATTTCATTAGGTAATACCACTTCTGCTCTGTACACTAGTTGAAATGGTTTTTCACTTGTAGCACTACTGGTCGTAGTACGTAGGGCCCAAAGAATTGAGTAGAGGTCATCTACCCAATCCCCCGTGTGTATTTTGAGTCTATCGAAGACTCTTTTCTTCATGCCTTGCATGATTTGACCGTTTGCATGTTCAACTGCTCCATTGCTCTATTGATGAACAACAGAAGCGAAACAAACACTACTACGAAAAAGGTCATCACAGATGGTTTTTTGAACTGTCTGACTTTATAGGTCTGTGATGACATGAGATCATCACAGATGTTTTTTTAACTGTTTGTGAAAAAAGCTATCATAAACGGTTTTGAACAAGAACTGTCTATGATAGTAATTATCACTGACGGTTCTTCTTCAGAACCGTCTGTGATAGTCTATTTTCATAGACAGTTCTGAACAAGAACCGTATGTGATAGTAATTATCACAGAACCGTCTCTGACAGTTTTTTATATTATAAAAAATCAGATTTTCAGCCAAACCAATCAATTGATGGATAGTAGTTTCCATATACAACATCTAGCAAGACAACTAAAATCCAATTAAAATTCTAATGACAAACACATTATAGGAAAGGGAAACCAAAAAGTTTCACAACGTCCCCTCGAATGGGAAAAAGAATAAAGTTAAACTAGATAGAAACCATCTATGCCTCCAAGCTCCTAAAGAACTCATCGGCTTCTTGGATTGGTCTTGTGAGCTCCTCTCTGTACCTCACCAGCATATCACAAACTGTTCTTACATGTTGTCCAAGTTCGACTCAAGCTCTTCTGTAGGGAAAGAAGACGACTGGAAACCTCCGGCGGCGCTTCGACCTTAGGTAACACAAAATTAAGATCATTTTTTTATAATAAATAGCCAACAAATTGTATATATTTTGGGGATGTACACGTACCTTCTGACGATCTACCTCTTGCGGCAGACAAGGAGCTCCTCCGCATCCTCCTCCTCCTCGTTGTTGGCTGTGTCTCCTTGTCGAACCACGACAGGGAATCGAGGGTGGTCACCGAAGGGGAGAGGGAGAGATTGATGGAAGACAAGTCTGGGGTGGCTATAATATATAAGGACAACGCCAAAATATTTTGCCTCCCACGCATGTGTTCAAAATTTTCACCCTCCCGGGCTACGAATCACAGATGGTTTCATACAAAAACCATCCGTGATGACCGTAATACTTCACAGACGGTTTTATACAAAATCCGTTTGTGATGATCGGAATGGTTTTACAATGGTTTTACCATAGCTTGGAATTTTCTATACTCTGTGATTTTACCATGGCTTAGAATTTTTCTTACTCAGAATAAATAGTAGTACGTATTTTTATAGGTATAAATATGTACATACATAGCTCATAGGCTGCAGAGGTCAGCCATGGGCTGAGAAGAGCTTGCGGCCACGCAGCTGACAATGTCGACGACGACATCGTGAGGAAGAGCGAAGGCGATCGCCGACCTCCTCGGCTTGGTCCTCGCCATCATGCTCCGCGTGCTCACCATGGTTATCGTTGCGTACATATTCAATGGTACTAGGAGCAGAGCAATGTGGCTGGGATTCATCTTTTGGTGGCGGATAATCATTCTTATAAAACATAGAGTAACTTCCAACCGAAGCCAAAGACAAAGAGACACATCGTAACGTCGACGCGCGAAACGAAGAGACGCATCGCGCAGGAGCTGAAGCATTGAACATATTACGGACGGTTCCAACTACAAACCGTTTGTGATACGTAATTATCACAAACGGTTCTCAATTAGAACCGTCTGTGGTAGCAAATTCAATTCAGAACATGACACATAAACATGTATTACTTGTTTTTCACTGGTCAGTAATGCTGTCATGTCGTTATAACGAGACCATTTACATATATAGAAGACAATAAATACAAATTCAACTGATTTTTTGATTTTTTTGTATTTACATATATATAGCCAAACAGCGTGGCCAGTCGCTTCTTACAAAGATTTTTTTAAAAGTAGAAAGCTATGGTAAAATCAAAGAGTCTGTGATATTAGCTCATCACAGACGGTTCTTAGCGTATCCAGTAATAGAGACGGTCGTGCTGGTAAAACCGTCTGTGATTACCATCATGGTAGACCTAATCATTATACTTTCACATATAAAGAAAAGAAAATCACTTTGTTTCCAATGTCTACTGCTGTCATTTTAAAGGATGAATTAGAAAGAAGTGAGAGAACAAGTAAGGAGAAGACAAAAGATATAAGGTTATAGCTCCAAGTGAAATTAAATTGAAAGCTCTTGTTATGTTAGCTACAAAATCTAATTACCTTGACTTGGAAAAACATGAATCTGAATGCTATACTATGGTTTGCAAAGAATCTTTGTGCCCATTAGAAGATATGCATATTTCTTTGCCTCTTGTTGCTACTAACATTTTGCAGAAAAGTGATGATTTGGAGACAACGATTGAGTCGAAGACGACTCAAATTCAAGAAAGGGATGATGATGAGTACATCAACCCTAAGGATGCAAGCACTACTTCGACTCGTTGTACTGCATCCTCTACTTCCACCACATCTTCTCCGACAGGACTTTCGGCTACTACATTACTATATTCCCTAGTTGGACCGAGCTACGTCTACTCATACGAGCCAAGCTTCGTTTACATGCCATGGTGCTACATCTACATGCCATGGTGCTGCGTCTACATGCCTTGGTGCTGTGTCACCAATTGTGGCCCATCGTCTTTGTAATGAATGGACTGATTTGGCCCATATGGCCCATATGATTGTTCTACCTAGGGTTTTGGTACTGTTCATATAGCACTATTCACACTAAACGGTACCCACGGCCGCCCCTCTCTTCTCCTATACATAGTGGCCGCCACCGCTTTAGTTCGTGGGTTTTGTTGATTGAAGTTTAGCTTTGCTACTTTATACTTTGCCCTCTTGTTCGGCGAGATCAATAGCGACATTATTCTTCGGAACCCCACTTATCAACATAATTTCAATTCCTATTCGCAATTTCATATTGCTTATTTATCTTGTTCTTGCATACTTTTTCGGTGTATACAGGAATTGATCTTCGTGATCAAGTCATTTGGGTATTCGTGCACGATTGATAACGACTTGTCGAGCAGTTCAACGATTACGTGGTTTCGAGCCTTGCAAGTTCGTAGACAGGATCGTGAGAGTTGAGCGACTTCTATCGAATTTATCATCTCATCGAAAGATCGGGCCAAATCAGGACCTCCGTGGTTCATCAAGTGGTATCAGGGCTACAGTTGATCGGTGAGATTTTCCAGTTTTCTAGAAGTAGATTCGTTTATCATACCTAGAACCAGAAAATTGCCCAATTTTTTTTTGCATCGATCATCCATACCGAGCCCTTTGAGCCATTGCAATTTTTCTTTTCGATTTTTGTTCGTTGAATCATTGGTTGCATCTTCATGTAAGTTGTTGAATTCTAGTTTAGTTGGAGGCTAGTTCGTTATTGCTAGTTTACATCTTCGTGTTCCTTTGCGTAGCTTCATTATTGTGTCAAACCTCTACAACATCAATTCCCTACCACGCCAAGCAATCCTCCCTTTGAACAACTCCCTGTCGCACCATTGCCAATCATTCTCTACTGCAGCAAATTTTGGTCGCCACCAAGCTTTGCCGCGGCAACCCCATACCCTACCGCGGCAATCCTTCGCAGCCCTGCCGCTCCGTGGCAAACACAGCTTGCTACCGCCGCTTGATCTCCCCTGCCGTGGCATCGCATCGCTCCCCTCTACATCGACATTCCCTCGGTGTCACCTGAAGCCCGCTGTAGCGCCGTGAGCCCGATTGTCACCGCCGCCCTTTCCTCGTCGCCGGTCACTTACAGCAACCATTGGGTCTCGTGCATGACCCGGTAGCATCGCCTTGTCATCACGAGCATGATGTGCATGTCCAAGCCCTCGTCGAAGCTCTTTGCCACCGTTCTGCCCTTGACCCGAGCTGCCGCCGTTGACCCCCTTGCCGACCCCACCGTCGCATTTGAGTCGAGGGATGAGTTCACTGGAGCTCAAGCATGCCGGTAGTGTCCTTCGCTCGCTGCCGACTGCCACCGTCAAGCTACCATCCACCCTTGATCTTGTCGACAAGGAAACCCATGTGGCTTCCACCTTGCTACCACCTGGTGCCATGCCAACGCAAGCCCGCGCTGCATCAGCCTTGCATCGCGTCGCCGCCATGTCATCACCTTTGTCCCACGTGTCCGCCACCTGTCGCCTTGTCACCACCACCTCAGCGCCACCTGTCGCCACGTGTGCACCTGCCACCACCTCGGTCGCCACCCGTGGCAAACCCTAGACCCAATCAACGTTGTCTTAGCCCACGGTGGACCAAGCCACTAACATGTGGACCCCATATGTCAGAACCATATTCCATGAACCCGTGAGCCCATGGACCCGTGGACCAAGTCCGTGGACTCAACCTATAGACCGCGGGTCCACATGTCTGCCTCTATTCCAATTTTTGGGATTTTCTTTTTATTCCAAAATTCTTTTCCGACTGGCCCCCACCTGATAGTTTTCTGTCCCTTTTCTTTTTCTTCGATTTTCTCTGTCGACCAACTTCTAAGAGCTCGTTCTTTCTCATAGGAACTCCGATTGAGTCCATTCAAGTCTCTAAATTCAAGCTCTACCTTCCTGTGGTTTTATTTAATTTTTATAGTTTATTTGTTGCTCTTTTTGTATTTATTTATGTTTTCACTTTCGATTTGCGAGTAGACGTTGGTACTTCGAGAGCATTCGAGGAGGAAGAAGTTGATCAAGCTCAAGACCAGTACCAAGACTTATTTCAAGGCAAGTTGTGCTTTAACCATGTTGCACCCAGTGTTTCAAAATTACTTTGATTCAAACTATTGCATGTTATTTTAATTATTTAATACTTTGGGATTAGCTATACACCTACTTGATTATGTCCATCTTTATTATTGTATTACACCTCATTTGTTACCCTAGCTTGGTTATTACTTTTAGTATTATCATAGCACCAACGTGGGTTGATTAGATACGATTAGTATGCTTAGTCATGCAACGTGTTATTGATATCATTTTGAACTGCAAATCTAAACTTGACTAAGTTATTATGGAATACCTTTGTGAAAAGTTGTGTGTATTGTGTTGTCAATCATCGATGGCATGTGTTGCACTTAATCAACAGGGTGGAAAAGGATTTAGACTGAGGCATATGGAAGGAATTATGATATGGTGGAGCTATGTGCGTTTGGAAAAGTATGAATATTGGTAACTTGAAGTAGTTTGGCAGTCTCGCTTTGGTCAATTAAGGATATAACTTTGTGCACCATTGAACTAAGCCATAACTATAAGACCACATGACTGGTATGGGACACACATAACTTAGTAAGTTATGGAGTCTCGACATTGACTACTCAGGCAGTAGGTTAAGCTCTGTGCTAGGGTGGAGGTGTGACTCTCTCTATAGTTGGGTCACATTTATGGGCGATTCGTCATCTTAAAGTCCAATAGTGTGCGGCGGACCAACGACCTTTGCAGGGTATGGTGCCAACAGTATGCACATTGGGAGGGTCAATTGTTGAGATGAAGTTTCAAAAAGGTTTTGTTATGATTGGTGCTAGCTGCACTGGTTATATCGTGTGGGTAAAGTACACAACTTCTGTATAGTATTAATCAATCTATTCGAATAGTCGCATCTACGGTCATAGACATGCTTGAGGATTACACAAGAGGGGTAAATTTTTATAAAACAATTGGGAGGGACAACTGTGTGAATTAACTCATATGGCTATGTAAAAGAAATTGATTAGGCTATATGAGTTTTGTGAAATACTTGTTAAATTATTATTATTTATTTGTTTTATATTACGTTTTTAATCTATTACTCGTATTCAAATGCAAATGTTGCTTTTGCAATATAACCCATAGAAGTCATTTCCTTTGAAATAAGCCAACATCTATAATTGCATTCTGTGGTACAACTTGCTGAGTACTCGGAGTACTCATTCTTGATGCAATCATCATTCAGCTGAAGTGGAAGGAGTCTTCGCCTGCTTTCGAGGAGGAGTTTCACGAGGAGGTTGATTGCTAGGCTTTGATCCCAGTCGGTTGCCTATGGCAAATCGATGGGTTCCTACTGTAGTTACTTTTATCCCGCCGTTTCTTTACTTAGTGCTCAGCCCTATGTGGCTTAATATGTGTAAAACTTAACCACAAGGTCACAACCATTATTTACTATTTAAATTAGTTGTTTATTCTTATTTTCATCTTGTGTGGAATGATATTCATCAATGTTAACACTGTGTGCACTAACATGATCCTGGACAACTGCAGTATACATAGAGGGTCTAGGTTTGCACATTTGGGTCCGACATGCTAGCAACTGCACATTCACGAAACTTGGAATAGATGAAGGGTAAAAACATCCCATCCTTATCAGAGGAGGGGAAGTAGTTGAGACCTCGGAGTAGATTGAGTGGATGTTCTGGAGACGATTTTTCCATCGCCTCAACATATTATCCATCATCAAGATCATCATGAATCGTCACGGTACTAGCATCGTGGTGACTTGTCTCTCCAGTTGAGACAGGAGTTGGAATATAGCCACCCTCGGACAGAGGCATAGGGAGGGGGGACGGGTAGGGGCCAAGGCTCCCCCTATGATCCAAAAATTTTCACTATATTCATTTGTGATCCATATAATTTTATCTATATTCTTACTATTTGGCCCCCTCATAGAATGCAATTCACTACATAGTTTGTTTGGCCCCCTTCATTTCTAATTCCTGGCAATGCCACTGCCCTCAAAGTTGCTTGAGGGTGGAACTGATGTCCCCACCGCCTCACTCCCAACATGTTGGGTTGAAGATGGCCAAGATTTTCCCTTAGGAACGTACTCGATGAAGAAGTCGCATTTGCACACCTCCTTAGGGACGTAGTCCTTCATCGTGAGGTAGGCATATTCATCAAGATCGAAGAAGTTCTCCTCGTCCATTGATAAGGACGCAAGAACATCACATCGATGATGACCTTAGAGTTGATGGCACCCTCATTCTAGTGCTAACTATTGATGATCGGAACACGAGGTTCTCTATCAAGCTTATCTAGGAAAATGATACGAGAACACTATAAATAATGAAGATCTTTTATTGTTGCGGACACATTGAGTGTATATATAAGAATATAATAGGGATGCTATATAATCGATGAACGTGAATCTAAATAACCCTAAAAAAAACTCCACGAACAACAGCCGGTCTTCGCCCGCATGGCACGGGCATGTGCGCCGGGGTGAGTGGTTTAGTAGGCGTCGAGTCTCCTCCAGCCGACGTAGATGTGGCCAAGTTGGTCCCTGTCTCGGCTCGCCTTTCGGCGGCGCCGGGGGCCCCGCGACAGCGAGCGGGCGAGGCGTACACGCGCGCGGCTGGCGGCTGCGATCTGCGTGTTCTGCGGGGCGCTCACGCGCGGCGAGCGAGTGAGGTGGTACGCTTTTGTTAGGCTGATACGTGTGGCCGTGCGCGCATGGATGCAATGTGGTCAAGCGAAGCGAGCAGCTTTTTAGCAGCCTTTCCTTTGTGGCAATTCAAGACTGTCATTCATCACTCACTCGTGGACGATGGTACCATTTCGGATTTGGAACCTGAATCTAGGGTGAAAACGGATCGGATAGTTTCCGATCAATTCGGATAAAAATGGATTCAGAATGCATCGGATCAGATTTTTCTCAGATAATTTTCGGATCGGAAACAAATTCGGATTTTTTTGTCGGAAACGAAAACGAATACGGTAGACATGCTATCCGGCGGATACGAAAACGAATACGGATTATCCGGATATCCGGATTTCAGCCCAAAAGAGAAAAGGGGATTTTAATTGATTTTCGAATTTCAGAAAATACAACAAATCAAATAGTCTTTTAGAAAATAGCAAATAGAGTTAAAAAAATCCTAGAAAAAATCACAGAAATTCGTTGAATTATTTTTAACTTAATAAAATTATTTCCAACTTAAAGTTGTTTTTTATTTTTGTATATAAATTATTTTAAATTTTTAAAAATAGGAAAAACCTTTTTAAAATCCAGAAAATTAAATAAATTAATTAAAATTTTCTTTTTCACTTTAAATCCAATAAAATCCTAGAAAACTCAATAAATTTTATTTTTTACATTAAAAACTAGGAAATTAAATAATTAACTTTATTTTATTATTTTTTCCTTTTTAACGTGAAAAACTCTTTTAAATCTCAGAAAATCCAATAAAATAATAACTTTATTAATTTTATTTTTGGTAACATACTTTGAGATATTACAGTCATTTGCGTATAGATTAACCATCCAGTCTAATCGATGTTAGTGTGAACTAAATTTTATGTATATGATGAACTAAGTGTGAATGCGTGATGACTTTGTGAGTTATGACTTATGAGTTAAATATGGTAAACTAAGTGTTATATTTTGTGATGAACTAGTTAATGTAACTTGCTAGTACCAATGTTATGTGTGGTTGCTGAAAATATGAACAATTCATGAATTTTTACATCAAATAAATTAGTTATATGTTTTCGTTAATTTCTGGCACACAATTTAAGGGGTTTTCATGTTCCGAAAAATATCTGTGTCCGTATTCATTTCGATTTGTATTCACTCCATATTCGTATTCGATACTATTCGTATTCATATTCGTATCCGGAGTATTCGTATTCGTATCCGGATCCAGAAAAAAAAAATAAAAACAAATATGGCAAAACCATTATCCGTCCGTTTCCGATCCGTTTTCATCCCTACCTGAATCCCTGTGATTTGTAATCATTCGGGGGAAGACTAAGGGCACTCATGTTGGGTAAATCTATGAAAGAGGGTACATCGTCTGATGCAAACCATGAGTTGGGTCACTTTAGGAGTTTAGGTGCAACCCTACGGACTATATTTGGCAAATTAACATGAATAATTCTGAATAAAAAATGTGAAGGTACTTCTCAATTTGTGTTAGAAGAAACACAAAAAAGGAAAATCTCTGACAGATCATAAAGTAAAACATTATAGAAAAATATATAAATACAAAGTTAGTGTTCACAAAAAAAGAACCTATTTTTAGAAATTAATCATTTTCGAGTCTAAACTTGAAATTTCTAAGGGTGTTGTGATATTCCATACATTACTTCCTCAAATTGTTTACATTACTTCCTCAAATTGTTTAGAAATTTTTCGCGTCAGTCCTCAGAACAAATAGGTTTGCCGTTTGCATTATTACACGTACCTCACTGTTTTTTTTAACAAACATAATTTGTGACTTCTTTAGGAAGGGAAAATTAGTGAATCTTATATATGATATCCATGCTTGTGAATTTGTATCCAAGCTCGACATGGGGCCCTAATAATAAGAGATCGATGACACTTTCGGATTTGTGTAGGACCAACCACGGGCGGTATATGGGACATCATGTGTATGTACTTGCAAACATATATTGTATGGTTGGCCAATGGTTAGTTTAGAGAACCCTTTTCTTTTCCCCACAAGATGGCAGATTTCCCAACGTACTCCCGTGTAATCATTTATTGAAATGAAATTAAACTAAAATGATGAACTGTTATGCATTGTGTAATCCTAGAGTTATTTGAAATGTATCTATTAAGTTGCATGCATCAACTAGTTCACCAAAAAGATTAAGCTAATGAGAAAAGATGTACGATATCAGTGGCGTAGCCAGGATTGTAACCCTGTGGGGTCAAATGCATGATTATCTAGCTATATGGGATTAATTCTTGTAAAATTTCCATTGTTTTCTAGAATTTTGCAAAAAAATTTCTCTTGTATTAAATGGTTTCCAAAAAAGCTGTGGGGTCAATTGACCCCACAGTTTGAATGTGGCTCCGCCATTGTACGATATACTTTAACACTTCTTCTCACGTCTAGTCTCCTCCAGGCCTAAGATGTGGACTCGAAGTGGGCCACAATTATTATTATTTAAAATATTGCGTTAGCCAGGTATTGAACTCAGTATCACTTGGCTCTGATATCATATTAAGTTACATGCACCAACTAGTTCACCCAAATAAGCTGATGAGAAAAAGTGGGCAACATATTTCGATAGTAACAAGAATAAATAAATAAATATCGTTGGATTTTTTAGACAAGAACCGGATGGAACCAGTATAATTCATTACTTCCTCTGTTCAAGAAAGTACGATGTTTGGGATATCGGCACGGTCTCGAATACCTAACTTTGATCATTACTTTTCATATGATTATGTTAGTAAAAAGTTACAAAACTATTATATTATAAAAATATTAATCATGACAAATCTATTGGTACTATTCACTAATGACCAACCTAAATAGTTTATCATATATTATTAGTCAAAATTAGATAAGTCTAACTACACGCTTTCTAAAACATCATGCATTTCTGAAGGGGGAGTGTCATTCTTGACCCTCAAAAGTAGCATTCCATATTACCATTACCATTCATATATGCGATAACACATAAAGTTCAAAAGCATAGAAGCATGTTTTAACAATTGTGAACAAGGTGATTAGACACAACACTATTGACAAACAAAACGAAGGTATTGGTCTATTTAACGAAAGGTACATAATTGACAAAGCAACTTTAGGTTGCATTTGTCCCTAGTCCAACTTCGGCTTCTTTATGTTAGATATTGGAGACATCAAACTTTAACTCTAATTCTCCAATGGGACGCTGGACCATAAGATTGCAGTGTTTGGTTAGAACAATGACTCACTACTACAAAAAGATTAATACTGGACGTCTTATCACATATAGTTGACCAAAACCATCAGTATTAAATACAATCACAGACGATTTTGGTTTAGCGACTGTCTGTGTTACTGGTTGCGCTAAAAACCGACTGTGAAGAGGTAATATCACAGACGCTTCATACCGTCTGTGAATTTACTAATATCACAGACAGTTCTTATTCAAAATCGTCTATGATAAAAATCAAAGAGTTAGACATTTAAGTCATAGTAAAATGAGAGAGTTATTAGGCATTTCAAGTCATAGTAAAATCAGAGAGTTAGACATTTCTGTGTGTCCAAGTCATGGTAAAATCACAGACGATTCATATTGAAAACCATCTGTGAAGTATCATAGATGGTTCTCAACAAGAACCGTTTGTGATATTATTGTCATCACAAACGGTTTTTGTTTAAAACTGTCTGTGATTCGCAGCGCGGGAGGGCTGAAATTTTTGAACGCGTATGCGGGAGCCGAAAGGTTTTGGCGCTGTCTTTATATATTATAGCCACCCCTCCTTGTCTTCAATTAGTCTATCCCTCTCCCATCCCCACGCCGAGCTCCGGCGACTGCCCTCGATTCCCCGGCGTGGTTCGGTGAGGAGACGTAGCCGAGGAGGAGGAGGAGGAGGAGGGACACACAGGAGTTTCATATCTGCCATAAGAGGCCAACACACGTCTGCAACTTGTTGTTTCACGGCGCCTTCGATGAGCAAGGCGTTGCAGCTCGACTAGTACCGCCAGATCTGGCCGCCCCCCATCTTGGCCTCAGGTGAGCATGAAGTTTTGCCCACAAATCCCCATCCAGGTTTTCTTCTCACTCTGCTTTTGTCTCCTCTATCATATCAGATTTCGTTCTCAGTGAGGACCCCCACTGTGGTCAACAAGGAAGGCTAATTCGGTTCGAGATGAACACCTCTACTCGATCTCGTCCACGTTGGAGGGTGAGCCATTGATTGACAAAGAGAGAGAGAGAGAGAGAGAGAGAATATTTTAATTACTTTTTGCAAAATATTGAAAGAGCATATGGAAACTATTGTCCAACAATTGATTAGTTTGGCTCAAAATTCGATCTTTTTTGCAATAAAAAAAACTATCACAGATAGTTTTTACTAAAAACCGTCTGTGATAGTCTATTTTTACAGACGGTTCTTATTGTTCAGAACCGTCCGTGACAAATTTTTTCATGACGATTAAAAAACCATCTGTGATGATCTCATAGTATCACTGACCCATTAAGTCAGACGGTTCAGAAAACCGTCTGTGATGATGATTTTGAACCATCTGTGATTATGTTTTCTGTAGTAGTGACTCTTGATATCTGGCTTCAAGTTAATCTAATGATTTGGCCATATTGCCACACCCAGTGCTTCAACCGTGTGGTTGGGACCAGCGTTAATCTTTCCGGATTTGAGATTTTTTTTTCCTGGACATCAAATGGTAGCCGGCAGTCGACTGGCGGGTCAAATTCTCCTAGCTAGTTTCATATATCCCATCGTGCACTTCTTAAATCATGCAAAAAAAAAAAAGCCCAAAATATGAAACTCTATTTATACTGTACAAGTAACCAGAGAGAATCGGCCACTTTCTACAGTTTTTGTAACCCTAGTTGGGACTTGGATAGGCCTACTCCATAGGGGTTGGTAACTGTTGTTAGTTCACAAAACCACTAGTCCAACAGCCGCAGCCCAAAGGTAACTCCAGAAATTATATTGTCCTCCTCTCCATCTGTTGGAGACAATTTTTGGAGCAAGTTTTTAGCCGAAGATGAAAACAGAGAGCCTAACATACTTCGTTGTTACTATTACCATTTCTTTATCATCACTTCTACATTCTAACTGTACAATTTTACTTGCCGAGAAACTCTCAGGGCCTTTCATTTTTTTTTTTTTTTTAAAAAAAAGAGGCACTCTCAGGGCCTCTTTGGAACACATGAGTAAAAAAGCACAAAAATATGCAAAAACACATGAATATGATAGGAATGTAGGTGCAAAACGGATGATTGGAAAATACAGAAAAGTTGCATGAACGAGTGTTTGGGTTGTAGAAAAAACGCAGGAGTTTTGGAGTGAATAATAAATCGCATCACATTTGCTTAGTCAAAATGCACCTAACAAGTTGGTTACGCCATGTTTTTCCTTGTTTCAGAGGTTCTTCCGTAAGATCGCGAATCGTAGGATCGATGTAGAACCTAATACCCTTTCTGATTGTATCAAAGAATTATTTTTTAAAAAAATTTACCTTATATTTTAATACTTCTACATTTTTTAAACTATATATTTAGAACTTTTGTTTACCAAAATGTAGTGCAAATGAAAAATCGTTTCTTATTTATGCAAATTATAATGGACATGAAGAAATAAAAAGTAAAAGTTTACAATGAGAGAGACATATGTAAATAATTATTTATAATAAATCACTAGAATCTGGTAGGATCGTATGAAAATTTTGATCATGATCCTACAAATTTTTTATTAGAATTGTAATAATATTATGATTCTATTAAATTAAGACTCTACCGTAGGATCAGATCGGTCCGGTCAATCTAGACCATAAAACGTAGGATCATATAACTAAAGTGAAGATTCTGCTACCTTGCATGTACAGTGACATTTCCTATGGGATGCGGATACATAGTGATTTTCCTTCATTTTTCCTGTAAACCAAAGGAGAGCCCTCAGGCTTCTCTACAAGGCAAAGCGAAAACGTGCAAAATTAAGCCGAAGCACGGGTGAACATTTTGGTAAACACTGGACGAGACACAGTTCTGCCGTCCTGGCTAAGGGGCATGTGGGGGCGGAAGGTACGCACGCATGGGCCTCTTTCCTCGCTAGTTATATGGTTAAGTGGCCAACTTGTTGTGTGTGCCCATGCCTAACGTCGACGTTGATCCTCCTCGATCCTACATGTAAAGTGAGCCGTCAAACATCATGTCCGCGGACTAGCCAATCAAAAACTCCTTGCTACGTTGTAGCTGTACAAGAGTTCTGTCAGATCAGATTGGTTCAGATTTGGATGACGAGGCATCTCATGATACTGGAGTACTGTACTGATGGTTTCATGAGCCATTGGGCTACCCATATTCATCACGAGCGGACGAAGCCTCGGATATCAGCATTAGTCTTTGAATTAATAGTTAGTGTACTAAGTTACATTATTGAATATAAAACACATATATCGTAAAAAATAAAGATATTATACAATATTAAACAGTACAAAGATAGACCATGCGGTCGCTTAACTTATACACGGGCCGATCAGACCAAATACCTCATAAAAATTGCAGCGAAAGCGAAAACGGAAACGGTAACAACATCCCAGTGAGACCCTCAAGATATACCCACAGACAATCGACTGAGACTCGCGGCCTAATTCTCGGGCTCTTTGACTTACGTTCTATTGGACCCAATTAAGTACCGCGACCTAGTTCTCGACTTATTTGACTTACATCCTACTAGACCAATTAAGTATTAGCAGAGTCTTCTTCTTCTCCTCTTACTAAAGGATAGTAATTGAACAACAGTAAGTACAAAGGTACTCAGCAAGCCACTACATAGAATGCAATTATAATAAATGTAAGGCTGAACAAAGATGAAGAATCTAGGCCCCATTTTAATATTTTGGTAATTAATAACAACCATGTTTATTGGACTAATATGTTTTATCAAGTATTTGAGAGGTTTAGTCCCGGACATGATCAAGAGCATAAAAGGCACTCGATGATTGGACATCAAGAAGATCTATCAAGGCAAAGGTAAAATAGTTGGCTAAGCACCTTTTCATAGTTTTTTTTATCGATCTAGGTGTTTGGTGGATTAAAGATCGGATTGCTAGTATATGTAACCGTACTATTAAGAGAGATCTTTGGCTAGTAACTTGATGGCATATAGTGCAACATTTCTCAAATTCAGATGAATGCTCAAATTATCTCAACTCTTGAAATATTTATCCTTGGCTCTCCTTGATTTTTGTTTCTGGTTGAACTGGCCGCAGGCAAGAGGCCGATCTGACCGAGGTGCGGTCTAACCACACCGGTCAATGTTATCCAGTAAGTTTTCCTGCTACCTCTGTGCGCTGCTGTCTGACCGCAGTTGTTGGTCCGATCTAATCAGCCCTGTGATCTGACTAGCGCGGTCAACGTTTTCCTAAACCTTTTTCCTAGAGCAACTTTGTGAGATTTTCATCTCCGGAGTGACCAGTGATCATTTAGAGGTCTGATCGAACCCTCGGTCTGACTGCACTAGTCAAACTTATCTAGAGGTGATGTGGGTGTTGGCCCGATCTTCCGAAAGGTACTGATACATCGATTGTAGAGAATACGACGTTGATGATCCAAAGGCTCCGACCCGAACAAATCGAACCCCTCGCAATCACTACACCACTGCTCCGTTGGTTATCAACCGTGCCGAACGCGGTTGACCTCGCCAAGAAGGCTATCTCTACAAGCGAATCGAGAACACAAGCAAGAGAGTAGACGATGATGCAATCTTTATTGCGAATAAAAATGAAGTTCACAAAGTTGTGGTTTCTCAAACCGAACAAGCGGCGAAACTACTATGCAGAATAATTTAAAAGAAAAACTCAAGCAAAACTAAAGGGTGACGGCTCCTATATGAGGAGGGTGGCCAGGAGGTGGGAACCCTAGGCCGAGGTACTGTTTATGCTACTGTTCATGCATGAATAGTATCCACATGAACAGTATGAGCCTAGGGGTAGGTCGGTCACCCACATGGGCCATATAGACCAAATCAACCCATTCATTACAAAGCCTGTGGGCTAATTGGTGATGCAGCCCCAAAGCATGTAGACGTAGCCCCATGGCATGTAGACATAGCACCATGGCATGTGGACGAAGCTCGGAGGTCCAACTGGTGAATACGGCAGTGCAGTAACCGAAAGTCCTTTTGAAGGAGATGTGGTGGAAGTAGAGGATGTCGTGCAGCGAGTCGAAGCAGTGGTGGTATCTGATGTTCTCATCAAGAGGCCCTTTTCTCTAGTTGATGCTACTGCCCTGTTTTTCAATCCGGACTGAACGCAAACCTTGGCACGGTCTGACTGGACCCTGGTTTGACCAAAGCGGTCAATGTTTTCTAGTGGCATATTTCTTACTCCGTTTTGTGGACATCTTGCCTCTAGTCTGACTGATGGTATAGATGCGGTCTGACCGGGCCACCAGTCTAACTGACGCTTGTGTGGGCGGTCTGACCGGACCTAGTGTAATAGTTATATTCTATGTATTAAAAGCTACAAAATTTAACCGTTGAGATGGTAGTCTGGTTTGACCGGGCTTGCTGTTTTTCTAGGATTTCGTCTCCTAACGGCTAGTAGAGGGTGTTGGGGCTATAAATACTCCTCCACATGTAGCAAGGGATCTTCTTGAACCCTCATTGAATACCCTTGAGTCCTTGCTTCATCTCCTACACCTTAAGAACATAAATTCCATCTTGTAAAGGTTGTTGAGTGCATTCAAGTACATTGAGTTGAGTTTGATCTTTGTGGCACTTGAGCATCATCAAACGAAGTGTTGTTGATTTGTTACTCTTGGGGGTTGCCGCCTCCTAGATGGCTTGAAGAAGGTGCATCGGTGATCTTCTCAGGAAGTTTGTGAGAAAACCCGGTTGATTTGTGAAGGTTGAAGCTCACTTGTTCGGAGTGGAGAAGAGCTATCGCTAATGATTGAGGGTGTGCCCATGTAGAGCTGACTTGATTCGTTCAAGCTTCCTCAACGTGGATTAGGGGAGACCGGCAAGTCTCCAAGACCACGGAAAAACATCGATTGTCTTCATTTTGTGGTTTATTCCTATTACTCATCTCATAGTGCATTTACTTTCATAGCAATTAGTTGTCTCTTGTTTAGGTTGTTTAGCTTAGTCTAGAGAGCTTGGGGCACTTAGACATACTTAGATTATTTAGGCCTTGAATTGTAAAAACAAATTTTATTTCATTACTTGCTAAAAAGTTAAATTTAGCAAAAGTTTTAAAACCTTCTATTCACCTCCTCTAGTCGGTTATCTTTGATCCTATAAAGGGAAGACTTGAGGTTCTTTTATTTGCAGAACGCCACATTTGAATTAGATTAAATAGAAGGCCTGAGACTTAGCATTTCTACTAAACTAGTTTTAATAAAATTGAATAATATTGTAAAATGCTAGCGAAGGCTCCAACCTCCAAATATAATAGGGTGGCTTCAACTACCCAATACCATAGAGTGGCTTTAACCACATTCCACCTTTTTCATTGAGCTACTACCCGCATTTTCCACTCGCTACAACCAGGACAAATCAATACCTCAGGCTATTGCCCGACCTTTTCACTAGCTACAACTAGGACAAATCAAAGCCACGAGATACAACCCGCACCTTCCACTGGCTACAACCAAGACAAATCAACACTCCGGGCAACAACCCGACATTTCATCCTGTAACATTGCAAATTTATGTTACCAAAAATAAAATTAATAAAGTTATTATTTTATTGGATTTTATGAAATTTAAGAGAGTTTTCTTGAATTTTAAAGTTAAAAAGAAAATTTAATTAATTTCCTAGTATTTACTGGATTTAAAAAATGTTTTCCTACTTTCTAGAAATTAAAAATAATTTATGTGCAAAAAAAAGCCAACTTTAAGTTGGAAAGAATTTATTAAGTTGAAAGTAATTCAAAAAATTTCTGTGAATTTTTCCATAATTTTTTTTAACTCTACTTGCTATTTTCTAAAAGCTTATTTGAATTCTGTCAATTTTTGTAAATCACAAATCATTTTAAAATCCCCAATCCTCCTCGAGCCGAATCTCCCTCTTTGGTCCATTTCTTCTCCCACGTGCACAGCCCAACCCATGGCCTAGTCCACCCCGCCCCTCCTCTCTCTCTCTTCCATGTGGGCCCCACCTGTCAGCCTTTCCCCTGCCTCTCTCTTCCTTCCCCCTCTCACCGCCATGCAGGCCCCACCTGTCGGCGCCATCCCCTTTCTTCTTCCTCCAGCCACCGCACCCGCCACCATTGCCGCCAGGCTCAAGCTCCTCAATGCCCTGTTTTCCTTCCCCTCTTCTCACGCAAATGTGCACCTTATCTTCCTAGACAGCCGTCGTGCCTGTTTCGGCCATCCGCCCCCCTTTTCGCACATGTTTCGCCGAAACGTGCAATGTCCAACACCATATCCGCATGCCCGATCTCCCTCCTCCGTGCCTGTCGGGACCTAAAAATGCAATTCTGGACCCTCTATATATAACGCACTAGTCCAGGATCACGCTAGTGCACACAGTGTCAATATAGACGAATATCATTCCACACAAAACGAATATAAGAATAAACAAATAATTTGAATAGCAAAGAATGGTTTTGACCTTATGGTCAAGTTTGCAATTATTTCAGCCACGCAAGGCTGATAGAAAATAAATAAGCAGCAGCGGAACGAAAGCAACTCCAGCGGGAAAACCCATCAACTCGCCACATACAACCGACTAGGATCAAGATATAACGATCAGCAACCTCGAAAAACTCCTCCTTAAAGACAGGCGACGATTCCTCTACTTCAACTGAATGACTACAGCAAGAAGGAGTACTCAACAAGTTGTACCATAGATTGCAATTGAATACAAATAATAGATTGAAAGCGTAATTCAAAACAAGTAAATAATAATAATGTTAACAAGTATTTTCACAAAGGACACAAATCCTAATCAATTTCTTTCACATAGCCATATGAGTTTAAATCACAACACCGTCCCTTCCCAATTATTTTATGAAAAACTACCCCTTGTGTGAAATCCCCGAGCATGTCCATGACCGCGGACACGGCTATTCGAAAAGATTGTTTAACACTCTGCAAAGGTAGAACACTTTACCCACACGATATAACTAGTGTAGCTAGCACTAATCATAACAAAACCTTTCTGGAACTTCATCTCAAAAATTGACACTCCTAATCTTTACTGCCGGTGCCAAACCCCACACAGGTGGTTAGTTCGTCGCACACCGTTAGACCTGAAAGTGGCGAAGTGTCAACGTTTATTCGCAAACGAAAGCAAATAAACAAAATAAATACAAAAATAGAGAGATAATGATGGAGACAGGGTGCCCGATCTTTCGATGAGATTGATAACTATAGATTTTGGGTGGAGGTGACTCTCGCGATCCGACTACAACCGTACGACGACGCTTGCACCTTAGCAATCGTTGAACCAACTCCGAGACATTATTGACCGTGATGGAAGCGCGATCAACCTGAACACGAGGTTCAATTCCTGCGAGCAATCGAAGAACTAGCAAGAATAAGATGTATGCAATCTGATATTGCGAATAAAATTGTAGTATAGATGGTATTGAAAACAAAAGTGGGATCAGAAGGTTGTCTTGACAGTGGTCGTCCGACACACAAGCTGAAGAACAGTTTGCACAATGGCTAAACCTAAATTCAACGAAATCTCGAGTTCTAGCCGGGACGGCGGCTCCTATATGGGAAGACGACCGGGGTGGCGGCCAGGAAGTGGACGACGCCCTAGGGTTACAAGGCCCATGGGCCCAAGAGGAGGTGGCGCAGCACCCTTTTTGACTCGGTAAAAAAAATAGACGTGGATTGTTTTGTTTATTGTGGTCAGCTCGGTTGGAATTTGAAGCTGAGGTTGGATCCATTGGAAAGTAGACTTGATAAGATTTCAATGAAGTCCAAGAACATCCCAAACGGAGTCCGTATGAAGAAGTTACGGCCGTTTGAACTTAGTCTTGTCGCGGCGATCCGAACTCGAATTGAACAGCCCAACTCGAACTCTTGCTTGGCTCGGACCCAAAGTGACGTGATGTCCTCCATTATGCCTCCTATGCTTGTCCATGACTCCACATACCTCTCCTTGGTCCTTTCCCATGTTTCTAAGCACAATTAAATCACTTGCATTAGGTAGCGATCTATTCTCGAATATATAACCCTATGAATGAATTCACTGGTGATTAAGTTGGCGAGCACGAGCTCAAGTAATTGGTCCTTGTAATATTGGTTGTGGATCAGGTGTGTGTGTAGGCGCGGTTGTATCCAAATTAGGGATGTCCTCATCATCCTCCCTTCTTGCATTTGAGTCGTCCTCGACTCAAGCTCATCCTCTTCTCCCAAGTATGGTTTCAAATCTGCAATGTTAAATGTGGGACTAACCCCAAAATCTGAGCGAGTCAAGTTTGTATGCATTATCATTAATCTTTTCTAACACTTTGAAAGGACCATCCGCTCGAGGCATCAATTTTGACTTTCTCAATTCAGGGAACCTATCTTTTCTCAAGTGCAACCAAACAAGATCTCCGGTTCAAAAGTTAAATGTTTTCTCCTTGACTACCAAAGCAAGTTTATATTTAGCATTCATGCGCTCTATATTCTCCTTAGTTGTCTCATGCATTTTTAAAATCAATTCAAAGCACGTTGGTTAGCATCAAAGTTCAATTTATCAGAAGATGGAATAGGCATTAAATCAATAGAGCACGAGGCACAAAACCATAAACAACTTCAAAGGGCACATCTTTGTAGTAGAATGCAATGAACGATTATAAGCAAACTCAACATGAGGCAAGCATTCTTCCCACAATTTTAAGTTCTTTTTCAACACCGCTCTAAGCATTGTAGATAAAGTTCTATTCACAACTTCAGTTTGTCCATCAGTTTGGGGATGACAAGTAGTAGAAAATAACAGTTTAGTCCCCAATTTAGCCCATAAAGTTCTCCAAAAGTGGCTAAGGAATTTAGTATCACGATCTGAAACTATAGTATTAGGCACACCATGCAATCGAACAACTTCACGAAAGAATAAATCGGCAATATTGGCAGCATCATTGCTCTTATGACATGGTATAAAGTGAGCCATCTTAGAAAATCTATCAACAACCACGAATATACTATCGCCCTTCTTTGTTCTAGGCAATCCTAAAACAAAGTCCATCGAAATATCTTCCCACGTAACTGGAGGCTGGTAGAGGCATGTATAAACCATGAGGATTAAGTCGTGACTTAGCTCTTTGACATGTAGTGCAGCGAGCAACGTAACGCTCAACGTCTCGTCTCATCTTTGGCCAAAAGAAATGATCAGCAAGTATATCCTCCGTTTTCTTCACGCCAAAGTGTCCCATCAGCCCGCCTCCATGCGCTTCCTGTAACAACAACAAACGAACGGAGCTATTTGGAATGCATAGCTTGTTAGCTCTAAACACAAACCCGTCATTAATGACAAATTTGTTCCACGTTTTCCTTCTTTACAATTCAACAATATATCATAAAATCAGCATCATGCACATATTGCTCTTTAATAGTCTCCAATCCAAAAATTTTGAAGTCAAGTTGTGAAAGCATGGTATATCTCCTAGACAAAGCATCAGCAATAACATTCTCTTTTCCCTTCTTGTGTTTTATGACATAAGGAAAAGACTCAATAAATTCAACCCACTTTGCATGTCTACGGTTCAATTTACTTTGACTTCGAATATGCTTTAAAGATTCGTGATCAGAATGTATAACAAATTCTTTAGGCCATAAATAATGTTGCCATGTTTCCAAAGTTCGAAATAGTGCATATAATTCCTTATCATAAGTAGAATAGTTCAAACTAGGCTCACTCAATTTCTCACTGAAGTATGCTATAGGTTTACCTTCTTGTAGCAATACGCCACCTAAACCAATTCCGCTAGCATCACATTCTAGTTCAAAAGTCTTATTAAAGTCAGTGTAATATCCCGTATATCGGTAAGAGAGAAACTTGTTTGGAAGAGAAAAATTAAATTAAATTTAAGGATTCTGTTAGAATTGGGAATTTGGGCCTCCAGCCCAAGCTAAGGGCTGTCTTTGGCCGGCCATGAAGTGGGCCATTAAGGGGGGGAGGCGCCCCTAAGGCCCATGGCCCAAGCTGCCCCTTTTTCCTCCTAAAACCCTAGACAACCACCCCTGTTCAGAGCACGGTGCTGTAGCGCCGCCCCAGTACTGTAGCGCCGCCAGGTACTGTAGCACACCCCATACACCCTTCGTCCTGCTGCCATTGGCCAAAAGGAAGAGGGAGAAAGGGATTTCGGCAAGAGAAGAAAGGAGAAAGGAAGAGAAGAGAAGGGATCTTCTTCGGGGTGTTTGATCAGCGTCTTCCTAGGGTTCTACAAGGGTAACGAATACCGATCCTCGTCGTTTGATTAGTGGTAGATGCGATTTGGTTCATATTTGATTAGATCGAACTGCTGCGTTCAGAAAATCAATTCTGTCCAGAATGTTGCGGGGTCTGTTTCGTGGTTTTAGAGGCCGAATCTGAGATGATCATCTCCTGGAGTTATGTAGGTCTTGTTCTTATCTTTCGTTGGCCGCCAAGATCACCTCATTCCGACTTTCGAGTCAAAAGTTATGATAGATTTATTATCTGCTGTCCAGAATCCTGACGAGAAATAGCAGTCTCTGTATAGGTTGATTTATGGCCTAGTTAGAGGGTGATTCAGAGGTCTTGCCCATAACAAATTTTGAAGGTGATATCACTAGCTTTCAGGATTGATAAAGAACACCTCATTTGGATTTATAGATCAAAAGTTATGCACTTTTCTTTGTGACTGTCCAGATTGTATGTCAGTCTGTCCAGTTTGTATGTCAGTTTCTATCTTTAATTTTGACCCGTGTGCCACTTTTTGTTAAAGACAATATATGAATGTCGTGCCAACTAAGTTATTGTAGATAATTCGATAACCTTTTCAGATTGATAAAGAATGTTCAATTTGGAGTTGTACAACAAAAGTTATGGATATTTTATTTTAGCCGATATTTCTGTCAATTAATTCAGTCAACAGATTTGAGCCGTGGGCCAAATTTTATTAGAGCAAAATCTGAACTTTTGCCCAACTAGAGTATTGTAGATATGTCAGTTAAGAATCCATGGAAATTGGTCTCACCTCATTCCGAGTTCCAGACCAATAGATATGTCAATTACCGTGCTGCTGTCCAGAATTAAGTTATGTCAGAAATTGTTGATTTCATTTTAAGTTTTGTATTAATGACTAGAGTCATCAGGGAAGTAGTGTTTAACGTCGATTAGTAGTGTTGGGTATATTATGTCCTTATTAAAATTATTTTACTTGTTTAGGAGGTGAAGCCTCGGGTTTAGGAGTATCACCTTTGCCGACTAACGCGTCGCATCGCGGAAGGCAAGTACATTGCCACCCTTAATGATTGTGATTGATGAATGTTTATATGGTCATGCTGTGATTTGGTATGATACGAGAGAAGATGGATTGTCTATGTTCTTTCATATGTGTTGAATCCATGTTTTGTTATCATGTCTTTCAATATTCGTATTTCATTCTATGCATTCATTATGCATGTTTCCTCCACGAAAGTGGATTGCAAGTCCCACCATTCCGGTGTGGGCGGTGTTGGACATTGTCATGTCCCGTCCACGGAGTGGATTTGAAAGACCCATTAATTCCGAATGGGCATGTAAGACCCATTAACTCCAAGATGGGCAATGTTGGACACCGTATGAAACGTTCTTCATACGGAAGTGGATCCCGCATTTTTGTTAAGATGCGGGCTTGAGTGAACACCGACGGTGTTTCACGGCTATACTGCATATATGCATGTGTGCAGTCCATTCCTTTGATTTTGAGCATTCATATCATGTCTTCATATGTAGTCGGTTGTGATGTGATTGAACTGATGATGAGATTGTCTTATTCATATTGAATGATTATCATATTGATATATGTACTTGCTGAGTCATGGACTCACTCTTGCGTTGTTTGTTTATTTTAGGTAACCCCTGATGTTGGCTCACTTGGGAGGGAGTAGACACGCACTACTCGTTCACATCACCCTATTCATGTTCAAGATTAAATTTAGTTCTATCTTACATTCGTTAATGATGAACTGTAATAATTAAATTATAATTGGTGAAGGAAGGATACCTTCTCCACATTGAGGTTGATTTATTACGCATATGAACTTTCATTATCAATGAACTGAAATAAATAGTTTAGATGGTGAAGGAAGGATACCTTCATCATGTCACGGTTGTTTTGATACTATCATTAGTTGATTTTATTCAAATTCTCCCGCAATATGGATGTATGTTAGATGTTTTAGGTGACATCTTGGCTTCCGAATAGCCAGGGTGTTACAGTTGGTATCAGAGCGGGCTTTAGGTCCGTGGTAATTAAGTTATTAAATTGACACACTTGTACTGATGAGGTGGGGTTTGGGTAATCCATCGTATTCGTATTTCTAGTGGTGTGTTTCATCATATTGAACTGTTCTTGAATTTCTTACGTACTATCGTTCTTGTTGTTAATATGAACTAATACTATGATTGTCATGAGATGGTCTGTATATTCATAATTGAGTATTTTGGTGAAGCGTGTTGTTAACGGATGATAAGAAGTGGAGATCGTGGTTGTTACTCGGATTCACGAGTTACACCACTTTGTTCGCGACGTGGTTAGAGGAGTAGTGACCCGAGCACCGTAGTTTCAAGTGTTAAGCGTGAGTTGCTTTAGAAAGTTGTTCTCTTCCTTGAATTCGATTTTGGCGGTTCTTGTCCTGTGGTGGTTGATGAATTTCTCACGGGTTTGTGGTTCATGATAGTTTATGGTTTTCAATAGATCCTCTTGGTTCTCTCAAACAATTATTGCTTTTATTTGTTGAGTTGCTTTTACTACTTGTGATCGTTGTCAATTGGCAAGATTGATGTTTTCATGGTTGCTCCTTCCTTCTCATTGAAAAAAATGACTCATTTACTCATTTGATAGCTTGGTTAGTGAGAGTTTCCAGTGTAAGTTCGTTTGCATGGAAAAGCTTTTGCTTTATGTGTTTCTTTTGGATTACTTGAACGTTGAAATTTGAAGTCTCTCTTTTTCAAGTAAGACGTTAGAATCCTTTTGTGATGACTTGCCATGCTTAAAATGAGAAGTTATAACTAAACGAATAAATTGCTATGATGTGGGTTACCAAGTTGGGTTTTTAGCATGGTGCAAATCAATTATTCTTAACTACCATCCATGAAATTGAAATTTATTAATTTGAAATGTCCTTGTATTTGATACAGTGTATGTTAAATAAAGATTGTCCATATCCATTCGAACCTATAGATCTTACGGAAGAGCTAGATTTATCTATTTCTGGTATGCAAAAATTGTTGAAACTTGTATAAAGTACCGGATGGGTCTTTGGTGTATCGATTCATGAAACCTTGTTTATAGGAAATTATGTTAGTGAATCTTTAATCATGTTTTGAAATGATTTCGAATAAAGGTGAAATGTGAATCTATGTTTATATTTGGTTATGTGATTGCAAATGGAATTAGTACCGTATGTATACACATGGTTAGTACAATCATCAATTGTTAATGAGCTTGAAGAAGGTGTTGAGCAACACCAATGGTTGAGTAGATGAATTTCGTAAGTAGTCTTTGATAGCGTGCGTTGTGATATTGTTATTGCTTAGCATAATCTGGTTATAATAAATTTGTTTCAACCTTGTGGTTTGTATTCCCTTTGGGAAGTTTTAGGATGGAGTAATAAAGTTTGATGATTCTTGGTACTAGTGTATGTTGTCGATATTATTAAATCGTCAAAATGTGAGAATGAGGTTAATTCGTGGTAATTTGATCACCCATGGTGATATTCTCTAAATGATCAAATTTCAAGATTTGTATTCATGATCTTTTGGGGTTCGGGCTTTATGTGGTAAATGAAGTTTATCGAGTAACGATATGTTACAAAGTTGCAGTGGTTCTTGATGATGCAAGTGCTTGATTTTGAATTCTTATTTGTTCTTATCTGTTAAGGTTCGATATTCTATTCTTGTGAGGCTTATGCGTTCAACTATGGACTCCACTTATGTTCTGTGAGTTCATTGCTTAATTGGTTTCTTCTCTTGGTCCCATGTTCGGTCTGAGTGGTGGATGAGTTTTCTAGTTGGTGAAAATCGTTTCCATTTGTCTCTTCTTTTGAGAAAGAATCAATTCATTCTTTTCACGTGGGTCTTTGAAGTGTTTTCTAATTGTTGTTGTGAAATTGATGTTAATACCCATAGTAATTTGATCGCCTTTGGTGATATCGTTCGAATGAGAATAATTCAAGTTTAGCTTTCGTGATATTTTCTTTGAGCCCATGAATCATCCGTAGCTGAAATTATTTTAAATAAATTAAGGTATTGGATTGTCTGTTGCTTCTTAAGAGATTTGTGTGATTTAATTTTAAAGGCTCTTTGGTGCGAGTTGGCAACGTGAGGTTGCAATCAAAGAAGTTATGTTGGTTCCTTTAAGAGGAGAATAATCTACTTGCTTTTCGCGAAATCTGTAATTGAAAATGTTTGAGTTTGGTGGTTGAGATTATTTGGATCTCATGTTTCTTGTGTAGTTGAACATGCGAACAAATATGACGTATTGAAGAATTTCATTGGTTCTTAATTAGTCCTTGTGGTTTGGACTAAAGATCTTATCTTGTACGTTGTGGCAAAGCGATGTTAGTTAAAAATTAATTTCAGTGTTAAAGGAAAGAGTGCAGAGGAATATTTGAGAATTTGAGTCAAGTTTTGTAACTTGTGGTTATTTGAATTGTTCATAAACTTTTGCTCTTTACACTCAAGAGTTGTCGAGTTTCAATCGCAATGTCATTTCTCTTATTGGTGGTTATTTGCTATTCCCTTTCGAGGATGCGCACACCATTGTGAACTCAATTTTTGTTTTCCAGATCTTCTTTACAGATTATTTCTTTTGGTCTCGTGCTCACTTGTGAGCAGCAGATTTTTTTCTGTGTGGTGAAATTTGTTCTTGTTCGCCTCTTTCTTTTGAGAAAGGATCAACCGTTTTGTCTTTGTAAAGTTTTACAAATCGTAAGTTGTTAATTGGTTTGGTGGTGGTTAAGTGATTGTAGGGGTGAGATTTTGCTACCCAGTTATTGGAGGAGTAATAGAAGATGAGTTGGTTTTGACCTGAGCCTCTTGGAGGGAAGTTGATTCGGATGGGATGTATGGTTTCAAGTAAAGCGTATATTGTTCGACTAAGTAGGACCTATGGTATAGTGTAGTTCCAGAACTTTGGTTCATGTTGAAATGTTGGGGATTATCAAATGTATGGAAACCTTAATCAATGTTATAGAGTAAAACAATTGGAAAGTATTGCGATGTTGTGTGAGTGATTCTGATGATGTCAATGAGTGAGTATGTCGGTTTGTGGGGATGTTAGAGATTTAATCCGATGATTTCACTATTTGTTATAAGAGGAATTCGTTGTAGAGGTCTCGGAGGTTAAATTTGGGCTTTTCATTTTCATGCTAGACTTTTGGTCGCCCAAAGATTTGCGTGTAGAGGATAGAAAGCTGAGTATTCTGAGTAGCGGAATGATTGTCGATAGAACTCTTTTGATGTAGTTCATGGCGGGTGTACTGAGGATTCGACGTGTTATTCTTGAAAGTTGGAGGTGATAATATTGCATGGGTTTTGAGGTGCTTTGGTGCCTTCTATCAAATTAATGTCATCAGTTGAAGGAGTTCTCTAGAGTGTTGATGGAATCAATAGAGTCTCTCTACAAAGGTGTGGATGATGTATTTCGGTTTAAGCCTAATTTGAGGATGTTAAACTAAGAGGTTTGAGCCGTGTGGTATGCGATGAATTCAATTCCAAGGTCGAGAGAGATTTTATTCCAAAAAGTGAAACTAAGAAAGAAAAAATGTCTTTTGAGTAGTGAAGCGTTTTCTTTATTCTCACATGAGCTTTGTGTTGTTGGCTGATGTCCTTGGCAATTTGAGTTGGCATTGTACTAGTATGTATGTTTCTTTCCAATTCAGGCAAAAAAATATATAAATAAATAAATAATAAAGGAAGTTTTTATTCGGGCATTTAAAATGATTCCTCCTTTGGTTTTCGTGGTGTTCATTCAGAACCGCCTATTTAGAAAGTGGAATTGTTTTCGTGATGAGCTGTCAAATTTGGGATTTTACACTTTTGGTGAAGAGTTAGTATTGCGTGGTTGCGATGAGGACTCTATTTCAGTTGGCTTCTTTTGAGAATTGGTGGTTTAGGAACCAGCTCATTGTATACTCTTGTTTAACGGAGTTGTCCTTTCTTAGATGAAGAGTTCGATTTTGAGCCCGTTGTGTGTTTTCGTACCAAAGGAGTTTGTCTCGAGTTCATTCGCTCGTTTCCAACAATGGCGAAATTAGGAAGTTGGCATATCACTTTGACCGCCTAAGGTCCATATGCGAAGAACGCAACATCCGCTGTGTTCGTCTTTGAGTGAGTAATGGGCCATTCAAAGTTTGAGTTTTCATTAAAAACGTTGACCATCGAGTAAGGTCTTACATTCGATCCTCTTCGATGAGTATACTTGGAAAGTTCGGGTTGAGTGTTAGGACGGATGTCGTTTACATCTTTGTGTTGTGGTCTCCTCAATTCGGAGAGGCCATTTGGGAGTTGGAGTTTCGTATGCGTGAGCGTTATCCGGTTTGATCACTTCAGTGCGTGGTTACCGTTAATAGTTCTCGATTGTGGTTGTCCTTCGCAAGATCTTGTGTGAGGATTCGGGTCGAATCTGTTTAAGGGGGTAGAATGTAATATCCCGTATATCGGTAAGAGAGAAACTTGTTTGGAAGAGAAAAATTAAATTAAATTTAAGGATTCTGTTAGAATTGGGAATTTGGGCCTCGGCCCAAGCTAAGGGCTGTCTTTGGCCGCCATGAAGTGGGCCATTAAGGGGAGGCGCCCTAAGGCCCATGACCCAAGCTGCCCCTTTTCCTCCTAAAACCCTAGACAACCCCCTCACATCTGTAGCATCGGTGCTGTAGCGCCGCCCAGTCTTGTAGCGCCGCCAGTACTGTAGCACGCCCCATACACCCCTTCGTCCTGCTGCCATTGGCCAAAAGGAAGAGGAGAAAGGGATTCGGCAAGAGAATAAAGGAGAAAGGAAGAGAAGAGAAGGGATCTTCTTCGGGTGTTTGATCAGCGTCTTCCTAGGGTTCTACAAGGGTAACGAATACCGATCCTCGTCGTTTGATTAGTGGTAGATGCGATTTGGTTCATATTTGATTAGATCGAACTGCTGCGTTCAGAAAATCAATTCTGTCCAGAATGTTGCGGGGTCTGTTTCGTGGTTTTAGAGGCCGAATCTGAGATGATCATCTCCTGGAGTTATGTAGGTCTTGTTCTTATCTTTCGTTGGCCGCCAAGATCACCTCATTCCGACTTTCGAGTCAAAAGTTATGATAGATTTATTATCTGCTGTCCAGAATCCTGACGAGAAATAGCAGTCTCTGTATAGGTTGATTTATGGCCTAGTTAGAGGGTGATTCAGAGGTCTTGCCCATAACAAATTTTGAAGGTGATATCACTAGCTTTCAGGATTGATAAAGAACACCTCATTTGGATTTATAGATCAAAAGTTATGCACTTTTCTTTGTGACTGTCCAGATTGTATGTCAGTCTGTCCAGTTTGTATGTCAGTTTCTATCTTTAATTTTGACCCGTGTGCCACTTTTTGTTAAAGACAATATATGAATGTCGTGCCAACTAAGTTATTGTAGATAATTCGATAACCTTTTCAGATTGATAAAGAATGTTCAATTTGGAGTTGTACAACAAAAGTTATGGATATTTTATTTTAGCCGATATTTCTGTCAATTAATTCAGTCAACAGATTTGAGCCGTGGGCCAAATTTTATTAGAGGCAAAATCTGAACTTTTGCCCAACTAGAGTATTGTAGATATGTCAGTTAAGAATCCATGGAAATTGGTCTCACCTCATTCCGAGTTCCAGACCAATAGATATGTCAATTACCGTGCTGCTGTCCAGAATTAAGTTATGTCAGAAATTGTTGATTTCATTTTAAGTTTTGTATTAATGACTAGAGTCATCAGGGAAGTAGTGTTTAACGTCGATTAGTAGTGTTGGGTATATTATGTCCTTATTAAAATTATTTTACTTGTTTAGGAGGTGAAGCCTCGGGTTTAGGAGTATCACCTTTGCCGACTAACGCGTCGCAGATCGCGAAGGCAAGTACATTGCCACCCTTAATGATTGTGATTGATGAATGTTTATATGGTCATCTTGTGATTTGGTATGATACGAGAGAAGATGGATTGTCTATGTTCTTTCATATGTGTTGAATCCATGTTTTGTTATCATGTCTTTCAATATTCGTATTTCATTCTATGCATTCATTATGCATGTTTCCTCCACGAAAGTGGATTGCAAGTCCCACCATTCCAGTGTGGGCAGTGTTGGACATTGTCATGTCCGCCCACGGAGTGGATTTGAAAGACCCATTAATTCCGGAATGGGCATGTAAGACCCATTAACTCCAAGATGGGCAATGTTGGACACCCGTATGAAACGTTCTTCATACGGAAGTGGATCCGCATTTTTGTTAAGATGCGGGCTTGAGTGAACACCGACGGGTGTTTCACCGCTATACCGTATATGCATGTGTGCAGTCCATTCCTTTGATTTTGAGCATTCATATCATGTCTTCATATGTAGTCGGTTGTGATGTGATTGAACCGATGATGAGATTGTCTTATTCATATTGAATGATTATCATATTGATATATGTACTTGCGAGTCATGGACTCACTCTTGCGTTGTTTGTTTATTTTAGGTAACCCCGATGTTGGCTCACTTGGGAGGAGTAGACACGCACTACTCGCTCACATCACCCTATTCATGTTCAAGATTAAATTTAGTTCTATCTTACATTCGTTAATGATGAACTGTAATAATTAAATTATAATTGGTGAAGGAAGGATACCTTCTCCACATTGAGGTTGATTTATTACTCGCATATGAACTTTCATTATCAATGAACTGAAATAAATAGTTTAGATGGTGAAGGAAGGATACCTTCATCATGTCCCGTTGTTTTGATACTATCATTAGTTGATTTTATTCAAATTCTCCCATAATATGGATGTATGTTAGATGTTTTAGGTGACATCTTGGCTTAGAATAGCCGGTGTTACAGATCGAGGAGTTGGAGTAGTGGTGCATGTGTTAACTTATCTTTCAATGTGGTGAAGGCGTTCTCTGTGCGGCGCTCCAAACAAATGGCACGCCCTTCTTGGTGAGCTCATTCAATGGTGCAATGATGGTGCTGAAATCCTTCACGGCGGTAGAATCCAACAAGTTTTAAAAGCTTCAGTACTGTGTGGACCGTGTTAGAGTCGGCCAACTCAGTATTGCTTCAATCTTGGCTTGATCAACTTCAATTCCTGTGGAGTAACAACATATCCAAGAAATGCGACTCGATCGGTGCAAAAGGTGCACTTCTCAAGGTTACCAAATAAACGTGCATCACGTAAGGCATTAAAAACAACACGTAAATGGTCAAGATGTTCCTCTAAGGATTTGCTATATATCAATATATCATCAAAATAAACCACCACAAATCTACCAATGAAAGCACGCAAAACCTCGTTCATTAGTCTCATGAAAGTGCTAGGTGCATTAGTTAATCCAAAAGGCATTACTAACCACTCATATAACCCGAACTTAGTTTTAAATGCTGTTTTCCATTCATCGCCTAATTTCATGCGAATTTGGTGATATCCACTACGCAAATCAACATTCGAAAACAACAGAGCCACTCAATTCATCAAGCATATCATCTAATCTAGGAATAGGATGACGATACCTAATGGTGATATTATTGATTGCTCTACAATCTACACACATGCGCCATGATCCATCTTTCTTAGGCACTAAAATGACCTAACAAAGACAAGGACTAAGAGATTCACGCACATTCCCTTTAGCAAGCAATTCTTGTACTTGGCGCTGAATTTCTTTAGTTTCTTCCGGATTGGTCCTATATGGTGCGCGTTTGGGCGTGATGTGTAGGAATTAAATCAATTTGATGCTCAATCCCTCGAAGTGGTGGCAACCCCGGCGGTATGTCCTTCGGAAAGACATCGTTGTACTCCTGCAAAATGTTAGTGACAGCAGGAGGCAAAGAAGAAGGTGTATCCTCAAATGAAAACAAAGCTTCTTTGCAAACTAATGCATAGCAAATAGAATTACTAGCATCCATTCGGTCATATCAGATTTGGTAGCAAGAAAACTAGCACCTTTCAATTTAATTTCTTTATTCTTCACATGAGTAGATTTAGGTTCTTTCTTTTTATGTTGCTGAAGTTCTTTTGCTACAATCTGATTTTCGCTCTTAGCATTCTCCTGATTCTTCTCTCTACTAGCTCTAGCAAGTTCATCTTTAACAATTTGTTCAAGAGTCATAGGATGCATCACAATTTTCTTTCCCTTGAACATGAGAGAGTATTGATTATTCCTACCATGATGCACACAATCAGTATCGTATTGCCAAGGTCGTCCTAATAACAATGAACAAGCTTGCATAGGAACAACATCGCAATCAACATAATCATGGTATGAACCCATAAAAAAGTTTACTTTCACCATTCGTGTTACCTTCAACTTACCACTGTTGTTGAACCATTGAATATGGTATGGGTGGGGATGAGGGTTGGTCGGCAAAGCAAGCTTCTCCACCATATCCATACTCGCCAAATTGTTGCAACTCCCACCATCAATAATTATGCGAATCGAGCGTTCCTTGGCAACGCCCTTGATTTGAAACAAATTATGGCGTTGATTTTGCTCAGCACGAGAAACTTGAGCACTTAGTACGCGTTGCACTATAATGCTCAAATACTTGTCGGCATCTTCGGCGCCAACATGTTCCTCCTCATGATCAGATTCGTCATCAAGTCCTGCAGGGTCAGTTGCAAGCATAGCATATGTTTCATCATCAAAATCACTAGCAGAGGAATACCCACCATCATCGCGTATGATCAGTACGCGCTTGTTTGGACAATCCCGCATGATGTGTCCATAGCCTTTGCACCGATGGCATTGAATATCCTTAGTTCGTCCTGTCGAAGCAACTGAAGAGGAAGTTTTTGTAGACACTTGTGGTGCTGATTTGGTTGCTTCAGAAACTCGTGGTGCTGAGTTTGAAGTAGCGGGGCGCGGCTTGTTGTTGAAGGGTGGCGGTGGGGGTGCATTGATGGCCGGGGTAGTAGATGTGCGTGGTGTCCATCAGTTTGTGCGACCTGCAGAAGAGTTAGATCGTGTCCTCGTCTGGCGCCCCACGCACTTCACGTTCAGACTTTGCAAGCAAGATGAAACAATCTAGTAATGGAGTTGTAATCTTTATAGTCAAGGATGTCTTGAATTTCTCGATTCAACCCTCCCAAAAACCTAGCCATTGATGCCTCCTCATTCTCATCTAAATCACAACGCAACATACCAATTTGCATTTCTTGATAGTAGTCTTCCACGGACATTGTACCTTGTCGTAAGCGTTGCAATTTATTTAACAAATCACGAGCATAATATGAGGAACAAATCGATGCCGCATAAGCAATTTTAAAGCCTCCCAAGCTGTTAGGTATGTTATTGGGATGTTGTGGCAATGTTCTTTCCACCAAATAGAAGCAAAATCGGTAAATTCACTAGTAGCAGCCCTAACTCGTCTAATCTCAGGAACTTCATGGCAAGCAAATTTTTGATCAACAGCTAGTTCCCAATTAAGATAACCATCAGGATCATATTTACCATTAAAAGAGGGCATAATGAATTTAACCTTAGCGAAAGAATCATCGTGGTCACGTACCTCACGTCGTGGGGGGTCTCGTCGCATACCTTGTCGATTAAAACGCAACTGTCGATGAGCTCGATCGTTGTTATTGTTACCCATGTCATTGGCCTCGGTATCAATCACATAGTCGAATTCATCTTGTCCCTCTACCACCGGGCAGTGGGGAACACCAGTGGATGCATGGGCCATCTCATCAAGGCGCGCCATAATACCTGCCAAAGAAGTGTTAGTGAGGCCTTGCGCTCTCTCCATCGCGGCGAGCGTGGCGTTTGCCTCAATTTGGGCGCCCTCAAGTTGAGCAAGTCGCTCATTCGTGACCCTGACATCTTCCTCAAGACCCTCCGTACGAAGGTTCATGAGGCGTCGGAAATGTTGTACGATTCCCTTCGTACGAGGAGTATGAGATGTATCCTCATCCGAATGCTCCGCAGATCCTGCCATTGTTAGCAAATCACAAGTATATGTCCCTAGCAACTACTAGGATGTGGTGGTTCAAAAGTCGCTCACACTCAAGCCTTCTATCGAATTCTTACCAATTCTTACCAAGCAAACAGGGGTGATCGGCGACCAGCGGTGTCAATGTATCTCCGAAGATTGGATGGAGCGATTGCCAGGTGAAGATCAGTCTGTACGGTTGTAGAAAAGGTGTAGCTGGGAAGGCTCAAGTATGGTAGCAATGGATTAGCAACTATCAAATCAGAGAATGCAAGCTGAAAAATCGTTCAACGCCGGTTAGTGCTGGTCCTAGGCTAGACCGGACTAGAGACGCGAGCCTAGAACACAATCGAAAGCCTGTGTGGCAGAGCTAGAGAACGTGGCACACGGAGTTCGGAGGCTCGAAAAGGATGCCGTCTGCACGGGAACCTTAGAATCACTTGGAGAGGACTCTGTCAATTTTGAGCGAATTCGAGAAACATGATTTTTCTCGGTTTGCGGGCCGTTTGAGGCCCTAAACGACCTTTTGGGGTCGAAGTTGCTGCTGCGTGTGGCCGATGGCTTACGCGGATCTAAAATCCCCAGATTTCCCAAACTTCTTCTTTTTTGGCTCTATTTTCCCGTTTCCTTTCCAACGGATCAAGAATCGCCTCAATCGGAGGTCGTATGCAAAAGTTGTGTTTTTTTTCCTTTTTTTCTTTCTTTTTCTTTTTTTATCGCGTTAGAAGTCAAATGAATCTCGTGTTTCCTTCCGCGCACGAAAATTAACCTCTTTTTCTCTCTCTCTTTTTTTGTCACAAACTCAAACGAGCTTTTGTTTTTTGTTAGGGTTTTCCTTGGAGTGGAGGCGGCAGGAGGATTGTAGCTTGCCGCGACAGGAGGATGGTGGCCACGAAGGATGCGGCAATAGATGGCGCGGGTGGTCGTGGTAATGGCTCGTGGTGGAGGCGCACGGCGATTGAACCCAACCACAGCAGTGCGACCAAGCGTGAGCGAACTCGAAACTCTAAAGGAACTAGACACTAAGACCGACCAAAGGACACGACGATGCAATCGAAAGTTCAACAATGCAATGCAATGAAAAGAAAGATGCAATGACGCAATTGGTCTTGGACGGATAGGTGATCTAATCCTATAGTTTTTGGCTTTTCTCGGACTTTCGAAATAAACAACCTAACTACTAAAAACGATAAATTCTCACCGAGCAACCTTGGGCTCTGATACCACTTGATGGAGACGGGGTGCCCGATCTTTCGATGAGATTGATAACTATCGAGTTTGGGTGGAGGTGACTCTCGCGATCCGACTACAACCGTATGACGACGCTTGCGCCTTAGCAATCGTTGAACCAACTCGAGACGTTATTGGACCGTGATGGAAGCGCGATCAACTTTGAACACGAGGTTCAATTCCTGCGAGCAATCGAAGAACTAGCAAGAATAAGATGTATGCAATCTGATATTGCGAATAAAATTGTAGTATAGATGGTATTGAAAACAAAAGTGGGATCCCGAAGGCTGTCTTGACAGGTGGTCGTCCGACACAACTGAAGAACAGAAGTTTGCACAATGGCTAAACCTAAATTCAACGAAATCTCAGTTCTAGCGAGGGGACGGCGGCTCCTATATGGGAAGACGACCGGGGTGGCGGCGGGGAAGTGGACGACGCCCTAGGGTTACAAGGCCCATGGGCCCAAGAGGAGGTGGCGCAGCACCCTTTTGACTCGGTAAAAAAAATAGACGTGGATTGTTTTGTTTATTGTGGTCAGCTCGATTAGAATTTGAAGCTGAGGTTGGATCCATTGGAAAGTAGACTTGATAAGCTTTCAATGAAGTCCAAGAACATCCCAAACGGAGTCCGTATGAAGAAGTTACGCCGTTTGAACTTAGTCTTGTCGCAGCAGTCCGAACTCGAATTCAGAACAGAGCCCAACTCGAACTCTTGCTTGGCTCGGACCCAAAGTGACGTGATGTCCTCCATTATGCCTCCTATGCTTGTCCATGACTCCACATACCTCTCCTTGGTCCTTTCCCATGTTCCTAAGCACAATTAAATCACTTGCATTAGGTAGCGATCTATTCTCGATAATATATAACCCTATGAGCAATTCACCGGTGATTAAGTTGGCGAGCACGAGCTCGAGTAATTGGTCCTTATAATATTGGTTGTGGATCAGCTGTGTGTGTAGGCGGTTGTATCCAAATTAGGGATGTCCTCATCAGATAACAAACTCCAAAAATTAAATAAAAAACTCAGGAATGTAGAGCTTGAATTTTGATGAATTTAGAAATTTGAATGGGCACAAACGAAGTTCGTATGAGGAAGAACACAGCTTTCAGAAGATCTAAACCCTAAAGAAATACTAAATTCTAATTTCTAGATTTTCCCAATTTACTTTACCGAAGAAAAAGCCTTTATGACGTTAGCATGATTTCAATACTTAATTTTGGAATTAAAAAGAAAATCCAAAAAATAGGACAGAGGCTGACATGTGGGCCCGAGGTCTGTGGACCTAGTCCACGAATCTGGTTCATGGGTCTATGGTTCACGGGCTTATGTAACAGTAACTCTGACTGGTGGGACCCACTTTTCATAGTCATGGTTCACAGTGGATTAGATCTACTGAAGTTTGGATCTGGGTTTAGTGTTCGGGTTGGCACACACGTGGATGCTGACGAGGCGATGGCTAGGCGACACGTGGGCATTTAGGGTTGACGTAGGCGCTGAGGTGGCATGCCACGTCACTTGCCGACAGTGAGGGCTCTTGACTCGAGGGTCTTCGGCGAACAGTGGCTCTCCGATGTCGGTGAAGGTGCACAAAAGGTAGAGGGTGCGATGGCGGTCTCGATGGTGTGCTTACTAGTGCAAGAGGATGATGAGGCTGTTCGGCGGTTAAGTCTCAGGCTCGACAGGATTAGAGTTCCGACGATGCTATGGTGAAGTGAAGGCATCCTGGGTGTAGATCAGGTCGAGGCGATCTCAACGGTACCAGTGGCGAAGCACGAGCGGCTCTAGTGGCGGAGGAATAGCTCGTCGGAGATGGTGGCGGCGCACTGCTTATTTGAGCTTTTTCGATGGCTAGGGCTTTGCTCCAGGGCTACGACGACTAGGTTTGGGATACGGGGAATAGGGGCTACCTCCCTTTTTATACGCGGTGGCCAGGAGGAGACCGGAGCATGCAAGCCGAAAACGCCCACACGATGGCACTGTTCAAATCGCAACTGACTCGGAGAAGATCTACAGTGATATGATGGGTTCCACATGTCAGCAACACAGTCTCGAGTGAGTCCGCATAGCAAACGGCGCATGCGTGGCTAACATGTGGGTCCAGTGCAGCGCGCGCGTGGGGAGAGAGGGGGGCTCACATGCGGGCACCAAGAAAAATTTGGAAAATATTTTCAAGCACCAAGAACTCAAATAAAATAGTTTTAGGATTAGTTGATGTTTAGATTAATCAATTAAATTATTTTGCTATTGAAAGTCCATATTAAACTTTATTAAAATTCAAATAAAACTTGGGTGAATTTTCCAAATGACTAACTAGTCAAAAGGATTTTTAAAACTTCAAAAAATTAGGATGTTACAGTTCCCCTCTGCCCCTATAAATGGGAGCCCGGGTGCCCCTCTTCCTCCTCATCCTCCCCCCAGAGCTCATCTCCTCTCTCCCTTTCTTCACGCCGTAATCGCCGTTTTTCACCCGCCGGTCGCAAGCCCCTCCGCCTCTGATTGCGCCGCTGTGAGAACCCCGGTTTATTCGACTTGTAATGCTTAGCCTTCCATTGACCCTAGCATTACAATTCAAATAAACCAAGCCTCGAGATATGTATACTTCCCAGAACTGCAGTATACATACCTCTTCACAAAATTATGCATCAATTCCATACACGAGAGGTTACAATATCAAAACTACAAATATACAACAGATTGAACTTACAAGATAAATAACAAACTAAACAGCGGAAGCAAAAGCGCCATAAGATGGCAATAAATAAAAGAGCCAATTAGTGTGCCTTTACCCACAAGGCAACCAACCGGGCTGCCAAGCTAGTCGTCAAACCCGCAACACATCTCACAAAAGGGAAGCCCTTGGGGCTCACCTCCTTTCTCCGCAACAAAAATATTAAGCAAAGCAACCGAGTACAAAAATTATTTTTGTACTGCAAGATCGACGTGTAAGGTAATGTAACTATAATTAACTACATGCAAGCTTTATTTAAGTGGAGGGCTTTGGACTTACTTTTAGCATAAAGCCGTTTTCTTTTGCAATAATGTAATAGTTTGAAGGCGCTTTAACAATTCAAATTTTATTTGCGAAATAACACGTCTGATGAAGTAGTAACATAAAGACATCCCGAGATGACCAACCCAATGGCCATCACAACAATAGTATGAACACCGTTCATACCAACCCATCAAGTTTTAGTTAAATGTTGTAGTCTAGTTCTTGGGGCGATCCGAGCGTGTCCATAACCTAGGGCGAGGCTATTCGAATAGTTTTAACCTGCAGGTGTACCAATGTACCCACACTTGCATCGCCTTTAAGCCAAAGCACACTTCGAAGGTATCTTTGCACGGCTAAGTCCTACGAGACACTTTTCAATATTGTGTATTAACTACGAGCGCTCATATGGATAAAAATCCATACGCTTACATGGTAAAGCTGAAAAGACAACTACCCACTCAGGATAAAGCTTTTCGGACAACTACCATGCTCCCAACACCATCCCTCCTGCGACCTCCTGCGACCCGAAGCCAATACACGCCAAAGTACTAGGTCAAGAGAGGTCCTATATACTCTAGTGTGGTTAGCACGCAAAATGCTCAGTACGGTGGCGCAAGTAACTCGGTCCTTAATTGACTTGGGCACCTTTCCAGTCACACCCAAAAGCACACCATCTTACCATTGTGCCCAAGTCCAAATTATTTTGTTTTCATTTTTAGTTTTCACAAATAATCATAGCAAAATGCTAAAACATAAAGATATAATAATTTGTGTGATTAAAGTTACCGACTAAGTCGATAACCGCCTAATTCTACCGGTATCTAAGCATTGCTAAGCATCATATCGCAAAGACAAATAAAAGGCCCTAAATCATTCACCGGCTCTAATTCGCGGTGAGAATAATATTCCTAAGGTAGTGGCGGTGAACAATTTCGTGGCAACCATGCAATGGGATTAACTACCTCTAATCGACAAAATTAATCATTGACACAAAAGCATGCATACGCATTTAGTAAAACAAAGTATTAGATTTTAAAAGTAATAGGATTGAGTGGATATGATCAAACCGCTTGCCTTTGCCTTGCTAGAGATATTCGACTTGCGCAAAGGATCACTCGATATCAACGTCATCTAACGATAAAAGCGCCAAAGCGAAAAACAATGAATAAACACCAAGATTCCAAAAGAATCCAAAAATTAAAACACAGAAGATAGATTATGAAATTAGGAACAACAAATTAGTTGATTAGGAGTTTATTTAAATTAGTTAGGATTTCTTCTTACTGTTCTTTTCAAACTCACTTATTTTCTACGATAATCATACAGTCAAAATCAAACCTCTTATATATTTTCCTCAGACTTTGATGGTGATTGTGTGCACATCTATTAGCTACCGCATAATACCACATTTTAAATAGCTCACTATTCTATGCAACCTTTACTGTTATTAGTTCATTTAGACCTACAAATTTGTTATGGAGTACTGACTAGCTCATTAGCGAACTAACAATTGCTAAGCAGACTTCTACCCAACTTTGGCCTTCGACACTTAACTATTAACACTCTAAGCACCACACAACTAATATGTGGATGCTAACAAATTTTTCAGCATGCTGTTACCTTATGGTCTTACTACCAGAACTAAAAACTCCTAAGAAACAAATCCTGCCGAGGACTGAGATAATCTCCAATAAGATTATGAAGTTTCCCCCAACACATTGCCTTGGGAGATGTTGGCCAGACCCTACTGCAGATCTTCCAAAGGTGCCATACTAACCCATTGCTATACAGATCAAGAGACCCAAACTGACTAGTACAGTCCGACAATACAACTTATCAAAGTGCAACTTCAACTGTAAGACAATCAGCAAGACTAGTATTGACTCATCAACTACTGGAACTAGTTCTACTAACAAAGAGCCTAAAATGACACAGAGAGATTGAGCAAGAGTGGGAGCCTCTGCTAGATGAAGTCCACAACACAGCCACTCTGATGGTTTCAAGGTTTTCAATTCTTATACTTGCTTTCAAATAGGTTTGTTTCCTGATAGCTTAAGTGTCTTCAATGGCGAAAAGGATCCACAATCTTACTAACTACTAGTGTACTATTCATCCAGTAGACAATACAAGTATTGCTGAAATGAAGTGCTAACTTCTAACTCCTTTAGAAACTTAGATTTTAATTCGGTTGGTTCAATTGAGTGGTTCCATGATCAGCCATATGATCAGTTAGTATTAGATGGCTATTCTCACAAGTGAGCTTAACTGACACTAGTAATCTATCTTCTTAGAACCTTCTCGCTCATCACCCATTTAACGGACTAGCGACTCGACAACTAACCTTTCCACTAACCGGACATACACATAAACTTTCAGATTAGCTTACCGACAAAACTAATTACCTCGAACATCTTCTCATTAATGCATTTCACCTAATACATGACTTTCAGTTCATTGACAAAACAGTGAAACTAGATTCAGAGATTAACTCATTTCAGAACTCAACTTCCAATTTGCTAACCCATTTGAAGTGACCTAAATACATCCACTTAGCTGATTAGCAGTGAATGGCCTGGTTAAAGAGGGTGGGCCCCACTGTCAGCCACAGGAAACTCAAAGGAGAAAACAGGGGAGTGGCACGGGCAGAAATGAGGCTGTGTGGTCACCGGCGGTGGAGCTGCGGCGAGGCGGTGGCGAGGGCCAAAATGGGTCGCCAGGGGGTCAAGGAAGCTAGGGGTGGTCTCGGGGTGGCCGGAGAGGCACTGTGGTGGTGCGGCGATGGCGAGCGGCGGCCGGCCGGGGAGGTGGAAAGGGGCGGGAGCACCGGAGAGGAGTAGCGACCAAAATGATGAGTGCATGAGTACTAGGGGGGTTAGTGGGTCTCACCAGAGTGATTGTCGAGGACGGAGGGATGCCGAGGTGAGCCGGCGACGGTGACTTGGTGCGGCGTGGCCAGTTCAACGTGGCGGGAGCCCTGGGAAAACGAGAGAGCAAGTGAGTGCTAAGAGGAGGTAAAGGGTGACTATAAGATGCTCACAGAGAGAAGAATCGAGCCGGGGCTCGCTGGAGAAGACGCGGTGGCGGTGGAGGCGGATTTGGCCGGAGCCAAGGAAGAACACTCGTGCACAGCTTCTCGGTGGACGAATCCAAAAATTTCTTGAGGGGTTAGGTTCCTGGGGAGGCGGGACGCGCCGTGACACGATCGGAAGTGGACGAAGATCTCCGGCGCGGCCAGAACGGCGTCGAGCGACTCGGCGGTGCTACTGGTTTTAGGAATGGCATTCGGGGCTTCTAGCTCGTTTTGGTTTTGGAGAAGAGGTAAATGGAGAGGGGAGTTGGGGAAGATGAAGAAGGGGGTTAGAGGCACCTGGTCCTCGGTTTATATAGGCAAGGGGGCAGAGCATTCGCGAGGAAGCCTGCGGGCAGTGATGGCGGTGCGTTCGGCGCTGCGACGGTAAGGCCGGGCAGAGCATGGGCGCATGACGCGACCGGGTGGCCTGGGCATGACAGGGATGCGACACGGTATGGGTGTTGGCCGGATGATGTGGTCGGGAGCTGGAGAATCCAGGGGCAGCTCCGGCGGCATGCGCATGCGCACGGGCGCGTGTCCTAGGCGCCGGCGAGTGGCAGTGCGGTGGAGAAGATGGGTGGCGGCCGGGGCCTGGGTAAGTGAGAGGGGAAAGGGTGGCTCGGCGGTGGTGTGGTTGGAACAGGTTGGCTCGGTCGGTCGGACAGAGGAACGATGGCGAGTTAGATTAGGTTTTAGTGTTGCTAAAATAAGATGGTGAAAATTTTTGTGGGCATTCGTGAGGTTCACATAGGATTTAGGAAAAATAGTTTCAAACACTTTATATACTGAAATTTGGTAGAATTAAATTATATTCAAATCTGCATTAGTAATTTGATTTGAATTTTGGCAAAGGTAAAATGACTTCTAAAAATTTGGTAAAAATAATCATAATTCAAGATAAATAATCTAGTATTTTAATAAATTATTTTTGGAAACTTTCATTCACACACTTTCCTTGAATTCAAATAGAAATGGAATTTAAGTTTAAAAGTTTGAAATTTCAACACAAACTTTAATACAATCATCAAAAGTTTAAAATTGTGCACAAGTTTGTAGAAAACTAAGAGCATGACCAAGAGATACAACAAAAGTTTTTAATGTTTAATACTTTTATACATTTGAAATACAAACCCTAGTTTGGGGTTGTTACAGCCGCCACCCGTGGAGCTCCGCCGCCATTATCTTCACCCTCAGCATTGCCTCAACGCATACTACATCTTTCCCACCTCGCCCTCGCCGGAGCAACACTGGAGCCACCACACCGCCGTCATCCTTGTGCGCCCAGCCGCCACCAAGATGAGCATCATGTTCCCTGTCCCTCCCTCTCTCCATTTCTACCCTCACCACCGGCCGCCGTGGTGCGTAGCGCCGGCGACCATGGCTCCTCAAGCGTCGCCGCCATCCAAGCCACGTGGCATGCCACATGATGGCCATGTGTGCACCACCTGGTGCCACCTCGGCACCTGTGGCCGCGTGTCATGCTTGCATGGCACAGCCCGTCACCCATGCGCCCAGTCCAACGTGGACCAAGCACAATTCCTATGGACCTAGTCCACAGACCAAGGCCCACATGTTAGTGGTTCAAAGCCATTTTCTTTTGGAAAGTTGTTTGGCTGACAAATTAAATCCCTAGTTGACATCATGCTGACGCAATAATTTTTTTCCTTTAGAAAAATAATCCCATAAATTCCAGAAAATCTATTTCAATCATTTCATGTGAATTTGAATCTTCCAACGTTCTCCTTCGTTCGAGCTCCGATTCCAGTGATTCAAATTTATAAATTCATCTAAATTCTTAATCTAGATAAATGTACAAAAATTGTTTAATTTGGAGTCCATTTGAATTTTATTTGAATTAGGCTCGTTTTCGTGTATTTTGACAACTTCGGAGAGCTAGATTTCTACACTATTTCAGAACAACAATTAATTGAGCAAGGCAACTTACAGCTTTGATCATGTTTTGAATTATAATTGCATGCTTATTTCTATTCAATATAATTTAAATACATGTTTTGAAGTTGTAGTTAATCCCAATACATTTGTATGGTGAAATCTTGACATTGAAATCTCCACACCTTGTCACCTTAGATAAAATCTAGTTGCTGCAATTGTATGAAAAAGAATATTTTTGGAAAAAATAAGCTTAGCCATGCTTAGATCTGAAATATTTGATTTGGGAATTTACAATCAAAAATTAAATATGGTTTAAATTGTATCCATAGCATTGGTATGCCATGGAAGTTTATAAATGACTTTAAAAAATAAAATAAAATTGGTTTGGACTAGGGTGAAATGGATAGTTGGTGAGTGCAGGTTTATGCACGGACTCAATTTAGTGAAGGGTTGAGAACCAGGGCTTATTTTGGAAGTCGTCCAGTCAATTAAGGACCGGTCTGTAAGCTGCAGATTGTTAAGTCATTCTGTAGTACCACAAGTCTGGTATGGGACAGATCGGGCTACATAATCTGCGACGTTCCATTGTTAGTTGTGCCATGTTGATGTGTGGGTGTCAGAATGACCTACTTTTTATGTATTCCCACATGGCGCAAGAGGGGCTTCCAGTGGATGGTTTAGTCCAAAGAAAATAAAATATTAGCGGACATAACTACTTTGGGATGATGCATGTAAAGACCTTGTGGTAATCACTTAGTCGCACACCTACAGAAGTATGTGATGCAGACATTATAAGTCGATTATCTCTTGTGGGTAAAGTTGTACAACCTCTGTAGAGTGTAAATCTATTTAAATATCTGTTTCTACGGTCATGAACATGCTGAGCAAAGCCTTTCGCGGATTAGACTTTGCTTTTTGTTTTCAAAATGTCTTATAAAACAGTTTATGACATGGATGGGTGTCCATAAGAAAATTGTGGGTTGAAGCCCTGGGTTGGTGCCCGTGTTCAAGTTAGTGTTAGGTTGGTGCCTACACTAGCTTTATTAATTCTGTTAAAACTCAATTTTAGATACTATAAAATTTTAGCTTTTGAATTTAGTTATTGCATTTAAAATGTCAAATATTGCTTTTGTACAAATAACCTTATAAGCCTTCCTTTGATAATATTCATGTATGCAATAACTCTGTTATGGATGTAACTTGCGGAGTATATTTTTGTACTCACTTTTGCTTAATAAAATGTTGTTCAGAGGAGAAGAACTTTGCGAGTGCTGAGGATTTCAACGACTAGATCGCTATCCCAGTCGATTACTTGTGGCAGATTAGCTGGGCTCTGCTACTTCTTCGTCTTTCGCTGTATTCTTTATTGTTGGCTTGTAAGCCTTTCTTGTAATAAACTCTTATATTTATTAATAAAGTTATACGAATTATGGATGTTACCATATTTGTTTACTATGTACACAAGCTACTATTCCAGGGACTAGTCTAGAATACACAGGGGATCTGGGGGTATTACTCCTGGGTCTGACACATCCCTCCCACAAAATGGTTTATAAAAGCATAGACTAACCAGGTAAGTTCTCGTGCATCACCCATGACCATGGATATGGCTATCCGGACAGTTTTCACTCCGCACAGGTTGTATAGCTTTACCCACAAGAGACAATCATCTTATAATATCAACAAGTTACCATAGATGTGCAACTAAGAAAACCATCACAAGGCCTTTAGAATGCCCAAACCAACGCAGCTCCACTAGCTAAGGTTTCAACTGCGGGGACTACAACTCTCCGAAGGCCCCCTCTTGCATCTTGTGGGTTCCTTGTGGCTACAACCACCCCACATTCCCCCGGGTGGTGAAAATAATGCTGAGGCAAAGAAAATTAATTAGCCAGGTCGACACCATTATAGACTTGTGGTTGCACTATTAGTTCCCAAGAGGTCATTACAATATTCGGTCCTTAATTAACTTGGATGGAGCTGCTGGATTACAACCTCTCGCGCTTTTATCCGCATCCGCCCTTCTTACTATTTGCCCATGTTTAAAATGGTTTTTGAATTTTGCTTTGGACATCTTTTCTAAGTTCAACATACCATCCATCACCACCCAATGGCTGCCCAAATCAAGTTTTCAGGATTGAAATGATGTCGGGGCATATTAATGCCCACATATCAATGTATCTAAACAAGGCTAAGCATGGCACTTAGACACGCACTTAGTGACTAGTTAAGTTTACCATACTTCCTAGGGCAACAAAGATAGTGTCCAAGATCAAGGAAGGGAATTTAATAGCTCACTTAACATTAAGGCATTAACTACAAGCTAAGGTTAACATAATTATAATAAAAGTATAACATGCAATTTTGTAATTTAAAGACAATATAATTTGCATTCAAAATGTAGGTGCAAAATGATCAAAGTGTTGACTCACCTTGCTCAATGTTTTGATAACCTTGGTCTTGTTCTTCCTCTTGCTTGGATTGCTGCTCCTTTAGGACTTCAAATTCTAATTACGCAAAATACGATTGAACTCAAGATCACCTAAATACAACCAAATGAAACCAAATAAATCTAAAGGCACTCGAACAAAGGGAAAATAATTCAATCCAACTAAAATAAATCCCTAAATTCATACATTTGGTATAAGGGCATAGATTTGGATTTTAGATAAATTTAGGATTATGAATTATTTGATTCGGAGTTAGGATAAGAGAGATCGAGCTCTCGGAATATTCGTCGTTGAAGCAATTACGGAAAAAGAGAGAGTAATATCGGGAATACTCATCTTAGGTCATTTAGACAAGAGATATTACGTTAACGGGTAGGATCTACTGATCTTTATTTATTTACGATTTGTTCTTTTATTGGAAGCAGACAAAGGTTCTTGATAGATGGAATTAACTTGACTTTGATTTGTTTTTGAATTACTATTGTTTCATTAAGAACACCTCACCATGACTTACACGTGGGGTCTAGCTTATTTAATGATTTCCTTTATTGATTTCTATTTATCAAGAAAGTTCTATGAGTGGTAGGTGGCAACTACACACACTTGCTTTCCTTTAAGTTAGAAATAATTTTATTAAGTTCAAAATAATTCAAGGAATTTATGTGATTTTTTCTAGAATTTTTTAACTCTATTTGCTATTTTCTAAAAGCCTAATTGATTTGTTGCATTTTTTGAAATTCACAAATTAATCAATTTTCCCTTTTCCCTCTTGGGCCGAATTTTCTTTCCCAACCCATTTTCTTTCTCTCCCTCAACCCGTTTCCTTTTTGCCCACAACACATCTCCCCACGCTAGCCCACACCCGGTAGCTCACGCCTCCCTCTCTCTTACACCTGAGACCCACCTGTCAGCCGCCACCTCCCTTTTCTTCCTCCCCTCTTTCTTCCTCCTCACGCCGAACGCGTTGCCTCCATTACCGCCATCACAAGCTCTTTGAATCCCGCATTTTCTCCCGGATTTCTCGTGCTTTCGGTGCCACTAAGACCCCTGTATCCTACCGCCCCCATTCCTTCCCATTTTTCCCCTTTTCACGCATGGTTTCGCCGGATTGCGTGATGACCACCGCAAACCTCACTGGGCGATCTCCCGCCTCTGTCCTCCTTTGCCCTATAAATGAGAGCCCTGGGAACCCATCCTTTCCCTCATTCATCCTCCAAAGTTTCATCTCCTCCCCTCCTCCTTGCCGCAATTGATGTTTTCTCGCCGCCAATCGTAAGCGAATCCGCCACCGATTGCACCATTGTTGAAGGAGCTCCACCGCCTTCATCACCACCTCTGGCTTCGCCTCGCCACATTCGACCTCGTGCTCGACATCGCCACCACGGACTCGATTGCGCCGCCGCCGCCCTCACCGTCGGCCGTCCATGCGCACCTAGACGCCATGAAGGTGAGAATCACGCTCCACATCTTGCCCTCAATCTGTTGTTACCCTCGCAGCCAGCTACCGCATCACCGTTCGTTGGAGCCCTTGGTTCCCGAGCCGCCGTCGGTTTTTTGCCGATGTGGCACGCCACTCAAGCCATGTGGGCACCACACGTGCGCCACCTCAACGCTCGTGTTCATGTGGCTGCCCCGTCATCATCCATGTGTCATGCTTGCATGGCACACGGCAATATTCCGTGCGCTGGTCCATCGTTGACCAAGGCATCATCTTGTGGACCTGGTCTATGGACTAGGGCCCACCTGTGAGTAACTTTTCCCTTTTCTTTAGGAAAATAATTTAGCAGGAAAATCAAATTCACTCGCTGACATCACCATGGTTGAATAAAGGGATTTTCCTTAGAAAAATAATTCCACAAATTCTATTTCTATCATTTCATGCAAAATTCAATCTTCCAAGAGCCTGTTCTCCTTCGTTCGAGCTCTGATTCAAGTGATTCAAATGTCTAACTTCATCTAAATTCAATATCTCTCTCCCAAACCTAAATTATTTAATTTTGAGTTTATTTTAATTTTGTTTAAATTTGGTTTATTTTCGCGTATAGATTTCGACGACTTCGGAGAGCCATATTTCAACGTCGTTTAAGACAAACAATTATTTGAGTAAGACAAGTTACATCTTTGATTATATTTGATGCTATTATTTAAAATTATTTAAATTATATTTTAAATTATTACTGCATGCTTATTTATATCCAATTTAATTTAAATTCCCGTTTTAAAATTATAGTTATTCCCATTACCATTGTATAGTCAATTTTGACATTGAAATATCCATACCTTGTCACCATAGATAAAATCTAGTTGTTACAATAGTATGATCTAAACATTTTGAAAAAAATTAAGCTTAGTCATGCCTAGACCTGAAATATTTGATTTGGGAATTTACAGCAATAAATCAAATGTGGTTTAAATCGTATCCATGGCATTGGTGTGTCATAGAAGTTTACAAATGATTTAAAAAATAAAATAAAATAAAAGACTGGTTTGGACTTGGACGAAATGGATAGTTGGTGGCTACAAGTTTATGCAAGGGCTCAATTCAGTAAATGGATGAGGCCCAGGGGTTATTTTGGAAGTTGCCCAAGTTAGTTAAGGATTTGTCTTCGAGCAGCATCTTGCAAAGCTTCACTGTACTACAACAAGTTTGGAATAAGACAGACCAGGCTAATTAATTTGTAATGTCCCATTGCTAATTGTGCCATAATGATGTGTGGATGTCGGTTAGACAGTATTCCCACTTGGCACAAGAGGGGGCTTCCGACGGATGGTTAGCCCAATGAAAGTGAAACCTTAGCAGGCATAATGACATTGGGATAGAGCTTTTATAAAAGCCTTGTGATAATCACTTAGTCGCACACCAACGAAAGTATGTAAAGTGAATAGTATAAGATGATTATCTCTTGTAGGTAAAGTTGCACAACCTCTACAGAGTGTAAAACTATTCGAATAGCCGTGTTTGTGGTCATGGAGATGCTGAGCAAAGCCATTCAAAGTTAGACTTTGATTTTATTTTTCTTTTCAAAATGTTTTGCAAAATGGTTTATGACATGGATTGGTCTCCATGAGAAAAATATGTGTTAAAGCCCTAGGTTGGTGTCTGTGTTTAAGTTAGTGTTAGGTTGGTGCCTACACTAGCTTTATTAATTCATTAAAATTCAATTTTAGATATTGTAAAACTTAAGCTTTTGAACTTAGCTATTGTATTTAAAATGTCAAAGATTGCTTTTGCACAAGTAACCATATAAGCCTTCCTTTGATAATATCTATGTATGCATTAACTCTGTTATGGGTGTAACTTGTGGAGTATATTTTTGTACTCACCCTTGCTTAATAAAATATTACTTAGAAGAGAAGAACTTCGCAACCGGTGTGGATCTTGATGACTAGGTCACTACCCTAGTCGATTGCTTGTGGCACATTTGCTGGGCTCTATTCTTATTTGTCTTCCCCTGTGTTCTTTGCTGTTGGCTTGAAAGCCTTTTTGTAATAAACTATGATATTTACTAGTAAAGTTGTGCGAGATGTGGTTGTTACCGTATTTGTTTACTATATACACTAGCAACTATTCTAGGAACTAGTGTAGAATACACAGAGGATTGGGGGTGTCATAGACTCAGAACTTAAACTATATTTTAATTAGATTTTCCAATCACGTTTGTCCCACATGGCATACTAACATTATCTTAAAATCAATCTATTTAATAATTATGTCATTAACCGCTAATGACATTGATACAATGCTCCCCCAATTCGCACTAGAACAGGGAGAGAACCATGGCCGCGCTCGGGCCAAGCTCAACACTGGTGAGCAGGACCTTGGGGATGATCTAGGAGCCCAAAAATTGATTCCTGCGACCTCGGCGACCCCAAGGTGGGTCGCCGACAGCGAGGGAACCAACGACCCATAGCGGGTTGCACTGCGGTGCGTCGGCGGCTAATCCAGCGAGGCGGCAGACGCATGAACATCTACTCCCGAGCTCTCTCTCGCTCACTGGTAAGGAAGAGAGGAGGGAGGTAGTGGGGGAAATGGAGTGGAGGGAAGGAGAACTCGACGTCCGGCTCGCGGCTGCTTAAGTAGGTAGGGGCGAGGTGCGAGATGGCGGCAAGTTACTCGTGGGTGGCGGCTCTACGCGATGATGTTGCACCAGGGCTCAGTGTGGGCGCGGACGAGCGAAGAGACAGGGGAGAGTGCGAGTCGCACCCTGGAATTGTCGGGGCCATGGGTGGCGCTGTGGCGAGGATGTAACTGACGCAGTGGCTACAGATGCGGCTACATGGGAGCAGAGGCAGGAGCATGGCCGGGTGCAGCACGGGGGGCCAGGAGGGAGGAGGAAGGTTGATGGGCTAGGCGAAGCTGGGCCGGAAAGGGAGGAGAGGTGGTGGGCAAACCAGGGGAAAAGAAAGGAAAAATGGAAGAAAAGGGGAATAGGCTGGGCCGACTGGAATTTGGCCGAACTGAGTTTTGGGGATTTTTAATTTACTTGCTATTTCTTTTGCTTTTAAATTAAAATTTCAATTCAAATCTTTGATTTGGTGATTCAAATTCAAATATCACTTTAATTTAATTTCAAGTTTATGACTTTAACCAATTTGTATTTTATTAAATGATTTTGCGATATTCAAAATGCAGCAAAACTCCAGATAATTCACATAAATTTCAGTTAGCTCCAACGTTGATAATAAGTTATAAAAATCACGCGTTTTCATGTTCAGATGTTACACCAATTTAGGATGTTACATCAAAGCTGAATGACGACATCTCTGTTTCTCTGATCAGTGAATTTGTGCTCATGAAAAAAATCACAAAATGTTGAACACGAGTATTCTCGGAAAAAGTGTTGAGCAAATTGCCTTTCTTTCCGATACCATAGGCCTCCAGCCCCTCTTCACTCTTCTCCGATGCTCTCACCGGTGTTTGAGTGCATGGGGCTATTGATGTCCATGGTACCGTAAGATTTCTTTAGTAACATGTTTTTGTCATGTGAGTTACTCGTCGAATGTTCTTTTATCCATGATGGTTTTAGTACTGTTGGAACCGACGACAAGCATTTGTGTAAGAGAATAATCACAGTAAGCAAACAACAGACACGAGAATTTATTTACGAGGTTGGAAAAGCCTACGTCCTCAGGTGCCAAATCGCGGCGTATGAGGAGTTTCTTTCTTTTCTTCTGATTAGAGTTACAAGAGATCGGCGGTGTATATTTATATTCTGATTACATGTTTGACTCAGATTTGTAGGACGCTGCGCTCTATAGGGTTACAAGAGGACGTTACGCTCCCGCTTTCCGAATACAACACCTTCCTTTCACCTTACTGTTGAAGTATAAGTGAATTGTCCGCCTTTCCTCATCGGCTTAAGCTTTTGGGTGAACTGGTTGGTGCATGCAACTCAATATGGTATCAGAGCCAAGAGGTATTGAGTTCAAGATCCGGCTAGCGCAATTAAAAAGACAAATTATATATTAAGTTGGTTGGGATTCTTTCTGCAGTCAACGCTGGGAGTGCAGACGAATGATAAGTGCAACCGAGATCCCGGCGACGACCGTCACAACTGATTCCGGAGAGACAGATGATTCTGTAGCGGCGGTCGTGGAACTGAGATCGGCGTTGAAGGCTGAAGCTGACGTCGATGTTGTTGTCGATGACGGTGAGATCCAAGTTCCATTTTCGCAGGTTCATCGGGTTGTTAGCACCGCGATTGGATCAAGGTTTTGGCGGTTGCAAGAGGGTGATTCTTCCGACGACGAAGAGATTATCTTAGCGGAAGTGGCGAATGAATCGCAGGTAAAAAATCGTCGTTTTGCTCCTCCCGACAACGTCCCGAAATCTTCACAAGGTAAAGGCGTTCAAGCCTCTATCTCATCTAGCTTTCGCAGATCGTTGCAGGTCGCGGGTCAAGGGAACACTGGCCAAGGTTCTTCTTCGAAGTTGCCAAGCAATTTACTCTTTGATGAGGCCATTGCTACGGGATAGTCTACGTCAGAGCTTCGCACAGTGGGGTTTTCGCGGCCGGTGCAAGCAGACTGATTTGGTTGGTCAGCCATGGCAGGGGCCTCTACCACCTCCTCGGAGGTCACCTCTGGTGACGGTGGGCGATGTTGTTGATCAAGCTCGCCGGAGTCAGAGGTCCAGGCCGTTAGACCGTGCTAACTTAGCAGTGGTTCATCCGGGTCGTATGTGAGTTCAAATTTCAAATGACACAACATTTACGCAGGAGCCAGATCAGCCGGTTTTATTGCCGCTTCAAATGTAAATGGCACGGCATCTTTGCAATAGCACCAGGCATCTTTGCAGCAGCACCAAGCTTTTCATGCATTGAACGGGTTAGTGGCTAATGGGCCGGGCCAGCCGGTGGCATGCTGGCCTGTTCGGTCGGATCAAACAGCCACGAGAGGCTTGCTTTGGATGAGAAAAGTGTTTCAGCACAACTGGAATAGGAACCATCCAAAACCTAAAAAACTTGGTGGAGGCTGGTCAGGGACATTAGCCGGAGACCGAAGATTGTTTGCTGAAGTTGTTCGTCATCGCAGTCCCATGGACTTTGGTCGGGGACGTGTCGACGGTCCGAGTAGAAATCCGCAACTGCCTGGAAATGCAAACACTGCTTGTTTTTCTATCAATGGTAGTGTTACTAGTCAGGAGGCAGGCCCTGGTGGTGTTTTTAGCAGGTCGGGAGGAGTTTTTCGGCTGCAATCAGTAGGTTCCAGAGGGAATCATTGCCTGAACGGTGGAGGATCTGCTTTTGGCTACCCGACTATTGGAGTTGGCGGTCAGGGAGGAGAACCGAGTTTGAAGAAGTTAGCTGATGGAGGCGGCGGCAGTCAACTCCTAGGTGACGTTCGTGTTGATGGTGATATACCCGCTGCTAATGGCGATGGTGGTTTTTCTTCAGTCATTGAAAAGGGTATGGTTAGTCATGCTGGGTTTGGTGAAGCTATTGGTGGGCAGGAAGTTGGCCGATGCGTCGGGGCTTCTTCGCAGTGGCAGGTTAGGCCGCCCACCATTGGCCGTGGGAGGTTCGGAGGTAGCTTTAGAGGGCGAGGACAGGGCCAGTTCAATGAGGGCAACCACATATTCACCGGTTCCCCAGGAAACGATTCAAAATTAATCTGTTTTCGGTGCAACGGGAAAAGGCATGGAATTGCCAATTACAAAGTTCTCTTATTATGTGATATTTGTGAGGGCAATGACCATTTAGCAAATAAGTGTCCGTTATTGCTGAAGCCGAGACCTATTGTTAATCTGCATGGTTTCGGTGCTGACCAGCAGCCAGGAGAACAAGTAGTCGATTTATGGAACCAAGAAAGATCAATGGAAACTCATCAGAAGAAATGTAAAACACTAACTCAAGAAAACTTCATCCCACAACTCTTACCAGAATTGGCCAAAATCAAGATCAAGGAAGAGAATAACTTTTCTAAAGAAACTCGCCTTCAACACCCATAACTATGGTATTCGGGGTAGATACTACTCTATTCTTTTACCACGAACGGTGGTGTAACCTGGCAAAGCCCAGGGCCACAACCAAGACCTCAACCTCTCAACATCACCCATAGCCAAAAATCAACTATGAGTATAGAATATCATCTCATAACAATCACAGAATAATTTCATAGGTATAGAAGATCATAACATATCATTTAGTAACAAGGCAACATAACGGCAACGGAAACGCATTGCTTGAACCATCTCATCCTACTGTGCACCAGTGTGTCATGTTTTAGGTTAATTAACCATTAACAAATTTTAGCAAATTCGGCTACCTAAGTTGCTAACTTAATCACCACGGACCTAAAGCCCGCTCTGATACCAACTGTAACACCCTGGCTATTCGGAAGCCAAAATGCTACCTAAAGACCTAACATATAACCATACAGCGGAATAACTTCGACAATAAATCATCAACTAAGCTAAACAGATCAACATCAGTTGGAACATAAACAGGAATGTAATAATGGATCCACTAAGATAATCCTATCAACGAATGATCAATGAACATAAACAATTATTTAAACAAACTCAACGAAAGGAAGTTATCATCCATGTCTAAGTTTATTTATTACAATTCAACAATTAACGAATGAAAGACAGTAACAATTCTTTTATTGAACCTAGTGTAAAGTGAAATATTTGAGTAGTGCGTGTCTACTCCCTCCCAAGAGAAACTTCATCAACGATCACCTAAAAAATAAATAAACAAAGCAAGAGTGAGTCCAAGACTCAGCAAGTACAATGAATAAGAACAGACAACCAACATGAACAAGACAATTCTCTTCACAACTTCTGAACATACAGCAAATGAATACTTATGAAGGTATGAGATGAATGTTCAAAATCAAAGAATTGGACTGCACACATGCATATACCGGTATAGCTAGTGACACACCCGTCGGTGTTCACTTAAGCCCGCACCTTAACAAAAGTGCGGGGATCCAAGTCCCGTATGAAGAACGTTTCATACAGGTGTCCAAATCTGCCCATACTGGAATTGATGGGTCTTACGTGCCCATACTGGAATTGATGGGTCTTTCTATCCACTCCCGTGGACAGGACATAACAATGTCCAAATCTGCCCACATTGGAATGGTGGGACTTACAATCCACTCCCGTGGATGAAACATGAATTATGTATGCATGAACAAATATGACCAATGAAAGACATCATCTCTTAACATAGCTTCAACACATATGAAAGAACATAGACAATTCATCATCTCTTGTATCGTAAGATGTCACAACATAATCATGTAAGCATTCATCAATCACAATCATTAAGATTGGCAAAGTACTTGTCTTCCTCGTTGCGACGCGTTAGCAGGCAACGATGGTGCTCCCAAGCCCGAAGCTTCGCCGCCTAAACAATTAAGTAATTGAAATAAGAACACATTGCACACGACACTTCTCGACACCGTTCTACAACGCTTCCCCCGGTGACTCAAGATTCAACTAGAAACTCTAATATGAAAACTGACTACTCAGGCACAAACCGAAACTGGACAGCAGAACGGTAAAAATCATATCTATTGATCTGGAACTCAGAATGAGGTGAGACCAGTTTATATGGATTCTTAACTGACATATCTACAATATTCTAGTTGATAAGATAACCCAATTCGGCCAATTTAATTTACTAACAGTTAGATGAAATAACAGAACAGAAACTGTCTAAACAATTAAGGCAGCAGTACTAAATAGATCATAACTTTTAATCTACAACACTGAATTGAGCGTTATTTAACAATCTGAAAAGGTTATGAAATTCTAAACAACAACCTAGTTGAGAGGAAATCCTGATTTGTCCATTATCATAAACATATTTTAGGAGACAAGTTAAAAGGTAATTCTCGTCAGAATTCTAGACAGCAGAAACTAATATGATCATAACTTTTGATCCGTACGTCAGAATCAGTTGTTATTGGTGGCCACCGAAAGCTAAGAACATTATCTAAATAATTCTAGGAGATCAAAATCCCTAATTCTGCATCTAAGCACACGAAACAGGCCGCGCAAGAAACTGGACAGAATTGAATTTACAGCAAACAGAACTTGATCCGATCAAACCTAATCAAATTCACCTCTACGATTAACCCAACAACAAAAACGACATTCATTACCCTTGAGAACACCCTGGGAGACGACAAATAATCCTTGAAGAAGCTCCTCTCCTTCTTGAACAGCAGCCCCGCAAAACCCCTCTCCTTCCTTTGCAAAAACCGGCGGCAAGGCGGTTCGACACTAGGAGGGAGATGGCTCCAAGAGGTAGGGAGGTGCAGCACCAATGGGGGGAGGCGCCAAGAGGAGGAGGAGGCAAGGGCGCAGGGGAGAGGGAGGGATAGGGGCGGCGGCCACAGGAGGGAGGGGTGGGAGAAGTGGGAGAGGTGGGGGTGCTAGGGTTTGTGCACCCCCCCTTTGGCCGGCCAGCTAATGGGCCTTTGGGCCCCCCAAAGGCCTTGAGGCTGCCCCCTCTTGGGCCTCACGGCTGCCCCTCTTCGGCCCACAAGGCCCTCTCTTGGGCCTGCAAGCCAAAGGCCCAGGCCCAAAGCTGGAAGAACAGGCGAAACGCCGAAAATTTCTCCTTTTAAGTTGAATTCGAATTAAAACCACATTGTTTTTCTTCCAAAACTGAAATGGGATATTACAGAAAAGGTCCGTAAGAACGATGTGATTCGCATGCTGGTGGGCGTACTGGATATAGATGCCATACCTTCCAGTGTTGAAATTGTGGTGGGTGAATGCGTTTATGGTATTTTTTTTCAAGTTGAAGACTCTGTGATGGATAGTGTTGACGAAGAAAATATTCAGACCAAAGATCATGAAGGGGAAGATAAATCAAGCGAAGGCAAGGATGTTGTTATGGAAGATAGAGATGCTAAGAGACCGAAGAATAATTCTGATGTTAGATCAAGTGTGCTAAGAGATCAAGAATAATTCTGATGTTAGATCAAGTGCTCCTGAGAACCGCAAGGGACGATCTACATCAAATGCTATGGGGACTACTTTGGGACTGTCTGTTTCAGATACCATTTGGGTTACACCGAGGGTGGTTACAAAGGACTGCGACAAGGTGGCACGAGATGGTGATAAGTGTGGTTTGAGCTTCCAAGGGGAGAATGCGGTGGTAAACCTGGCCGGTTCATCCTCCTTTCAGATGAACGGTGTTGAGGTCGAATTGGAGGGGCACTTCTTGGCGGCTGGAAAGGACAGTGTCCTGGGTCAGCCGATTTGTTCTTCTTCTGTGGTTCTGGGAGATGAAACCTTGTCTGATGGTGGAGATGCATTGCTAGTGGCAGCCAAAAGGCCTTTGACTACAATGAATGACTTGCCCTTGAGAACAAGGACTCTGTAGGGACAGTTTTTGTCGGTTCGGTGGCTGGGAAGTTAATTACTACGTGGGTTGGTGTGGATAGTAGTAAATCGGCTGGGGTGGAAATCAGTACCGCAACATTTGAATCAGATGCTAGGGATGGTTGCTTGGGTGCGGTCGGGCGTGAGAAGGCCCTGATAGAGTCGACTGCTATGGTGGTTAGTCCCTTGGAGAACAACACCTAGTTAGTTGATTCAAAGCAGGAGGTCCCGGGTGGTGTGTCGACCCAGGAGCAGGCTTTGGAGCCGGCAGAGGTGTTGAGCGGCGTAGTGCAGGAGGTCTATGTTGCTGTGTCGCCACAAGAGCTTTTGGAGGCGGCAGAGGTGTTGGGCGACGTAGTGCAGGAGGTCCCTGTTGCAGCGTCACCACAGGAGCTTTTGGCCAACAACACACTGGACTTGGTCTCAGACGCTGCTGATTGTATCGACTCATTGGCAAGACAAGGAAGGACTGAGGAAGCAATAATTGACAAGTCCATTAAACACTCCCACGTGGGTCAGAATTACTTGGCACAGGACTCTGGGTGTGACAAAGCCCATACCGTTGGTCAGCATGAAGGTTTCTCTTCTTTGGATTCCGGATTGGGCAAGAACAGCAAGGTGGGCTTTAGTTGTTCCACAACTGATGGGGTTATTCAGTCACCATTGATCCGCAAGGAGGATACAGTGGAACCTCGACAAAGTGAGCGTATTAAGAAGCAGCAATCCGGTGATGGTGACTTGGTTCAAAAGGATATACGGCGTGCGGAAGTGCGAAACCTTGAAGTTGATTCAAGCAATACAAGTAAGTCTGGTAATAATATTTCATTTGTGTCTTTTTCTGATGAGCAAATTATTGAAAAAACTGCTAGCATTGGCATTTTATTAGGAGTTGATAGTTCTGAGATTGGGAGTTCAATTAACAATCTTAAGACTATTGAGCTAGGACGATTAAAAAATAAAGAAATAATAGAAGTAGAAGACCTTGTGGATGAAAATCTTGATTGTAATGATTTATCTGCCTTCAGTCACTTTTGCAATGATTTAGATGGTAATTTGGAGGATGACCAATCTAATATCACATTAGTGACATATAAAAAGAGGTCGAAAAAGAAGAATTTCCATAATAGGCCAATTAAATTAAAGTTAAAATGAAAGGTCTTTTTTGGAATAGCAGAGGTCTAGGAGACTTGGCTAAACATCGTTATATTTGTGATTTGGTTAAGGAACAACATTTAGATTTTGTGGTCATTCTGGAAACTGGTAAAAAGGACTTTTCAGTGGCTTGTCTTAACCATTTTTGTGGTGGGCGGGATTTTTTGTGGCATTTTTCTCCCCCACAAGGTCGGTCGGGGGTATCCTCTTAGGGGTGGATTCTCGGGTTTTCGATATTGGCTCTATCGAAGCTGGTGATTTTTATGTTAAGTTTCATCTAAAAAACAGAGAGGATGATTTCCAATAGGTTCTTGTGGCTGTTTACGGTACAGCTCAAACTCAATTCAAGGAAAAGTTCCTCACTGAACTAGTTCACGCCTGTAAGAAAGAATCTCTTCCTATTTTAATTGGAGGTGATTTTAATATCATCGGGCATTCAGATGAAAAAAATAATGATAATTTTGAGTTTAGGTGGCCTTTCTTGTTTAACGCTGTGATTAATAACTTGGATCTACGAGAAATAGCTTTATTAGGTAGACAATATACTTGGGTCAATTCTTTAGATAATCCGACCTTTGAAAAGCTGGATAGAGTCTTAATGAATATAGATTGGGAGTATAAATTTCCTTTGGTCACAGTTAATGCGCTTGAAAGGTCTTTATCAGATCATACGCCCTTGCTTTTAAATATGAAAGTGGCTTCTTTTGGAGGAAGTCAGCCGTTATTTAAATTTGAATTAGGTTGGTTGTGTAGGGAGGGGTTTAGAGAGATGGTGGCCGATGTGTGAAAAAAATACTAGAGGACAGTCTGCTTTACAAATTTGACAGTGTAAGGTTAGATGTCTCAGAAGTTTTCTTAGTGGGTGGGCTAAAAATATCAGTGGTTCTTAGTGGGTAGAGCTTAATTTTCTAGTTGATGAGCTTGATAAAAAAAAGCTGACATTGTGAGGTTGTTTGATTATGATCTTAATCTTAAACGGGTTGCTAATGAAAGATTGGCTCATCTTCTGAGAGAAGAAGAAATTAAGTGGTATCAGAAGTCCAAAGCGAAATTTCTATTGGAGGGGGATAGAAATACACGCTATTATCATTTGATTGCGAATGGGAATCATAGACATCAAAGAATTTTTCAACTTGAACAAGAGGAAGAAATAATTCGGGGTGATGTACAATTAAAAATGTATATCACCAATTATTATAAAGATTTGTTTGGACCTTCCGAAAGTAATCTTATATCTATGGTTGATACTGTTGTGAATGATATACCTCAAGTTTCTGAGGTAAAAAATAATTTCCTTACAGAATCTTTCACTGAAAAAGAGGTGAAGGAAGCAATTTTTCAAATGGACCATAACAAAGCACCTGGGCTAGATGGCTTCCCTGCTGAGTTCTATCAAGTGTTTTGGGATATCATTAAATATAACTTGCTAGCTATGTTCCAGGATTTTCATAAATGCTCTCTTTCGCTCTTTAGCTTGAATTTTGGGATCATTACTTTGCTTCCCAAAAAAGCGAATGCTAAACAGATACAGCAGTACAGACCTATTTGTCTTTTAAATGTTAGTTTTAACATTTTACTAAAGTTATTGCTAATAAGCTTATGGGTGTAGCGCAAAAGGTTGTTAGACCATCTCAGTCGGCGTTTATGCCAGGGAGATTTATTCTTGATGGAGTTCTTATACTCCACGAAACCATTCATGAATTGCATAAAAAAAATTGGATAGAATAGTTTTTAAGATAGATTTTGAGAAAGCTTATGACAAAGTTAAATGGCCCTTTTTAATTCAAACTTTAAGGATGAAAGGCTTTTCTGCTAAGTGGTGCTCCTGGGTGGAAAGTATTGTTAAGGGAGGGAGTGTTGGAATTAAAGTTAATGATGATCTTGGCTCCTTTTTCAAACTCAGAAGGGTCTTAGGCAAGGTGATCCTATGTCCCCTATTCTCTTTAATATTGTAGGGGATATGCTTGCCATTTTTATCTCACGTGCTAAAGAAGCAGGCCTTTTATCAGGAATAGTTCCGCATTTGACTGAGGATGGGTTGTCAATTTTACAGTATGCTGATGACACGATTCTATTTTTGAATAATGATTTGGAACAAGCCAAAAAACTCAAACTCATTCTTTGTGCCTTTGAGCAGTTATCGGGTTTAAAGATTAATTTCCATAAGAGTGGGATTTTTTGTTTTGGTTCTGCCAAAGCTGCGGAACCTCAGTTTATACAATTATTTGGTTGTAAAGTGGGTGCTTTTCCTTTCAGGTACTTAGGCATCCCTATCCACTATAAAAAGTTAAGGAATAGTGATTGCAAAGGAGTAGATGATAGAATTGAGAAAAAGCTTAGTAGTTGGAAAGGAAAAATTTGTCTGTGGGGGGACGGTTAGTACTTATTAACTCGGTACTCAGCAGTCTGCCTATATTTATATTTTCTTTTTTTTGATGTTCCTAGACAAGTTCTCAAACGACTAGACTTTTATCGATCTAGATTCTACTGGCAAGGTGACAATCATAAACGTAAATACAGGCTTGCTAAATGGAGTTTAGTTTGTTCGCCCAAAGAGCATGGCAGTCTAGGTGTTCAGAACTTATATGCAAAAAATAAAAGCTTGCTCGAGAAATGGTTATTTAAATTGCTTAATGAAGAAGGGGTTTGGCAGTCGTTGTTAACGAGGAAGTATTTGGGTAACAAGAGTCTTTCGCATGTGGTTAATAAGCCTGAGACTTCCCATTTTTGGTCGGGTCTTATGAAAATTAAAGATCAGTTTCTTCAATTTGGGTCATTCCAGGTTCAAAATGGAATATAAACTAGGTTTTAGGAAGATATTTAGTTAGGAGATTCTCCTTTGAAAAGACAATACCCTATTTTGTATAATGTGGTAAGGAGAAAGAATGATACTGTGGCAAAATTTTTGAGATTAACTCCTTTAAATATTTCATTTAGAAGATCTATTATTGGGCCCAAGTTACATGCTTGGAATGAGTTAGTTTTGAGAATTGCTAATTTACAATTAAGCTCTCAAAAGGATATCTTTAGGTGGAATTTAAATAAATCTGGGCTGTTTACAGTCAAGTCTTTCTATGGGGCTCTAATTAGCAATGTTCAATTCCCTTTTAGGAATCTATTTTGGTTAATTAAAATTCCCTTAAAATTCCAAATTTTCCTTTGGTATCTCAAAAGTGGGGTCGTTTTAACTAAAGATAATATGCTTAAAAGGAATTGGAGGGGAAGCACTCAGTGTTGTTTCTGTATTAAAGAGGAAACAATTCAATACCTTTTTATTGACTGTCTTTTTTCACGTCTTGCTTGGTGGGTTGTTCAATGTACGTTTAATTTATCTCCCCCTGTAAGCATAAAAAATATGTTCGGGAATTGGTTAGCCGGTATTCCAACAAATTTAAAGTCACAACTCTTGGTGGGAGCTAGTGCCTTATGTTAATCTATTTGGTGTTACCGGAACGATGTTGTTTTTAACAAAAAGATTATCACTAATCTTTTTGGCCACGTGCCTTGTAGGTTATCTACTCGTGTGGATTTTGGCTACGTGCTTGGGTAAATTTACAAAATTCGGCCCAGAAGGAGTATATGGTGGATGGAAGCCTAAGATCGGAGTTTGTGCCGAAACAAATCTTCAATTCTCATGGGTGGAGGCTTAGTCGCCGGATTTGCAATTGATCAAGATTAATTTTCAATTGTCTTGTTTTGGTTTTAAGGCTTCTTGACACTTTTATCAACATTGGTTATTTTGTTACTTTTGTCCTTTCAATAAATGGGTTGTGTGCATCTCGGATGCAGAGATCGGGAGAGATTTTTTCTCTTCCATTATCTAAAAAATATACGAGTTATACACAACTGTCATTCGACGTGCTGGGCCAACTTGCCTAGACGACCACGACACAAAGAAATCGCCACCGAACTGTGTAGTATAGATAAATCTGTTTTGGTTTTATTCCAACCAACAACACCATTACCATCACCGAGATATAAGGCCCCGTTTGGAACGGCTTCGGCTTCCGACTTTTGTCCGAAAAAGCCAGAAGCCATTCCAAACGGCCGGTTTTTTGCAGCTGCTTTCGGTCGAAGCCGAAAGCCCTCACACGTATGGAAGTTAAAAGCTGGAAGCCGGCCGCGAGAGGCTTCCGCCACTTCCTCACCTCGTCGTTCCGGAAATGCCCCTCAAGTTCCATGGAAATTACCCGCCGAATACCAGGTATAAGTTCCAGGCTGCAGCCATTCCTCCCGTTCCTGTGTGGCCGCCCCCAACCCTAGTGCGCACCCTCGGCTCCCGCCCCGCAGCTGCTTCCCCGGCCGACCGGTCCCTTCGCCCCCGACGCGCCGCCACCCTCCCCCTCCTCCTCATCCTCCCCGCCGGTCCTGACCTCCTCGCCACGCGGCGCCACCCCTCCCCCTCCTCCTGCACCACCCCTCCCCACAAGCAGGCCGCCGCCGAGCCGGCCCCCACACCCCCGCGCGTCCGATCGCCTCCGACCGACCTAATTTGGGCTCCTCCCCGACCTCGATCTAGCCACCTCGCTGTCCTCGTCCCTCCATCTGGATCTCGCCTGCAGTCGGCCTCCTCCTCTGCCCGTGGCCACCGGCCTCCTCCTCCCTCTACCCCGTAGCTTCTCCTCGGCCCCTGCCCCCGCCCCCGACTCGGCCCCATCCGATGAAGTTGATGCTGCTGCGGGCGCCCTCACCGACGCTGCTGAGTCGGCGGCTGCTTCAGTGCCGGCGCCATTCCCGGGTGAGGTGACCGCGGCGGCTGGCGACTCCTTCCCCGTCGCCGCGCTGCAGCACCTCATCGACGCCGTCAATGGCCTCCTTTCCTTCTTGCTAGTAAGGTACACTCTTTCAATCTTCCACTAAATGAACTACTTAATTTTCTCCCGGAGGCAGTACTGTGGTACTCATGGCAATGATATTTTAGATTCCAATTGTGCTTGACATGGCAAAGAGCGTGAAGAAAAAAGATGAAGAATTGAGAAAGAGGATAAACCATGATCCAAAATGCATGTATGCATGCACTTGTGCAAATGCCACCACTGGCATGATTAGGTTGCTAAACGCATAGATTAATTAGGTGATTGCTTGTATTGTCTAATTCGAGCTGTTCTATGGATAAATCTAAACTATGTAGTGTACGGTGTGATTAATTTTGCATTTGAGCCTCCAAGTCTTGCTTATGCTGCTTGATCCACACAATTATTTGTTGGGTACCATGGGCTGATTGCAGATTTGTGGTGTGTGGATGGATGCCGGTATTTTAATTGGTTTTAGGTATTTGTTGTGTTTAGCAATGCAGATAGTTTCATAAATTTCGGTGACTATCTGTGCTTTTCTGATGTCATGTCATTATTATCATAGTCTGTCAGCATATAGTTGCTTATTTTGCAAACACACTGTCAGCATAGCCATGACATATAGTGAAAACAACACAAAACAACTTTCTTCATGAACCCAGCCCTAAATTAGATGATGATTTGCGGTTATATACCATCGATGGATTCTGCATTATGCACAATGACTGATATTAATTCTGTCAAGCACTAACTTTGTTATATGATGAATATGGAATAGAAGTAAACATGGGACAATTAATTTATGGATAATTTGAAGAACTTGTGTGATCTGGGATATGTTATTATTTGTTGCACTTGGGTTTAGACCCATGAAAGTTGTGCAATCTTAACTAGGTAAAGAAACATTTCATAGTATGTTCTTGTCCAATTTGAAATTTTGATGCACTAGTATGTAACATTATAGTCCTTTGGATCAATCAATCTTGCTACTCGATTGAATGATCAATGCAGAAGCACACCACTTTGTTGAATGATCAATCAAGTGTACTAGTATGTAAGCATGTCAGTGATTGATGAAATATTCATGTTGTACCTTCAGATAGCAGTTTCATGGTGTTTGTGAAATATTCATGTCATACATAAGTATTCAAGAATTAATTCTAACCTGGAATCAGTAAGTACTTGTGAAAGAATTTCGATTGGATGAACTTTTTTGCTTTTTCCTCTGCACCTAGTTGCACTCCATGTATGCATGCACTTGTGCAAATGCCACCACTGGAAACATGTGTATATGCACATTATTTGCAACACCTTGATCCAAATACCTTGATTGGGAAGCAATGGCTCCTAGGTTCTAACTGGAGTTAAATTTTGGTTTTTCTTTGAATTGATGAATTGCATTCTGACAACCATTGCATAAATTTTGAGTAGATTATAGGTATTATTTTGTTGTTCTTACAAATAGATGTCTGAATTGCATGATGTGGGTGGGGGTGCCTAACACTACCGATACCGTCCTAAGCTCGGAAAAAAGTGGAGGAGTATGAATTGTTTGTAATAATTATTTACTGTAATAAATGTTTATTGTAATAATTATCTGTATTTTTCTTTTTTTCTATGAAATAATAGTCGATGAAAAAATTGTGTGTATTCATTATTGTTGTAAATGAAATAGTTGTTGTATTCATTTTTCACTGTAATAAATGTTGGAGATTATTTGTTGTAATAAATGTTTATTATAATAATTGTCATTAAATACGCTAATTGTGGTTTATTGCGTTGCTTACGGTATATTGTCGTTAATCGCGATCAATATCGGTAGTTGTCGTTTATTGTGGTAGTTTTCATCAATTGCGATAGTTCTCGTCAATTGCGTTAGTCGTCGATAATAATCGTCAATTGTTGTTAAATATCATTAAATGTTGTTAATTGCATTAAACGATATCAAACAAGCTATTATTGTTTTTAGGGGTATTTCAGATATTTTTCGTCTTGAAAGCTGCAATCCAGCCTACTTAAAAGCCAAACAGCCAAACAACAAATCAGAAAAGTCAGTCATTCAGCTCGCAGCCAGAAAGCTCTATAGCACAACCGGAAGTTACTTTTCAGAAAAGCACAAAAAAGCACAGCTGTTCCAAACAGACCCTAAGTCTGATCCTCTAAGTCTGATCCTCAATAATCTGTTTCCTATTGCAAAGTCGTGGACAATCATGTTGTCGTCACTAAATCCGATGTCGCAAGGCAAAGAAGTCGAGCACTATATATTGACACGTAAATAATGTAATATCTTTTGTGGAAATAGTAGTACTCTTTACTCCACGTCCACGGTGCAGATCTCTTTTTTTCCGAGGGGACGGTGCAGATTCGAAGAGGGCACTGTACCAATCCTTCCTTCAGCCAAATGACTGCAGTGAAAAAGGAGACAGCTCATACGGAAGCGATGGTGGAACGGGCCAGATTTATGGGCCTGAAACGAGACGAGTAACAAGGGCGGACTGAAGTGGTTCCACGCTTCTTCGGCCCGGACGGGAAATGAGGAAGGGCCACGTGCCCACTGCCGTGGCCCGTTGCGGAACAGCCGCGGATGGTGGGAGATACGTGGAGCGGCACGGGCCGCATGTGGGGTAACCTTGCCCACACGGGTGCGGCCCTCCAACCTCCGTGGTCGCGAGACCGACAGAGCCGAAGAGACAAAGCCCAGGCGGGTCCGTTTGGTGCCGACGCAGCGATGCTTGGTCAGCCAGCCCATCAGATGTCTTGTAGCACGAAGAGGCGGTTTTTGATGGCCGACGCGATTTTTTTGGGGGGGCCGACGCGATCCAGTGGGCGGGGACCGGGGCTGAAAACGGATAGAATATGCCTGGACAAATTCGAAACAAATAGGATCACGAATATTTTTTGAAACATAAGAACCCGTTAAATTGTATGTCAAAAATTAACGAAAATACATAATTAGTTTATATAATCCAAATATTTATGAATTATTTATATTTTCACCAACCACACATAACATTACCTAGATAACATGTCTCAAAAAAATATGCATAGCAATTTATCACATACTAACATACATAAGCTGATAGGTAAATTCATCACAGACTTCACAACCTCTTGCGAAATTTGATCATTCCCGCATGTCCTCCAACACATCATCTGACAGGATACGGGTAGGTTATACTAGCACGCAATTCAAAATTCTACCATATAACTAAGAAGCCATGCAAGTAAGAGATCGCATATCGCTACCACTAGACACGCAGTACAATGGAACAAGAATTGGAGCAGCTTGATCCAATATCGAGCGCGTCGATGTAATGGTCGTAGTCGATCATCCAACGTTCTCGGCAACGATCGTCTCCTCCAGCATCCTGTCACGTTTCTTGTGTAGGTTATGGATCATCCTCGTTTAGCATAGCAGCAAGAGCAGCATCACCTCTATAGTATCCACACGTCCAGGGGTGGAACGTCGTACGCTAGTGTGCTAGCACTAGCACTCACGGTAGGGCTTTCGGAGAGGTGATGGCTAGGATTTCGATGGTTGTACTCTTGTCTCCCAACAGCCCCATGCATCCTTTTACAAAGAGATTATAACGGATCCTATCTGAATTAGTTTGTTCCAACCTGTTAAGTGTGTAACTCTATAAGTTTATACGTAATCGGTTGTAACTCAAAACTTTTTTCCGATCACAAGTCGGTAGGGGTTCCTAGCAGGAAATAACAACTCCCAAATATACATAAATATTATATCGGATGAACCTTATGCAATATCATCTACGATTTGGTCCTTACCACTTACGATTAGCTTATATCTCCATACGACCAGTTCGCATCTTGTCACGACCAGTTATTGATCATATATATACGACCAGCTCACAATCAATCTGTATCTCTGTACGAGCAATTCATATCTGGTCGGATTGAATGACTTGCTTGTGTATTCTCCTTTTACCTCACAATATCTTGTTGAACTCTAGGTGAGATATCTGTCACCTATGGAATGTTCAATACTTTCTCGATCTAGCGACAAATAACTTTGTTTGGTCGACTCTTCGACCACCAGTGGTACAGGCCATTCACTTTCTTTATCTGGCCACATTGAGGGGTCCAGCGATATCTCTCTTGCTATGTTAAGAGGGGCAAATCTCATATCCGACCAGTCACATCCCTACGTATGTTTTATAGTACATCCGAAAGCTACCTTTATAACTACCCAGTTACGGAGTAGCGTTTGGTAACCCCCAAAGTGTACTATTACACTTTTAGGAAACTATGTTAATCTCACATCTAAGCAGGCCTAAGGATTATACATCATTATTGCTTGAGATCAACTGATGACACATAAAATCATAACAATTTCAATAGTATCTCAAGGTGGATCAATCTAACACCATGTTCTCTAACATGTGCTCACATTATTGATTCGATATCCCCATATCTATGATCGGTGAAATATGGTCATCAATCAGTACATGTGATGGTTGATAAGTCAATAGTGTCCCGCCATTGACATCCGACTAGAGATACTTTTAGAATGACATCATATAACTATTAAAGAGTTTCACCAACAATTAACATACTTGTTAATCTTTATAAATGATAATTCATTCAAGGAACATATTGACATTTGCTCTTTAACTCATAAACAAAGACGTGATATAATTATATCCATGATTGCATCTAGGACATATCACCAACATCATCCTTCTCCAAATCGTACATATCCTCCTGCTCCTCAAACTGCAAGATGTAATTCAATGAGTATCATGTATCATGGTAGCATTAAATTAAACCAAACAACTAGAAAGTTAAATAAAAAATAGAAAACCTTTGCAGCGTTGTTGTCGTCTTCACTCTTCTTGAATTTTAGAAGCTGCTAACCTCCCTTGATTTGGTGTTTTGGTCGCCAAGTGATTCCAAAAGACTGATGTGCCTCTCACGCTCTCATAGTGAGATTTGTAACTACACTTGTTGCATTTATCCCAAAGCTTTGAAGTCATCTTGCCATCTGGTCCTTTTTTCTCATATTTCGTGTAGTGTTCCCAAACATTAGAGTTGCACTTCTTTGCTCTCTTCTCAGCATGAGCAGGAATGTCGATCTCGGTACCAAGTTTCACCAGTCAAATCAATTTCATTCCTTGGCACCAATGCACCAGCAGCTGGAATAGAAATATTTGTAGCAGCGGCAGGTGGTTGTGGCATCAAAAGAAGCTGGAGATGTATTACTTACACTTGCACTGCTACTTGCAGTGTAGATTCTATCACAATCTAGAATAGGATAGTGGAGGGAATACATAAGAAATCATTGAGGCATGTACAGACTACAAACTACAAAGAAAATCTAAATGAATTGACCAATACTCACTATTATTACTACTGTAAAAATTGAGAGAGCATAGACTAACCAAGACCTGACCTTATATACCAAGCACTACAAATACAACTAGCATTACAACTGGAGACCAACTAACAGTACAAATCGGCTCAGATCTGAATGATTGCATTGCACATCAGAACAAATACTCATCATCTGGTACTAGTAGTATTACCTAATCAATTTGCTCTGAGAGCAAATTTGGAGAAGATTGCAAGGGGGAGGAGATTAGGCGCTTACCTTGGTTGGAGACTCCCAGAGGGTGGCGTTGGCAAGTAGGGCGGGCGGAGTGCAGCATTGGTGAGTAGGGCGGGCGGAGTGCGACGCCAGCGGGGCGATGAGGCCACGGCTTGACAAGGGGCGACGTTGGTGAGCAGGTCGTGGGGATTGTATTTAGAGGCAACCTCAGCCTGACGCCCTAAGCGAATGGGGGTCAGCATGAGGAAGCCCTACTATGTTGATGTGTTGTGTGTTGATGACGATGGGTTGGGTTGGGTTGGGCTAAACTGTTGAAGCCTTGAAAGGGTTAAGAACTCCGGATATCCGGCTTCTTAATTTTCGGATAATCCAAATTTGTATTCGTAATCAACGGATACTAGGGCTACTGTATTCGCATTTGTTTCTAAAAAAAAAAACCGTATTCGTTTCTGATCAAATAACTATTCGAGAAAAATCCAAGCCGACGCAATCCATATTCATTTTCATCTGTGTCGGTCGAAAACTATCCGATCCGTTTTCACTCCTAGCAGGGATGCTTAGGCAGGCTCAGATTGTTAGGTCGCGAAGACGACAAGTGGACGAGCGTTCAGATGATGGACGCTGTGCACCTGGATTGGCGATAGGGGAAGGAGACGTTATCTGTGATGATGCAATGTCTTGCTGGTGTCATTGCATGCCCTCAGTCCAGTTTATAGTGGTTGACGGACATGTCTGGTTTGGAACATGTGAATTTCGCAAAAAAATTGGTAGAAACAGTTCAATTCTCATAAGATTTTTTTTTTTAAAAAAAAACGCGTTTCAAATGAAGCCTAAGCATATACCTACTTTTTGCGAGGATAGTCAAAGTGTAAGTGTGCATAACCCTGCACAAGCATGTTTATAGTGGTTGACGGACATGGTCTGGTTTAGGAAACCGGAACATGCCCTAAAACAGGACACATGCCTATTTCCTTTTTTCTGGACAGTTTTCAACTTGTTTTTGAATGTCTAAACATTCAATTTGAGTGTTTTTTAAATTCGATATTTGGTGCATATGAACGATAAACAAATTTCGCCGGTTCCGTGAACCCTCAGTGCAGACTGCCAAGAAGACAGTATCGAAAACCACCACATAAATCTTTATTCCCCAAAGTTTATTTATTAGATCATCCACTAACAAGCACGATTCCTTGTCTTTGACGAAATATTTACAGAACCATGATTGGATGACACGCGAGAACTGAATGGAACCAAGTCGGAAAGATAACTCGAAGGACCCGGAGACGTTGGCAACGCAGGTTGGCATCTCTTTAACATTATGCACAAAAGCATGTATGTTTATACGTAGTGCTACTTATACGTCTCCTCAGCTTCAGCTAACTACAGCAACAGATGACGAGAGGCGTTACAGTTGCAACATATACATTACACAGCATTATATATCATAGTCTACCTAGCGAAAAAAAGGATAAACAAGAGAAAAACGATTCTCCATGTATCGAGCGAGACAGGAAACCGTCGGCAGCTTCTCGTCTCCAACCAGTAATCTGTGGTCGATCGATCGATCCCTTGAAGGAAAACGACTGAAGCAAATCAGGCTCTGCAGATCCGTCCACATACTCCGGCTCTGCCTAGCACCAACATGCTTGTGATATTGCATACTATAACTCGCTTCATGAAGAAAAAGTCATGCTATTATCTCATCTGGCAACGCCACGAACCGCGTTCGCTTCTGAAACACCACAAAGAAAACCGCATAAGCCGTCAGCAAAAGCGACGAATAATGCTCTACAAACCAAAGGGACGAATAATGCTCTACAAACCAGTTGTTAATCTGTATACGCATTAGGGGAAAATGATAGGTCAAAATTTGAGCAGGAAGAACAAGCAAACCACATGGCATGACGAAGCCAACAATAATGCACTCGTGAAATGACCAAAGAAAGGAAAAATTTAACGTTTTGCTCATGCAATCTCTCTTATCTTGATATGGGAAAATGAGCACAGATGGAAAAGGATTGCTGATGGTGATAAGGTTAACTGCAATGAGAGATGGTATCATTTAACGGCTGCCCGCTGCTACCTAAGCTCGTTTAATGGTTGGAGTTATCTATTTGACTTTGAGCTGCTCAAGAATAAATCAAACTACTAAATCACTACATCAGTGACGGCGACTGAAAAAAATTGGCCAGAGATACACTAATGGGTATGAGCTGAGCAACTTGTCATGCCGTGATCCTTTAAATTTTCTCAATTGGTTTTAAAGGAAGGCAGGACACTTGTCAGGCATGTGGCTCTCCGGCGCGTTTGTGCTGTTACCATTGAAGAATTTAAGTACGCCTCATATTTGAAATGAGACTTTGTACCTTGTCTTTGAATTTAAGTACGTCTCATTTTACATACGCATAGACTTTCTACCAATCTAACTGTAGATGAAGTTATCGTTATTACTTATTAGACTTTGCAGAGATATAGAAAGAACATCCTATGATGAACTGATAACCAACCGATAAAATAGGACTAATAGAATGAAATGCAGCTTTAATGCAAGACAAGGTATAACGAAAATTAAATTCCTACACAAAAGCTGTTGAAAAAAAATGCAAACATACGTGACAACAATATTATGAGCAAGAGTTTTAGTTAGGAGTTGGAACGGGCATATCGCTATGCTAAAATATCTGGTTTTTTTTTACGGAGTGCTAAAATATCTGTTGACAACATTGAAGAATCATAGACTTGTCTTGAAATTTCGGCAAGAGAAACATTTTCCGTTGTAAGTCTACGACTACTATGCTGAAAACATCCGCAGCCGGAAAACTGAGAACTGTCTCATAATTCCAGATACTCAAGTACGAGTATTTTGTATTACCACTCAACCTGTCAAATCTTGAAAATTCTTGTGATCCTTTTTCCCGTCCCGCCTCCACAATAACAATCAACAATTCAATCCTAGATTTGACGGCAAATAACCGCCGCCACACTCGTGACCCATTCAGCACCGGATCGAAGCCCGATAGGACACGTAACGGATGCCAATGTCTTAGGACAAGATCGTATAGTGTTTTGAAATCTCATCCACTTTCATCTCAGTTATCCAATTCCCTACTGGAGAATTTATCAATTTACACACTACATCAATACACTTGGTGCCATTTGAACTGCCGGTATATAATCCAAATCCCACTAGCTCCGTTCACAAAAAAGGTGTCATTTACTCATATTTGAGTTTCCAAAGTTTTTTGTTGTATAAATTTGGCCATTAATTTTTTAGAGGCAATTAGGTTTTGTTATTGTATATTCATTAAAGAGATGAAGTAAAAATTGTAAGATTATGGAAGTTTCTTTTATAACAAATCTATTTATGCAAATTTTATGTGGCCAATCTATATATGTGCAAAGATGTGGTTGGTCAAAACTATAAAAAAATATATTCATTGCATGATTGACAAATGTATAAGTAATTCCTTTGTGTGACCACTCTTGATATTTATAAAGATATGTTGTTAGCCAAAATTAACAAGATTTTACTTCAAACTTCTCACGAGTACTCTGTGGGAATTATTTTTTTGTTTATTTCTAAGATCACTTATGTTAAGTCACTTTTTAAATCACTGGATCACACATACATCTCAAAGCTACTCTAATGTCTAAAGGCCAAAACAATTGATTTGTAGTTGAAAAATTAGACAACTTACAAATATCTAACACCCACACACACACACAAAGGACCGAACTACAGCTGCTGGTGAAAACCATTTCCCTTTCCTCACAGAAACAACGGAAAGGGAGAAGAAGAAAAGAGAAGGAAAATAACCCAAAAAAACAGATATATTGAGAGAAAAATGGATCAAATAATAATTTTTTCTATGACTAGCGTTAAGTTTCATTCACGCCATCGTAACATAGTCCTATTCAAACTATCATGACATAGTCCTAGAATAAGATAGTAATATTTTTACAAACAAAAAAACTTGGAAAGAAGCAGTGCGTTACCTCTTTCCGGGCGGCCTTGACGTCGAGCGATGCGTACTCCGGCGTGCGGGGCAGCGTGGGCCACCTCTCCGGCGTCTTCGGCATCCTTGCACCCCTCTCCGGCGCCGGCATCATGAACCCGGTGCTCCACTCGGGCGTCGCCGCAAACCTCGGGCTCCGCTCCGGCGTCTGCGCTAGCTCGCCGGCGCCCCAGTCCGGCGTCGGCACGAACCGCGGGCTTCGGTCCGGCGTCCGCAGTATCCCCCTCTCCGGCGTCACCGCGCCGCTCCCGCCGTTGGCGGCGCAGAGCTGCATGATCTTGGCGGCCGCCTCGGCGGCGTCCCGGCTCTCGCCCATGAGCTTCTCGACCTGCGCCTTGGGCAGGCGCATCCTGAGCCGGACCGGCCCGCCCTCGGAGGCGGTGGAGAGCGGGGAGGCCGGCGCGGTGCCGGCTGCAGAGACCGGCAGGGAGAGGTCGGAGGTGGAGCGGCGGGTGAGCATGAGCGACTCGAGCCGCTCGCGCGCACCGACGTGGAGGGCGCCAGACCACGCACGGCGCGGTGGCGCGGCGGGGCGGGGCAGCGCCACGAGGAAGTAGAGCCGCCCGGGCCGGAGCGGCGCGTCGTGCGCGAGCGGGCGCGCGCGGACGCCGAGCAGCTTGACCTCCTCGGACTCGAGGAGCTGGAACCCCGGGTGGTCGCGCAGCACCGTGCCCGCGAACGCCGGCGGCTTCACCCGGAACGCCGTGCCGTCCAGCTGCATCACCTTGGCGCCCTTGCGCCGGCCGCCGAGGCTGTTGCCCATTGCCTCCGGCTCCCGCTTCTTCCTCCCTCCGCTTGCTTTCCCCTCGGTGGCGGCTGTGTTTCTCTCCGCTTTTGCCTCCTCTTCTCTTTTCTCTCCTCCCTGGGTGGTGCGAGGTGAGGTGAGGTGCACTTGGGTTCGGCTCGCGTTGTTCTTTGCGGCGTTTATGTGTGGGGTGTGGGAATTTAAAAAGGGGGAGGGAAAAAGGAGAAGGGAAGAGGGAGGTTTGGGAGTCAAAGGTGGTGCTCGAGATGGACTGCAAGAGGAGGTTTTTCTTAATCTTTTGTAGGATGGTTGATTTTCTTATGTTTGCAAGGGGTGTCTACAAAAGCTTGCCACTCACCATGGCATGGCACTATGGAAGAGACGTTGAACTGTAACAGAGGAATTAATACACGTTTTTGACCGTCCAATTACGTAGTTAGAGCGTCCGAGCAAGAACTTAAGGGGTAACAAAAAGAACGTGTGATACTACCACCGTAGGAAATATGTTTATTGTGGTAAGGGTATTGCTCCGGTGGTGCAGACCAGAGCTGAGGAAGCACGTTGCACAAGTTGATTTTCATCCTGTAACGCAATTCGAGTGTAAAGTTGACTCCGTACAAAATTAGGTGGGAAAAAAAAACTGAAAGACCTTACCATGAGCAAAGCGTTTCTGACAGTCTCTGGTCTCAGATATTCACATCATGTACCGCCTCAGCAAACATCACGAGCACGACCAGTCAAAGATTACGTACCACGAGAACGCGGGGGTACATGCGTCGTTACAAATTCCATATCTATCGTCCACCTTCATCTTAAAACTTCATTTCGAATTCTAAACTCTGATGATCCTGCACCCAACCACTAAGCTCCAACCGGCACATACCGTTCGCACACTGTGGTCAGGTCTCAGAGCCCCCACAGCCAATGGCATTCGAACAGCGCATACCGCCCGGACCGCCACGGCGGACGGCGGACGGCGGATGGTGCGTACTAATCCTGTCTCGACATCAGGCCTTTAATTTTTCGCGGCCGTCACGTCACGGCACGGCTCGGAGGGAATGTCCAACGGCGAGGTCAACTGCGTCGCGTTAATGCAGGCAGCTAGCTAAGCCGCGCCGCTGTCAAGGCGTGCGTGGGAACGGTGGTGCCGGCCGGGAGCTCGACGAGCCGCGCGCTGCTGCCGTGTCGCGCTTTGGATCTCTGTAATCAGCCGGTTACCTTCTGCTAGCTGAAGCTGGACAACGTATGAAAAAGCACATGGCCGTCGTAGAATTTTACGCTTGTCCTACATGGCTACATCTTTGATTTTTCCGGCCGTGAAAATGAAGCATGTGCCGTGATCGTTTTCTAGCACTTCAATTCTGTTGTTGAATATATATGAGAGAGAGAAAAAAGGACGTACGTGCATGTAGCAAATGCCAATATTGCTAGAGTTCGATATTGACCTTCTTGTTTTGACATTTGACTAGTGTGATATTTTACTCGTATAGTACAGAGCACGTGCAGCAGTTGATCTCCTGCGCGCGGTAGTTTTTCAACAGTTACTGCAACTATTTACCTCAACTGCTGTACATATACTACTAGCAGGGGCAATGCAAATTTCCTACCCATTGGCAGTCCAATTATTTCAAAAAAAATGAAAACAACAAAAAAAAGTTACTTTGTTGGAGTTTGAATTTGTGCCGCCCTATGATGTTGGACATTATCTAGGATTTTTTTTTCACACATGGTAAACTGACAGTATTATGTGTTCCATTCCTTCGTGTTAAATTACTTTCCCACATACTCATCATAAATTTTCCTCTTTTTTTTAGATTACATGTTTTCCTTTACAGGACATTGCGTTTAGCACATCAAGAACAAATTGAAGCAAGCAAGAACTTGCTTACAAAGATTCACCAAAGCACGGGACATCACTACTACACAAAAGGTCATCACAGACGGTTCGGAATCGTCATCACAGACGATTTTTGAACCATCTGAATTTATATGTCTGTAATGATATGAGATCATCACAAACAGTTTTTGAACCGTCTGTGAAAAAACTATCACAGACGGTTATTATTCAGAGCCGTCTGTGATAGCTTTTTCTATTAAAATTTTTTTTTTTTGATTCTCGCACTGTTTTGAAACTTCATAAGTTGTTTTGAGGCCCTAAACGACCTTTTTTGGGGGGTTTTCACTTTGTCTAGAGCCTCGCGAATGAATATGATATGAGCTTTATGGATTTTTGGATTGAACGTTTCGTTAGCTTTCCAATGAGTCAAAGAACGTCGCAATCCGAGTTCGTATGCAAAAGTTATGACGGTTTTACCAGACAGTGCGCGATCTGAGGTGGAGGCCGGGGGCGACGATGTCGAGGAAGGCTCGGGGCGACAAGGTTGGGGGAGGCCGGCGACGACGAGGTTGTGGCGAGGTGGAGGAGGCCGGGGCGACGAAGTGGAGGAGGCTGGGGGCGACGAGGTCGTGGGAGGCGGGGCAACGAAGTGGAGGAGGACAGGGCGACGATGTCGGAGGAGCCAATGGGCTATGAGGTCAGGGGGAGGCCGGCGACGACGAGACCAGGGCGAGGTGGAGGAGGCCGCGGGCGACTAGCTCGGGGAGGTTGGAGCGCAAGGTCAGGGCGAGATGACGGCATTCGGTTAGAGGAAAGATGACAGAGGAGGAGATGGAGGTGTGAGGAGACTCGGTTAATATAAAGCGAGTTTCGGCAGTCTGCCCATTAAGTCCAATTTTTTGTTTTCCTACCCAACAAAACAAAAGTATCAGAGACGGTTTTATCTATAAACCATCTGTGATATGATTATAATCATAGACGGTTCGTGAATAGAACCGTCTGTGATGTCTGCGATTATCACAGACGGTTCATCTTAAGAACCGTTTATGAATTATCACAGACGGTTCTTCTTAAGAATCGTCTGTGAATTATCACAAACGGTTCTATTCACGAACTGTCTACGATAGTTATGTAGAAACCGTCTGTGATAAGTATAACACGGACGGTTCCAAAGGAACCGTCTATGATGAGGCGTCCAGTATAGCCTGTTTTGTAGTAGCACATTATTCTTGTCCCCATCTCTCCATGTAAATTTTTCCCCACAAATTAATCACAAAGACTCCTTTTGGGACACCAAGAATAAATTCAACCAAAAATACAAAGAACAACAAGAACACACCACCACCAACTCCTCACCGTGTCTAAAATAAAGAAAAATAAAAATAAATGAACAAACAAGAACACCACCAACAGCGTGTTTCCAAATTCCAAATTTTCTCAAGAACACAAGTATGGAACAAAAGGCTGCAGCCAACATAGCGCGCTGCGCGGGGGAGGTGGAGAATGTCGTGTCCCACACCGAGGCTGAACAGAGCTCAAAAGGAAGGCCAGAGCGGCGAGCTCTAGCCGCTCATGGTAGTTGACGTGGTGTCGCCCCCGCACGCCGGAGCTGTAGCGTCGCCCCGATATGTGGTCACGTGCATGCCATGCTGTGTCCCACGTCGCCGTATCCCTCCTCACTTGCACGTAGCGTCGATGACCCAGGACGAGGTGGGCATCAATCGCGTTGCACGCTGCAGTACCACGCAGTACGAGGCAAGCGATGATCGCGTCGCATGCTGTGGCACAACATGATACAAGGTGGGCGACGACGCGGCGCGCACCAAGGCAGATAGGGGGGACAACGGCAGTGAGGATAGCGAGGATGGGAAGTGACGCCCACTAGGGAGGGAGGGGTCTGCCGTCTCGCTCTCTGGATCTGGAGAGAGAGACGAAGAGAGAGAGAGAGAGAGAGAGAGATCTGAATCTGGCAAGCATGAGCGAATCCAGTGGTGGCCAAATGGGTCACCTGACACAATTAGATTCGGCATGGACGGCCTGTTTGACTGTACAGGCCCGCGTAGCCCATTTCGGCCCCAAAAAAATAAAAAAAACAGAAAAATACATAGAATTCAAAAATACATATGAAAAATGTAAAAAATGAGACAAATATATTTAAAATAAAATAAAGAGCTTTATTAATATTTACATAGCTGTCTCGTTAAAACATTTATCAAGTAAAAACTCAATATGAGAAAACCTTGGCAAAATAAAACGATTATAGCCTATAGCTCTGCAGACATCCATATTCTAAGTGTCGATATCTAGGTACAAAATTTTGAACACCTCCGATAACTCTGGATTATCTACAGAGTGTTATGTTCGTGCATCAACTTGTTCCCAGTCCTTCACAATTATAAGTATCTCCATCTCACTCGTGAGACGTGTTCTTCTCTTTTCCAATATTCTTCCAGAAAGATTGAAAGCAGACTCAGAGGAAATCGTCGAGACAAGAACAGTTAATATGTCACGTGCAAATATGGATAGCACGGGATATGTTAACATATGGATATGTGACCATTGCGAAATTTTGAAGCCTTCTACATTGAAATCCACCATATTGCTATCTAGATAGACATATAGTTCTCCACTCCTTGGTGGGAGGTTGGTTTTGGTTGAGAAGGTGCTAGTGTAGAACCCCTGGACTTGGAGGAAGAACCTGCACCCCAGATCTTACCCCACAAATTTATCTTGTTACCTGTGGTGGATGATAGTGGAGGTCATTGCAAGCGAACTTCCTGAAACTTATTTTCACTACTACAGAAAAGGTAATCACAGGCGGTTCAAAATCATCATAGCATAGGTTTTCTGAACCATCTAACTTTATGAGTCAATGATACTATGAGGTCATCACAGACGATTTTTAAATCGTTTGTGAAAAAAGCTATCACAGATAGTTCTGAGCAAGAACCGTTTGTGATAGTCAATTATCACAGATGGTTCTTGTTTAGAATCTTCTGTGAAAATAGATAATCACAGACGGTTAAAAACCGTCTTTAATAGTTTTTTATTGCAAAAAAAATCGAATTTTGAGCCAAACCAATCAATTGCTGGACAGTAGTTTCCATATACTCTTTCGATAGTTTGCAAGAAGGTAATTAAAAGATCTCTCTCTCTCTCTCTCTCTCTCTCTCTCTCAATCAATCAATAGCTCTGTCTGTAATGAGGACGAGGTCGAGTAGAGGTGTCCATCTCGAACCGAATTGGCCTCCCTTGTTGACCACAGATGGGGGGTCGTCACTGAGAACGAAATCTGACAGGATGGAGGGGATGAAATCAGTGTGAGAAGGAAACTTAGATGGAGATTTGTGGGCAAAACTTCATGCTCACCTGAGGCCAAGATGGGGGGTGGCCAGATCTGGTGGTACTGGTCGAGCCGCACCGCCCCGCTCACCGGAGGCGCCGTGAAATAGCAGGTTGCAGATGCGTATCGGCCTCCTCGCCGAACCACGCTGGGGAATCGAGGGCAGTTGCCAGAGCTCGACACGGGGAGGGGAGAAGGAGAGACTGATGGGAGACAAGACGAGGGTGGGTATAATATATAAGGACAACGCCAAAACATTTCGCCTCCCGCGCAAGCGTTCAAAAATTTCCGCGAATCCTAGATGGTTTCAAACAAAACTCATCTATGATGAGCTAATATCACAGTTAGTTCGTATTAAAAACCGTCTGTGACTCTGTAAAATGGATAACTCTTTGATTTTACCATGACTTGAAATCAGGGAATTTTACCGTGACTTGAAATCAGGGAGTTAGCCATTTCAAAGTTATGGTAAAATCAGGGAGTTAACCATTTCAAAGTCATGGTAATATCAGGGAGTTAGGGATTTCAAGTCATGGTAAAATCAGGAAGTTAGCCATTTCAAGTTATAGTAAAATCAGAGAGACTTATCACAAATGGTTTTTAATACAAACCGTTTGTGACGAGGACAAGAAGTTACATACAGTTCATGTTGAAAACTATCTGTGAAGTATTACAGATGGTTTTAAAAAACCATCTGTGATGAGGACGAGAAGTCATAGACGATTCATGTTAAAAATCGTCTGTAAAGTATCACAGACAATTCTGAACAAGAACCGTCTGTGATATTTAGCAATATCAGATACGATTCTTGTTCAGAACCATCTGTGATACTTCACTGACGGTTTTCAATATGAACTGTCTGTGATATTATCTCTTCACAGACGATTTTTTAGCGCAGCTAGTAACAAAGACGGTTGCTAAACCAAAACCGTCTGTGATTGTATTTAATACAGACGGTTTTGATCAACCGTCTGTGATGAGACATCCAGTATTAGCCTTTTTGTACTAGTGTTTCATATCTTTGAAAATCCTCGATAAATCTAGAACGAACATCTGCAAAATAGTTAGAATAGTCAAGGCCTGTAGCATCACTAAGAAGATCAAGAACATTAGCAATTCCTTGAATTTTAGCTCTAAGATCTTTAAGTGACTAGCAATTTGTAGAATACTATACATAATTATAAGAGGTATTGGATAATACACAACGGATAAAGCAACAATGGCTTCATAAATTTTTTTCAAAAACTGAAGTATCTTCTCATCAACCAACCAATGCTGCTTAGTCAATAGTATACTACCGTTAGTGCTATGATAGTGTGTTTAAATAAAAACAGAAAAGTGCTCTTATATGGTAAAAGACTCTTAAGCATCAAGTAAGTATAGCTCCATCTTACCGGCATATCCAAATCAAATTTTCTTAGATGTACACCTATTGCCCTGTAGAATTTCTTATATGTTGTTATTCCAACATTAGAATTATTCAAGAAAGATATCGTATCGCGGAAAGCTTTAATATACGAACTTAACCTCTTCAAATCGTATTTTACTATAAGATTAACGATATGACAAGCGCATCGCTGATGTAGTAAGAAGGAATCGGCGTGTGTACTCAACATTAGAGTAAGAATATCCATTGCCCTAAAGTTTGAAGCAGCATTGTCTAAAGTAATTGAGAATATTTTGTTTATAAAACTAAAGTCTTCCACGACTTTGATAATACAGTTCGCAATATTCTCACCTATGTGTGCTACATCAATTAATTTGAAATATATAATTCTTTTCTCTATTTTTAGTTGTCTTTAACATAATAAGTAACTACACTAAGATAATTCTCCGTAGCCTGACTACTCCATATGTTCGAGGTTAGGGCCATCGAAAATATGCATGTACTAAACAGTTTCTTTAATTTATCACAACGTTTATTATAGTATTTAACTAGACTTCTAGTTGTTGTCTGTCTAGAAACGGTAGAAAAATCTTGGATTATGCGCAATCCTTATGTAAATTTCGAAAGTTGCAGACTCCCCAAAACCTAAAGGTAAATCATCATAACCAATTAAACGATAAAGAGATTGACAAGCTACATCAGAATTATAGTCCCCATCTACATACCATACTGCCGAGGTTGTATTGTAGCTACATCTGCCTCATCGCCAATCCTTGCTTAGCTTTACATCTTGCAGCATGTCTAAGCAAGTGCCCTGTTTCACCTGAAGACTTTGTAGACAATTCATGTTTACAAATTTTACAAATAGCTCTTGTTACCTAAACTCCTTGTGCATCTTTCTTGGTTGTTCTATCGAAATCCTCTTAGACTCTCGATGTACTCGTCTTAGATCTCTTTGCTTCAGTGGTTACCGACGAAAATGCCAACGTAGAGCTTGATGATGGTACTTCTCCTTGCCCTTCTGGTAATAACTCCGGTTGGTTTGAGGTAGCAACATTTTCGAAGGGTGTAATATCCTTCGGTGAAATCCCGTAAACACCAAGAGCAAAGCTATCGTAATTTTTCATAACAAAAACCGCAAAATCAAAACCTACAATATTATTTCTTTCATCTTAGCATAACAAATAATAATAATAATAAATATGCAAAAATAATATTGTTCCTCTTTTGCTGACTTGCTGCTAGAATTAGAATTTTTCAAAATTTGGAACACATATTTTGAATTTTGCCAAATTATCTAACAAGGAATCTAAATTTGCACAACAGAATTCGTAAGAGAGGTTGAGAAATGGATGGGTGCTGAATGAGGGGGTTATGGTGCCTATTTATAGAAAACAAATTAGGATTTTTTTATTTTTAAAATATTTTAAACCCCCCTAATGGCCAAAAAATAGTCGGATTTTTGAAAATCCGAATGTTAGCCACGCAACGGTCGTAATCGTGCCGTGCCAGTCTAGCCTCTACTTCGATCTCCATGTGATGTTTTCCTCCCCTCGAGCGCTCTACTTCAGTGCCTCCCCAGCTTACCTTCCGCACCCTGCCTCCTCCTCCACATCCGCGTCAGGCCTCCTCATCCACCTCCTCTCCCAGCAGTCCCCACCGCTGCGCTCGACTGAGCCTCTACCGTGGGCCATGTCTCCTTCCTCGCTTCGCCTAAGCCTCCACCGAGCGTCTCCTCCTCCTTCTTGGTGTCGCCTCCTTCCTAGCTCTGCCTCCTTGGCTCTAGCTGGCGGTCGTGCCCGCTCCCTATCCCTCTGTGCCTGTGCGGCTGTGCCTCTGTGCTGTTGGGCCTTGTCGGCATGTTGGGTTGGGGTGCGGACCCAAGCACGGCACGGTCGCTCAGGCTGTGCTGGCTCGACCCAGTTACAGTGTGGGTCATGTCGTGCCTAGGCCGGGCCAACATTATCGTGCTTTAGGCCAACCTAGGAAGCACGACTCATCTGGCCACCTCTAGGTGAATCCACCGCTCCCTCCCTCTCGTCGGCCAATCGCCCATGTTGCTACACCATGGCCATGGATGCAAGAGCTGTGACTGAAACTGTGAAGGTTCGAGGAGGAAGAGACTAGAACTTAGAAGACGTGCCTTTTCTCAACTAATCCTCACATACACCCTACCCCACCGTCCACCGAATGCAATCAAACAGAGAGGAGGATCAATCGAGGATGGGACTTGGGAGTGCGCACCTAAATTTTGGTACTTAATGTTTTTTTTCTAATTGCTTTGATTCTTTACTGTTTACTCTTGACTCTTGTTGATGTTGTATTGCATAAATAATTAGACAGTAATCTATACTATCTAGTTGACTGGTTGTGTTTTGTGTAGCGATGAAATTTACAATTTATTTATAGATTTGTAATAACAGAGAAGCAAACTTTGCTTAACTATTTTACAAACAATTCAAGTAGAACTCCTCCATTGGACGAGAGAGAGTGGTTCGCCTTCCCGCTTTCTTACATACGGGCTCGGATTTTATTTGTCCCACATGTCATCGGAACACGCGTTACTCAACCGGTACCAAAACATTTTTTTTTGAAATGTGCAGCACATGATGATGGAGAGAGAGAGAGAGTATTGCAGGTCCCACACGTACAATGTTGCACACCAAAATGAGGAGAGAGGAAACGTAAAATGTATCGTATATACGAATCTAACAGCAAATACTCACCGGTATTGCGAGTTATCCCCAAGTACAAGCCCACTTCCAGAGAAGGAAATGGACGGCTGATGCGGGGGAGGATGTCCTACTGACAAAATCTGGTTCCCTGACAGTAGTATAACATACTGTAGCACAGTAGTGGCACTCACATGGTACGATCCTACTGTAGCTCTTCTGACTACCTAACAATACACTATATCAATATCACTATGTTACTATATATTCTATATAGCTAGCAAAACCCTACTAGATATTTGTAAATTAAATCTGAACCGATCTTGAGCAGCAACGACCGATCCTTTTTCTACCATATGTGCCAGAATCGTCAGACTCATGACCTACTAGGTGCAAATGTAGACCAAGTGTTTCCATTTCCTATCCGGACCTTTTGAGGATCTAACTCCCTTCCGAACTTTGGGCACTATTGGCCTCTATACATTCTAAATTCTAAATCTAGATCCTTTTACATGTAATTTTCACTTCTAGTCCCCTCATCCCGCGTGTTGTACCCGGGGAACCCAACAGCTAGGTGTTGCGTTCGGTGGCCGTAGTAGCATGCCAAATGCGCTCGGGGACCGCAGCAAGGAGGTGCTGTGCTCGGCGGGCGGGCGCAGCACACGGGAGGAAGGAGTTAGAAGTGAAAATTACGGATAGGAGGGTTTAAATTTGGAATTTGAGATGAACAGGGCAATAGTGCTCAAAATTCCTACCTTCCCTGCATGACATATGCCCGATCGTCAAAGCACACCTTCCATCCGAACAAGAGCAAGCAGCACATGCCCGATGCATCCCGTTCTGCTGCGGTCGTTGGTCTTATCTGAAATCCGTTCGTTCGCCAGGGAATCCGCTAACATCCAATGTAAAGCCATTTCTTGGTGTCGCTCCGATATTGATCTCGTCGTTTTCGCCGGTTGCACTTGCAGAGACGTCTCCCAGAAGAGCATTGTGCCATTGTCCTCTTGTTCTTTCTCTCTTGATCAGGCCCCACTCTTGCTAGCGATAATAAACCGGCTCTTTGGTGTGTATGCAACTGCAGATATGTTTGATGCCGTTGTTCACGTCCATATGGTCAAGGTCAGGACAGCAGTAGTACGTTTTTTCGGTTTCAGCGGGCAGTGTTAATATGAGACTCTCTGCGCTGCTTAACGACTCTGAGGTAGGGATGTGAACGTGTGTCCGGCACATGCGTGCGGGCGCGAGGCGTGACACGCCATGCCCGGCCGGATAGGTGGTTGCAGCTGCGGCGGTCGGCAGCGACGCCATGTCTTGGGCTAAAAACAAGCCGAGCCGAGCCGAGCTGGCTCGAGCCAGGCTTGGTCAGACTTATGTGAATAGTCGGCTCGGCTCGTTCCGCGCACGAGTCAAGAGGGTAACTTGGCTCGGCTCGAAAGAAGGCTCGAGTCGGCTCGGTCAGGCTCGCAAGCCATGAACATGAACAGGCAGCCTCGTCAGTGACCCAACATTTCACACAAAATTCCACCAAAACACAACATTTCATACAAAATTTCTCATGAACTATTTCCAATCACATAGACAATTCCCCCAAACAACCACGGATCTAAAGTCTAAACAATATTATTTGGAACACCAAGAATCAAAATCCAACATAAGTCCTCATTCTAGCTTTGATGCTCAGATCTGAAACGAGGACAAATGGTGGTGTCGGTCGACGGAGCTGGCGGGCGGCGTCGGCACTTGGAGACGATGGTGGTGTCAGCGGACGGAGCTGGCGGGCGGCGTCGGCGCCTGGAGATGAGTACGACGGTGGGAACTAGGAGGACAGAGGGTGGCGTTGGAGAGCTTCCACGGCGGCCAGGGGCGGAGATAGGCCTCAGGCCGGTTGGGCAACAGCACGAGGCCTAGAGAAAATGGTAGTGGAATTTTTGAGTAGGCATACAAAAAAAAATAAATGCACAGTGAACAGGCCCTAGGTTTACCGGCCGGCCTGAGGCAGCCGACCCAGCGGAGCGGCCCAGACGCCAACGCCTGCCCTAGCCGCCTTCCTTTCGGTCGAATGGAAAGGCACCCTAGAGCAGCTCCTTCCCCAATCCATCTTCTCTATTTCTCCTCCTTTCTCAAACTTCTTTCCTCCTCCTCCCACTGGTGTCTTCCTCCTTCAGCGCCGCCTTCCTTCCTCCAGCCACTACCGCCTCTGGCTTCCCTCCCCCCCCCGGCGCCTCCAGCCGCTCGCGCCTTCGGCCCACCCTCGCTCGCCCGCAGCTCCCCTTCTAGCGCCGCGCCCGGTCGGCTCGGCCAGAGCTGCGCCCGGCCGCCGGTGTCCCCTCATGGCGGCATGGCGCCACCTCCCCTCTTGCGCTCCGGCCCGTGCTCCGCCTCTCCTGGCCCGTGGGGACCCCCCCTCTAGCTCAGCCCAGCCCGGGTCCAGCTCTGTGCCGCCCAGCTCCGGCTCCCTCGCCTCTCCATCTGGTGGACTGGCGGCGCACCTGCTCCTCCTCCTCCTGCCGCCGTCGTGGCTGCTGCAGGAACACTAGCTCGGCAGCTCCTGCACGGCGACACGGCCCCCACCGAACCCGGCATCTGGTAGAACAAATTTTGTAAGGCATTGATATTAGTGTAATTCAAATTTGATGTATTTGTCATGTCCACTTTGGTGCTAAATTTATCATCTTCCTGCAATTAGGATCAAAATTTGGGCAATTATGCTATTATGGTTTCTTGGTGTTGTAAACTTGTAATTGGTTAAAAAAAATAGCATTGAAGTGTTAATTCATGAAGCAGTTGTCGACCAATTTTTCTAGAGTTGAGATGAATAGAACATGAGAAAGTGATATATTGGTTTTCTTCCGACCTGGTTGATGAACTGATGATAATGTTTGTTCTCGTTCAACTGTGTGGGAAACTAGTGATCTTGATGCGATTAGCAACTATTCTCGGAAAAATTCCTAAATCAATTTGTTGCTTTTGTGATCTGGTAGAACAACTTGTGGTAATCTTGCTTATCACATGCTTTGCTAGTTAGTGTGACAAATTATTTGTTGTAATGTGAAATGTGTGAACACCTAGAGCCAAATGCTATATTTCTGTGAATCGAGGACATTTTGTATTTTAAAGCATTGTGAAATTGTATTAGCTTACATGTGAAAATAAAACAATTGATGGCAAAGTCGACCAATTATTTCCTAGTAAGTATCATGTTAACCCTAATTTCCTTCCTTGTATCTGCTGTTCAGAATCTTCGGACTCGAAAGACAGTTCAGACTATTCTAGTGGATAAAGGGCACTTGTATCATAAGCCATGCGAACAGGTAAGAAATAGTGAGAATTTATAGGTGTTTTACTCAGTTCTATTTGTTATGTCCACGTCTTTCTGTAGGAGTTCCGTAGTTCTAACCTGGAAGTTGTTCTTATCATTGGGACATAGGTATGTCACTTTTTTTGCTATGTTTTATCTATTTTGTCGTATCGTTAAACATCGAATTCAAATTTTATTTCGATTGTGTATTTGTGTTGTACTTTTGTTATATCTCAGTGTTGATAGTATTTGATGTTAGTTATAAACTTATAGCCCTTTAGTTTTGGGCCCGATGCTCTGCCAAATCCTGGCTCCGCCACTGACGGCGGCTCCACGAGCATGCGGAGCTTCACCGCGAGCTGGCTCCCCCACCCGACCTCCTCAACCTCGAACGCTGACACCATAGGGGGAGGCTCCTGGGCCTCTCCGCAGCCCGAAGGCGGCTCCTGCTTGGTGAGACTAGGGGAGGACTCGATGGCATGGGCTGGGACACAGAGAGGCGACGGGAGGAGGCGGTGGGCGGGGGAGGGGAAGGAGGCGGAGTGGCGGCAGCATGAGGAGCCTCGCCATTGTTTGGGAAGCACCCTCGTCGCTGGGTCGGGGACTAGGGGATGGAGTGGGGTAGGGGAGGGAAAGGGAGCGGGGTGGAAGACTGGAAGGGGTGGAAGTGGGAGGGCCGGAGGGGGTTGGAGGGAGGCGGCGGTCGCGCAAGGACAGGGGGCGGCGGCGCGGTGGAGTTTGGGATCTGGATGTGACTGAGGCATGAAGAGAAGAGAAGAGTAGGGAGAGAGGCGTGACTCGCGTGGCGTGACCGCGTGAGTGAAAGTGCGACTGGGCTTTTGTGGGCCTTGTGGCGGCGGACGAGCTAACGAGCTGCGTGAGTGGCTTGCAAGCGGGCTTGAGCCTGGCTCGTTTTCTTTGTGAGCCAGAGAAGGAGCTCGGCTCAGCTCGAAAATACACGAGTCCGAGTCAAGCCGAGCCGGCTCAGCTCGAAACGATCTCGAGCTGACTCGCAAGACTCGAGCTATTTTTTCAGCCTAGCCATGTTCAATCAGTCAGCCTATATGTTGGAATTAATATGGGTTGTGCCCATCTTTAATTCTAATTAATTCCTAAAAAATCCCAAAGGCCCATGTGCACGTGCTAAAACTGTTTAGTCCCATATGGAGAGTTGAATGAGAGTTACACCACTTTAAAAGGTGGAACGTAGTAGCCCCCTTGTGGAATTGGAGAGGGCCAATACACGCGCTCGCTCGCTCACCTCGCCTCGCCACGCCACGCCACACCACGCCTCGCCGAGCCGTGCCGTGCCATGCGGTGCGTGTGCGTGCGCGCGTACGCATGCGTGTCGGGTGCGTGCGCATTTTTCTTTATCTATTCGAAAATCGAAACGCACCGACTCGCAATAAATGGTATTAACGAATGGCTGACAGTAACGGTGGAGTTACTAGTGAATAACGACTGCGGTTATTTTTTTATGCTGCAGGTTACTAGTGACTAATGGCTGTGGTTACTAGTGACTAATGGCTGTAGGTTACTATTGAGTAATGGTTGCGGTTACTAGTGACTAATGGTTGCAGTTAACACCATTCTGGCCTCTTCGTTTTTGCTATTTTAGATGAACAGAGCACTTGTTCTGAGACTGATCTCTCCATACGAAATACTCTCCACGAAAGACTACAGAACACCACTTTGTTTTGTTGCTGTCTCTGGCGATCTCCATCCCGGCGAGGCACGTGTACGGTCGCACCGGGAGAGCAGTCCTCCGGAACCCTCGTCATCGAAGGCTTGCACGAGCGACGACAAATAAGGTTTTTGGGGAGCGTTCGCGCGACTGCTCGCTTCTTCTTCTTCATTCGATTCTCTGCTACGTCTACATCAACTGCACGACTACTACCACTACGCCATGACGAACGACAAGACTCCTGCTGTTGCTACTGGATCTGGAACTCCTACTGCTGCTACTCCTACTACTGCTACTCCTTCTACTGGATCCGGGTATGTCTATCTTACACATATTTGTTGGATTAGTTTTCTTATCTGTTGTTAACTTGAACACTGAGATAGATATACTAGATTATGTCCTTCTGGATCTTAGTATGGCTATAGTGTTCTTGTTCATTTACTTTGTGAAAATGACTAGAGTAATTCTCATGATTTATCTACCATATTTCTGGATTAAAGTAATTCGAAAAATGCTCATACTTTAAACAATCCAAAAACCTTATTATAGACATTTTTCGTCAACTGGTTTTGCCGCTGCGCTAAAACCCTCTGAATTCGACGGTGCGAATTACAAGAGGTGGCGCACCAAGATGGTGCTTTGGCTAACTGCTATGAACGTTTTTCATGTGGCAAGTGGCAAGCCTGAAGGAACACTTACTTCTGAACAGGAGCAAGTGTTCGAGGCTGCTGATAACCTTTTTAAAGGTGTCGTGATTAGCGTTCTTGGTGAGAAGTTAGTTGATACATACATGATGATCAAAACTGAGAAAGAGATGTGGGATGCACTCGAGGCCAAGTTTGGGGTTTCGGATGCAGGCAGTGAATTGTATCTCATGGAGCGACTATAGAATGGTTGACAACCGTTCTGTAGTTGAGCAGGCTCATGAGATACAATCCATGGCCAAAGAACTCGAACACTTCAAATGTGTGTTACCGGACAAGTTTGTCGCGGGAGGCATTATTGCCAAACTTCCTCCTTCTTAGAGGAATTTTGCTACTTCCCTGAAACACAAGAGACAAGAATTTTCTGTTGAAAATCTCATCGGGTCTCTTGATGTTGAATAGAAGGCGAGGGCAAAAGATACACACATCAGAGGTAATGAGGGACATTCTAGTGCCAATGTGGTACAGAAGAAGAATGGCCAAGCTCAAAAGTTCAAAGGCAAGAACAAGACCGCACAAACAACTAGCTTCAAGAAGAAGAAGAAGAACACAAAGGATAGCCTTTGCTTTGTGTGTGGCGAACCTGGTCATTGGGCCAAGGATTGCAGCCAACGCAAGGGTGGGAAGAATCAGCAAGGGTAGAATTCTAAGTCTGCTAATATTGTTGTTGGTACTACTGAGACGGGAACATCAGGGTATGGTAATTTACCTACTGTTCTTTCCGTATGTCAATCAACCGATTGGTGGATAGACACTGGTGCTAATATACATGTGTGTGCTGATATTTCATTGTTCTCTTCTTACCAGGTCACTCGGGATTCAGCCGTTCTAATGGGGAACGGGTCACATGCCACTGTTCATGGTGTTGGCACGGTCGATCTGAAGTTTACTTCGGGAAAGATTGTGCAACTGAAGAACGTGCATCATGTGCCATCTATCAATAAAAATCTCGTGAGCGGATCTCTTCTGTGTAGAGATGGCTTTAGACTGGTATTTGAGTCCAATAAATTTGTAATGTCCAAGTGTGGACAATTTGTTAGTAAAGGCTATGTGTGCGGAGGCTTGTTCCGCCTATCTCTTTCAGATTTGTGTAATAATTTTGTGAACCATGTTTTCAGTGGTAATGAGACTACTATTTGGCATTCATGACTTTGTCACATAAATTTTGGTTGCATGACGCGGTTAGCCAGTTTAGAGTTAATCCCGAAATTCACTCTTGCCAAAAGTTCTAAGTGTCAAGTTTGTGTTCAATCAAAGCAGCCTCGTAAGCCTCATAAGGTCGCGGAGGTAAGAAACTTGGCACCATTAGAACTCATACATTCAGATCTGTGTGAGATGAATGGTGTGTTGATAAAAGGTGGTAATAGATATTTCATGACTTTGATTGATGACTCCACTAGGTTCTGTTATGTGTATCTTTTGAAAACTAAAGATAAAGCTCTTCACTACTTTAAAATCTATAAAGCAGAAGCTGAGAACCAACTTGAAAAGAAAATCAAAAGGGTTAGGTCTGATCGTGGCGGCGAGTACTTTTCTAATGAGTTCAATTTATTCTGTGAGGAACATGGTATAATCTATGAGAAAACGTCTCCCTATTCACCCCAGTCAAACGGGGTTGCTGAAAGAAAGAATCGCATTCTAACGGATTTGGTTAACGCCATGTTAGAAACAGCGAGTCTTTCCAAAGCATGGTGGGGGGAGGCTATATTGACTTCATGTCATATCCTAAACAGAGTTCCCACAAAGAATAAAGAGATAACCCCATATGACCAATAGGAGAAGAAAAGACTATCACTTTCATACTTGCGCACTTAGGGTTGTTTGGCGAAAGTCAATGTGCCAATTTCCAAAAAGCGTAAGCTTGGATCAAAAACCGTGGATTGCGTCTTTCTAGGCTATGCTCACCATAGCGTTGGATATAGATTTCTAGTAGTGAAATCTGGAGTACGTGACGTGCATGTCGGTACAATTATGGAGTCCAAAGATGCTACATTCTTTGAGGATATTTTTCCGATGAAAGATATGTCTAGTTCATCGAGTCAGGAGCCTGATACAACTCCTAAACTTGCCATTCTAATAGAATAGTTTGAGAAAACCCCTGAGCAAATTCCTGAGGAGAAAGACAATGAAACTCTAAGGAAGAGTAAAAGACAAAGGACTGCAAAGTCTTTTGGTCCTGATTTCATTGTGTATCTTGTGGATGATACACCAAGTACCATTTCTGAAGCATATGCTTCTCCAGATGCGGAATACTGGAAGGAAGCAGTTCGGAGTGAAATGGATTCTATTATCTCTAATGGAACTTGGGAAATCATTGAGCGTCCTTATGGTTGTAAACCTGTAGGATGTAAGTGGGTGTTCAAAAAGAAGCTTAGGCCTGACGGTACTATCGAAAAGTACAAGGCACGACTTGTAGCCAAGGGTTATACCCAAAAGGAAGGCGGAGATTTCTTTGATACTTATTCACCTGTGGCTAGATTGACCACTATTCGAGTACTACTATCTCTGGCTGCCTCACACGGTCTTCTCGTTCATCAGATGGACGTTAAGACGGCTTTCCTAAATAGAGAGTTGGACGAGAAAATTTACATGGAACAACCAGATGGATTTGTAGTAGATGGTCAAGAAGAAAAGGTGTGCAAGTTGTTGAAATCTTTGTATGGTCTTAAACAAGCACCTAAGCAGTGGCATGAAAAGTTCGACAGAACTTTAACATCTGCAGGCTTTATTGTGAATGAAGCTGACAGATGTGTGTATTATCGCCATGGTGGGGGCGAAGGAGTCATTCTATGTCTGTATGTTGATGACATACTGATCTTTGGGACCAACCTTAATGTAATTAAGGAGGTCAAGGATTTCTTGTCTCATAATTTTGAGATGAAAGATCTGGGAGTAGCTGATGTTATCTTGAACATCAAGCTGTTGAGAGGTAATGATGGTGGGATTACATTGTTGCAATCCCATTATGTGGAAACGATTCTGAGTTGTTTTGGTTATAGCGACTGCAAATGCTCTCCAACACCTTATGATCCTAGTATGTTGCTTAGGAAGAATCGGAGAATAGCCAGAGACCAATTGAGATATTCTCAAATAATTGGTTCACTCATGTATTTAGCTAGCGGTACCAGGCCTGACATATCGTTTGCTATGATTATTTATTTCCTTTTTCAAAGTCATAAACTTCCATAACATACCGATGTCATGGATACCATCTAAACAACAATTGATTTATGGTTGAAATTCCCCAAAATAAACAGGTTTGGTCTATCAGCATGGCTAAGCATATGATTATTTTAGTATTATTTTGTCCAATGGTAACAAGGTATTCACGTTCAATATTCAAATTGGCCATACAAGGAAAATTGGAATAACTAGGAAATTAAAACAGGGAATTAAAATAATTGTATTAACATATGCATGCAGTAATAATTTAAAACATAATATAAATAATTTGAAATAGTGGGATCAATATTATCAAGGGTATAACTTGCCTTGCTTGATGAGGTGACGTTGTTTTTCTTAACAGATCACCCTAACAGAACGTCTGGTGTTGAGGTGACATTGTTTTTCTTAACAGGTCACCTAGTACTCACAAGTACTATCTTCAGGTAGTCCAAGTGTACGATCACGATGATCATATAGTCAAAATCAATCCTATTATGTTGATCTTCAATCGGCGTCGAAATCTGATTCTCCGAAGTCGTCGAAATCTAATCGCAAAATACGCCAAATTCAAACCAAATTCAAATAAATTCAAAAAGGCAGATCAAATTAACTCCAAATATAAATATTTTGTTTTAGCTAGCTAGATAATAATTTTATATGAATTTACAAACTTGAATGGACTAAAACGGAGTTCGGGTGCGAAAGATATGAATTTTCCAAGTTTGAATTTACATGGAATAATGAATTAGGGTTTAAAGGAATTATTGATCAAATGAACTCAACATTAAATAATTTTTGTTTAGATGGCTAGATCTTGATTTTATATGAATTTAGGAATTTGAATCGACGAAATCAGAGTTCGTATGAGGGAGAACGAACCCCGGGAAGTTTTAAATCTGAAAAAACCCTAAAAATCAGATTTTATTGAATTTCTTGATTTATTTTTCTAAAGGAAATCCTAATTATTGCGCAAGATGACGTCAGCGAGGGATTTTCTTTTCCCGACCGAATTATTTTTGAGAAGGAAATGGCTTTGACTCTCTAACATGTGGACCCGATGGTCAATGGACTGGGTCCATGACCGGTCAAAGGTCCACCGTGGAGCCGGTGTACAGAACAGTGTAGGGGTGTGGGGTGCTGGCGGGCACGCTGATTTGGCAGCCACGTGGGCAATGACTAATCCGCGAGGGCTGATGTGGCGCCCTCGTGGCAGTGCCACGTCGGTGAAAACCGGCGGCGGCTCGGGGTCAAAAGGTGTCGGCGAACGGCGGCTCGACGAGGTCGGCAAGGGTGCCAATAGACGCGGGAGGGTGCGGGGATCACGGGGCTTACCTAGGCGGCGGTTGGGCACGAGGCGGTGGCCGGCGGCGATGCGAAGGGCGGCGGCGGTGAGGGGTTGTCGGCGATGAAGGAGCTCCGGAGGTCCTGGAGGCGAGTGGGTGGTGGCACCGGGTTCGCGGCGACGCGGTGATGCCGGTGGTGGCGAAGATGAGGGCGGGGTGTCGATGGGGGCGCCGGAATTGAAGAAGAACCGGAGGTTCACCGCCGGTGAAAAGCTTCAAAATGCGGGCGTTAGAAGCAAGGAGGGGAGAGATGGGTGGTGCTGCTGAGGTGAGGAGGCTCCGACGGTGCTAGGGCGCTATTTATAGCGGTGCGGGCGAGCTCAAGACGGCGTAGCGCTCAAGTTGCCCGAGCGAGGTCGTCGGCGACGATTGAGGTAATTACGGCCGGAGATGGAGGGGAAAATACCGGGAGGAGGGGCGGCGAGGATCACGGGCTTTAATGCGTCCGTTCGCGTGAGGAGAGGACGAGGGAATCGCGGCGGTGATTGAGCTCGTGGGGCGCGACAATGGCGGGGCGTGTGGCTGCGAGGAAGAAGAAAGGTGCGGAGAAGAAGGCGCGGGGATCGTCGGATCTTGATCCGATGGTGCAACGGGAGAGGATGACGTGGGGCTTTCTGGGTCGTCCGATGGAAATCGGGCGGTGGGGAGAGATGGGGAGAGGGGTGCGGTGCGGAGTGGGCCGGACCGGGCTGCGCAAGCGGGAAAAACGAATGGGCCGGCTAGGTTTCGGCCCAAAGGCATTAGGAATTTCCAATTTGATTTTTCAATTGATTTAATTCTAGTAATTAGAAAAGGCTTTAGAAAATAGCAAAACAAATCCAAAAATTATGAGAAAATTCACATAAATTTTCTTATTTATTTTGGACTTAATAAAAATAGTTCCAACTTATAATTGACTATAGTTTTTGCAATTAAATTATTTTGGCTTGCAAATAATTAGAAAAAGCTTTTGAAAACTCAGAAAATTCCAAAAATTAGTATTTTTTTTTTCCAGACCAAGCCAAAAGAAACTTCAAGAACTTCAAATAGGTTTTTTACTTTTGACTTTCAAAACTTCAGAGATTCAAATAAAGCAATCAAACTCGCAAATTCTAAAAAAAACCTGTAAAATAATAATTTTATTTATTTTTATTTTGGTAACAACACTTTGGGATGTTACACAAGCAGACCATCTTAACGAGGTCAATAATGGAAGCAGAACTCACAGCATTAGATACTGCCACTGTTGAAGCCGAATGGCTTCATGAGCTCTTGATGGATTTGCCGGTGGTTGAAAAACCGGTTCCGGCTATTCTGATGAACTGTGACAATCAGACCGTGATCGTCAAAGTGAACAGTTCTAAGGATAATATGAAGGCATCAAGACATGTGAAGAGAAGACTGAAATCTGTCAGAAAAATGAGAAACTCTAGAGTAATAGCTTTGGATTATATCCAAACAGCTAAAAATCTGGCAGATCCCTTCACAAAGGGTTTATCACGGAATGTGATAGACAATGCATCGAGGGAGATGGGTTTGAGACCCACGTGAGTTATACCATAGTGGTAACCCATCCTATATGATCGGAGATCCCGTGAAGTAGGATTGGTGAAACAAGCTTTTGGTTAACTGGGAGGAGAGTACTTTTATAGACTCACTCCATTGGAAATGCAATTTTCTCCTAAATCTGTATGGTAGGTTGATTTTTATCTTAATGTGTTCTGTGGCTTGTTTAAGCAAAGATGCTGTCCTACAGAGGAGTCTTGAAAGAACACACCTATATGAGCCCGACTGCTAGTCACAGTCTATGAGATAGGATAATCTCTAGGAAGCTCATGAATAGGCCAGGAGTATGACTCATATGCTCCAACCCGCGGGGATGCTTGGTAGCCTGGTATCAGTTAAGAACTTAAGTAAAATTTATTCACACAAAACTGTCAATTCATGGCTTAGTCCATTGTGCAGTTGTGGATAAGTGTAGCTTCTGTTCTAGGTGGATGTTCAACCTTAACCAGTCTCCATCAAAACACTGGTATATCAAAACAATACTGTGGATCAAGACATTTGACATGTGACCTTGGGATCTGGTGGGGATTATTGGAATTAATATGGGCTGGGTCCATCTTTAATTCTACTTAATTCCTGGAAAATCCCAAAGGCCCATGTGCACGTGCTAAAACTGTTTAGTCCCATATGGAGAGTTGAATGGGAGTTACACCACTTTAAAAGGTGGAACGTGGTAGCCCCCTTGTGGAATTAGAGCGGGCCAATACACGCGCGCGCTCGCTCGCTCGCCTCGCCACGCCTCGCCTCGCTGTGCGATGCGGTGCGGTGCGGGTGTGCGCACGCGTACGCAGGCGTGTCGTGCGTGTTTTTCTTTATCTATTCAAAAATCGAAACACACCGACTCGCAATAAATGGTATTAACGAATGGCTGGTAGTAACGGTGCAGTTACTAGTGAATAACGACTGCGGTTATTTTTTATGCTGCAGGTTACTAGTGACTAATGGCTGCGGTTACTAGTGACTAATGGCTGTAGGTTACTATTGAGTAATAGCTGCGGTTATTATTGACTAATGGCTGTAGGTTACTAGTGACTAATGGCTGCAGTTAACACCATTCTGACCTCTTCATTTTTGCTATTTTAGATGAACAGAGCACTTGTTCTGAGACTGATATCTCCATACGAAATACTCTCTACGAAAGACTACAGAACACCACTTGGTTTTGTTGCTGTCTCTGGCGATCTCCATCCCGGCGAGGCACGTGTACGGTCGCACCGAGAGAACAGGCCTCCGGAACCCTCGTCATCAAAGGCTTGCACGAGCGACGACGAATAAGGTTTTTGGGGAGTGTTCGCGCGACTGCTCGCTTCTTCTTCTTCATTCGATTCTCTGCTACGTCTACATCAACTGCACGACTACTACCACTACGCCATGACGATTGACGAACGACAAGACTCCTGCTGCTGCTACTGGATCTGGAACTCCTACTGCTGCTACTCCTACTGCTGTTACTCCTTCTACTGGATCCGGGTATGTCTATCTTACACATATTTGTTGGTTAGTTTTATTATTTGTTGTTAACTTGAACACTGAGATAGGTATACTAGTTTATGTTCTTCTAGATTTTAGTATGATTATAGTGTTCTTGTTCATTTACTTTGTAAAAATGACTAAAATAATTCTTATAATTTATCTACCATATTTTTGAATTTAAATAATTCGAAAAATACTCGTACTTTCAACACTATATACCCACTCACGGTTGTTGGAGCCGCGCGCGCGAAGGCCCCGAAGCCGACCGGCGACCTTAACGTGGCGCGGAGAAGGGCAAACTAACGGTGTGATCAGCTGAACCGCGCGTCAGCCTTCTGCGCGCGAGCGCCCCTCGTGTCTCCCTGCCGCGCGAAGCCACAGTCGCGCCGCGCCAGTGAGGCATCGTTGTGTACCGGCGGCGCCGGCCGTGATGTTATATGCTCGGCATAGTTGAAATTAACCTGCGGAGCACACGAAGGTTTGCACCGACCGGTCGCACAGATGGCTGGCGCGGCAAGGGCCGCGGTTGTTGGAGTCAAAACTCCGAAGGTCACGTATCCGGCCGCTCTAGTGATTTGGTCAGTCTGAAAGCCAATTTAAAACATAGATTTGATTCGATTGAAGAATGCTATTTTGCTGATTGGAATAACTCTGTCGAGTCAGTAATAGGTAGGCCGCTCCGATAGGTACGGAGGATATGTTGTAGGGACGACGCATTGACAATTTGACATAGGGGAGGAAAGAATCCATCATATGCGTTTGCGTTGGGGAAGAAAGATCGGTAGTACGGAGAGCATCATCTCCGGATCGATCCATCGGTGCCTTTCAGTTGGCGCGCTTGAATGCGTGATCACCATCCTACTGTTCATAACTCCCCCTGACGTATACTCCTACGTTGCGACACCATCGATCAGCGTGCCGGCGTACTTAGCAAGAAGAGTCCGTTCTGTTCTCTCATGCTAGTAACAACTGACGTAAGAACGTAACCGTCGATTTATTCCCATCTTAATTGCTCCTCCAACGTTGCTGGGAGTTTCAGACGTATAATTTGGCTTGCGACTACAGGAGCACACGTGTCACATGGCTGGCTCGCTCTCTCTGCCTGCGCCTGGAAGCATCGGCCTTGACGGTGACAGGGTTACGAAGACCGCGACGGGACGGAACGGAGCGGGAAATCGAACCTACCGCTGCAGGCCACATATATATATGCACAACGCAACAACCGGATTCTACCAACTGCAAACCAGCTGCGAATCTGCAGAATTCTCGAAGTCCAGGTTCCAAATCAAACGTTTCCTTTTTCAAACCACGGCTCTCGGCTATCGCCTCCCGTGATGCACGGAGCGAATGGCTCCATGGATTAAGCCGGGCGGAGCTCAATAAACCATTAACAAAGTGGATGTATACCATATGGGTGTGGGTGTGCTCTGCCCGCTCTCGTTTTGTATGTGTGCATGGCGAATTCACGCATGCACGCACGCACGTCTAGACGTCTAGTTGTCTTCCCTTGCATGGAAAAGGATCACGAGGAGTGGCGAATTTATCATATGTTTCGGTTGCAAGAATCTTCAGTCACTTTTTTTTTGGTATAATAGAATGGTGCGTTTCAGCAAATAAATGTGCGTTTTGTACAATTTTTTATGTGTGACTCTAATTCTAGAACAATGAGGTCAAATTTACACAAAGAAAGTTGCATGAATTATTTGAGACATAGTAAACAACTTAAGAAGTTCGACGATGTGTGCCCCTTCTGTTCAAACTCTGAAGACGTTGCACACTTGTTCCTCCACGGCCAACGGGCTACTGATATATGGGCTGCCGTCGGAGTTCACTCCCCAAGTCTGACTGACATTGAGCAAATCTTGGCGGTTGCTCCCCCACCCAGGTCCGCCCTTGGATCCCCGAGAGTTCGCAGCATAGTTCTGACAGCGGTCTTGTGGAATATCTTGAATTGTGGCGATGCTAAAATGCTCAAAGAGCGCTTAGAGGCTTGGGTGTCACATTTCGATGTAATCTCTAATGTGTAATTAATCCCCCTCTCCGATCCTCCTGCACTGCTTGCAATCATGTAACCGTATGCTCAGTTTTGGTTAATGAAAAAGTTCAGGCTGGCTGAAAGCCCGCCGTAGCTTCCCTCGAAAAAAGTTCGACTAGTAGTCGTTTGCTTTGGTTCATATAGCAGTGGTTATTTGTTTCCATTTTGGCCCCCTTTCTTTTGAGATCTTGGGCAATTTTTTTTTCATAGTAGGGGCGTGTTTTTTCTTTGAGAGGCAAGTGAAAGTGGTAAAGAGAACGGAATCTATGGAGGGAATTTTGGACTGCTTGGCCTTTTTGTATCATGGTTACGGGTAACTAACATAAAGTGCGTCCCAAATCCCAAGGATTATATATTTGGGGCTTAGCTCGAATAGGGCTTTGGCCTAACCTCAGGATTTCTTATTCTAGACAAGTGTGTACTGCGCACCAACTCCTTGGATCCTTGCGGCGCAAAAACAAAGCACATGTCTGGTTCTTGCCCAAGTTTTTGGGTTGTTGGTGTTGGTGATGTGAGACAATTTTCCTTGAAAGAAGCCAGCTGAACAAGGAAAAGTCAAATACTAGCTCTTTGAGACGGCATGATGCAGGACGAAGTGGTCACGGGTCAATTTTTTAATTATAGGTTGTTTCTTAGTTTGTTACTAAGAGGAGAGATAGTACTCAATCTAAAAAAAGAAATAAGTTTTTCAATAAATTGTTTCTTGAGTTTGTGTTTAAAATTTTAATTACTACAAATATGTATGATTCTTGATGATCAATAATGAAGTACAACTTTGTGGCTATATGTTTTAGCTCATTCATCATATCAATAATAAAGTCGAACTGCACAAATGATCGGGTAGATATTTTGCTTTAAGACATTAGGACCTACAAAACGCGTTTTTAGGTAACAAGTTAGTCTCCAATAGAGTATTTGGTTGTTTCTTCTATCTTGGTATTAACAATTTGATAGTTTCTTCATCTAGAAACAATTTTACCTTCTCTCCTCACATTTTCTCTTCTACATTATCTAAATACTGATGTGGTATTCCTTTAATAACAGCTGACGTGAACTGTTATAGATGCTCTTATAGGACGGGAGTAGAACTAAATGAATTAAATTGGCATCTGAGTGTTCCATCCAACCTCAATGTTGATGGGGATCAGGGAAAACAGTGCTAGTACTACAAAATTTTGAGGAATTTCAGGCACCCAACAGTTTTTCAGCTACCTAAGAACTGTACATAGTATGCATGCGCTGCTGCTTTGAAAGGCTGCGTCTCTGCGTGCACCAAAGACCGGACTACATTACAATTCAGAATTTACCATGTCTACTGTTTTTGTCTGATCTTTACCATTTGCAGCTGATTACTGCACACACACCGACACACATGGCATGCAATCGGTGCTTCTAGAAGTGGGGGCAAATCCACAGGGATTGGGGATTAAACAGTGCAGGATATAAATAGGCCGGGCAGTGACAGGCTCAGCGGTACATGCTTCACCAACCGGGGACTTAAATGGCCTAACTAGCCTGTCGCTCTTCAATTGTTCTCGACTCCGAGTTGCTCAACTGTGGCTCGTGAGGGACCGCCCGGCCGTCCTTTCTGCGCAAAGGGACACGAGAAACCCGGCTGCTTGTTCCTTGCAACAACATCAAACGGCCTTCCAAATATTTTCCCCTGCTTCTTTTGTTTGGTACAGTAGTAGGGTTCGTTGGCCCCTTGCGTATGTAGAAAATACACGAAGTGCGGTATGTTTCGATTGACCTTTTTGATGGACACATGCCCACTGATGCGACTGGTGATAAAGAAAGGCCCGGTAGATTTCTCAGCTAAATTACATTTCATGGTGCTTATCTTCTACCCCTCTGTACGACAGGTTCGTCACATCTCGGACGCAGCTAAAGAGAGAGCTGTAGACACCTTCGCCAATCTGTACTTTGTTTTTTTTTTTTTACCGGGAGACGCGTACGCACACACCACCGCATATGCACATCACAAGCGTACAAACCAGTGGCGGAGCCATGATTTTGATGATAGGGTGCGGACTTAAGATATATCCGTTCCAACACAAGTTCAAATGATATAGTATATAAGTTCAAATGTGTCACACTACACGTTCGCGCAATAACCAACATCACAAAATATTTTAGAAAATTACTTAATTACAACTTGATACAGCGTTCCTTCATACTTTGAAAGCGATTGATGACAACATCATCACTAACTTCTAGAAAAAATTCACACTCATTGTACGTAACTAAGCAATCATTCAAGTATTATTCACCAATACTATTTCTTAACTTGTTTTTCACATGATTCATTGCCGAAGACTCAAGGGGCGCGACCGTCCATCAGCGCGTCGAGGCCAAGATCATCAGCAAGGAAGCCAGAAGCGGCGCTAGAGCGCCGTGATGCGCCAATCTTCGCGATGAGTGCCGGCCATGCAGTCTTGTGCCCATGCGCTCATACACTGCTGCTAGAGTGTCTGGATGGGCAGATGACACTTAGATCTGACACCTCTTTGGTTAGTTGACTTAGGCTTAATTCTCATATTCTGTTGGGCTAATGCTAAATGTGCTACTAGGAGTTGAGGAGTATGTATTTTAGTATGTGTAGTATATACTTTATGTATTAAGAGGAGTATATACCAAATTTTTGTGTACAAATTTTGGGAGTGCAACTGTACCCCCATGCATCTATATCAGCTCCGCCACTAGTACAAACGAGTGCACCATGTAGCACATGTCTAGAAAGATGGAAGCTATGAATATATCTAGGATCTCACCAACACATGCCCGAAGAAAGGTTCAGCAGAAATTTCAAATTTCCATCAAGAAGAAAAGGTAAACGGAAGAAATTGAAAGGAAATCAAGACTAACTAAAACCAAAGGCCCTTGTGCCTAATTAGCTCTTTACTTAACAAATTATAAAGGTCGTTAGCAACCGTGCGACCGGACGGTCGCCGGAAAGCGTGCAGTGCAGCCCGGCAAATTCAACGTGCACGACGGGTGGTCGTAGATGATCTACCGCACTGCACGAGCCGAGAGAGAGAGAAGGCTTGCTTATTACTCGCATACCATCACGTTCACGTCATTACAGGGTCACAGTAACTGGAAAAGAAAGGAAGAAAAAGGATGGAGGCTTGCACAAATGACTTATGATTGAGCATTAGAAAGGTGCAGATTGATTGGTCGGCCTTTACCACCCAATCCACGCGCCGAAATTTCCTCTTACTAGAGTCCGCAGCAAATTTTCTTCAAAAAAAGGGTCTGCAGCAATTGGAAAGTTACAAGAGAGATGGAAGAATAGGTGATTGCTGATTGGTGAGAGCATTAGAGCCGCATAATCACAAACAAAAGTGTGCAAAGTGGTGGTGGTGGTGGTAGTAGTAGTGTTAACTTAGTTTTATTAGTTAGTCCTTGTATTTTTAGATAATAGAAGTGAAAATTTTCCGGTCTCTGCATCAAGTATACACACAGCCTAGTTTATGAACGAATTTGAAGTACCATAATAACCAAAAAGTTTAAAGGTGGTCTGAAGCCTTACAGCCAAAAGACAATTGAAAGTTAAACTCAATCATAACAAATTCTGTGATCCACCCATGAATGTTGAAGATTTGCTTCGCCACGAACTCCAATCTAACGTTGCCGGCCAACATAGATTCCTTATGGGGCGATTTCTGCAGATTTGCTCAAGCATTCAGCCAGTGCCCCCACTCAATAAGACAACATGTAAGGGATTAGTGATAATCTTTTTGTCAAAAACGACATCATTTCTACATAACCAAATAGACCAATATAATGTACTAGCTCCCACTAAGAGTTGTGTCTTTAAATTTTTTAGAATACCGACTAACCAATTCTCAAATATGTTTGCTATACTCGTAGGAGGAGTTAAATTAAACGCACATTGAACAGCTCACCATGCAAGACGTGCAAAAGAGCAGTCAATAAAAAATGTTGAATTGTTTCCTCTTTATTACAGAAACAACACCTTTTGCTCCCCTTAATTTCTTTTGAGCAAATTATCTTTAGTTAATACTACCCTTTTTGAGATACTATAGGAAAATTTTCGCTTTCAATGGAATTTTAATAAACCAAAAGAAATCTCTAATGGTGTTCGATAATTTCTAATTAGTGTGACATAAAAAGATTCTACCGAATAAAGTCCTTGTATGGTCATAGGCTTCCAATTTTTGCACGCTTCAAACTAGAGCACTGCGTGCCTTTTTCTTCTTTGCGAGAAACTATGTACCCTCTTTGCACTTGCAATTTTCTTTGGCAAATGGCAATTCTTTGACCACACCAGCTCGTGCATTTGGACTTCGGGAGCTACAATTTCCAGTACCAACAGTGTTGAATCCGGACCCAATTTTAGGCTCATATTTGTTTGTTACATAAAAAACTGAATCTACAAACAAAGAAAATGGACTAGTAAGATTAGAGAACAGGAAAAGTTCACCATTTGTGTGCCAAACCCATACTCCTTATCTTCAGGTTTGATCAGTTTTCAGATCATCTCGATGTCCATATATGAATCACGCACTGACAATTCGGATGCAACTATTTTAGGTCGCTTGCGAGCGCTATCGGTCTCACTGATAGAGAAATCGCGGCCGGTATGTAGCGTCCTTTTTCTTCTTATCAGAATGCTGTACAATTTGACCCATGAAGACATCTGACAGAGTTTCCTTTTCTCTCCCATCTCATGGATTCGTCAGCTAACAAGTCATAAAAGGTGTGAACACATGATCTAAGCAGTCAAATGTTAGAAGAGTTGGGGCACAGGATTTCGTCAATGGATAACCAGCACACACGAATTAGGTCCATAGATTAATCATCATACCATCCCTTGTACTAAAATAGTACTACTCGTTTGGTAGTTAATTATCTTCAAGTGCTATCACGGACGCACTGGCCCTTTCAGTTTCAGATGATTTAGAGAATCCTGTAAAGACACGAGCAATTAGCCCAAAGTTAGCATTTCAGTGCAGCTTTGGTGACCAGATCATTGTTTAATCAAGTCCAAATGAGTATAGTGGGGGTCAGAACATTAGGTAAGTAGGGGCAATGTGACAATAAAAGATTAAAGAAACAGTGAAAGGTCTCCAAATCTTCAAAAAAACAGTCAGGCACACTGGTAAAGGGGCTTGACGCTTTCAAAAGCCACCAGAAGTGGCCCTATCAGGTAAATTCCAAGTTATTGTGTTGCATGCAAAGTCATGGCTTATGAGTACGCACCCTGAGAACACAAAAAGTCGTTCCCAAACTTGAAACGTCAAAGAAAATTCCGAATAGATGAGCAATAGCACCAATACCTCTCTATTCTACTCCAGTATGCAATGAATCATGCATGAGTGCAGGTAAAGATGACAATTGATTTACCAGTCTACTACATTCACTGAAAATTGAAAGACATCATGCTTATAACCTCACTGGAAACTTGAGCACCCGCAACTTACTGAGACGCTCCAGGAGAGAAGCTTTACGCTTCTCTGTCCATGTTGGTCTGTGATATCAGAGCATTCAGACATCCTATACGAGCAATTTCCAGCACCTTTCTTGCAAAATTGCAAGTAAAAGTGCCACTGCATTCTCTACCAGAATGTGTACAGAGTTAGTATTCGCTATACCCAGTACCCACACTAACTCTTCATTGCTCATCAGAACTGACAACATTGTCAGTGGCCCATATATAGCTTCGTCCAAAGCTTCTGTAGTCGGATGAATCCTGCAATATCTGAATTAGGGGTGCCATCCATGTTCAGAGTAAGGTTCTGGAACTTCTGTTGAGTTTTGATCAGTATTCACAGGCCACACGTAATGCATCTTTGGGGTGAAGGCCTCTCATCAATCTACAATATTACTTATCATATTCAGCACAAGACAAATACAGATATACCACTTGTAGTACTCTTGAAGGTCCTCTTTTTCCCCCCTCTAACAGAGATTTGCATGTAACTGCACAACAACTAACGCTTCAAAACATTACCTGTCCTGTTAACACGATAGCAGAATATCTCATCAGCTCCAGATATATAGGGCAACAGAAATATTCAGGAATAGCAGCGGCGTTGGACTACCTCTGTCATCCTTTCTTCTGGATATCAGCTGATTGACTCCATGGGTTTTAACTTTTAAAGAATCGATAACTCTATATTTCTCTTGTCCAATAATTAACTGAGATGCTACTTTCTTCACATCCGATTTGGACATGCTTATTGCTGCAACTGGCAAACAACATATTAGACCATGTGGCTAGGTCTAGTATATTTTAGTTGATGAATAATTGACAATGTTGGACGCTGATGTTATTTGAGACGCGTGGCGCGTGTGTGGACTTATGTCGGTCAAGTTGGGAAGAATTTGTGCTAGAAAAAGATGTGTTTTGATCTTTGCATGTGCAGGGTAACTCGGAGGCGATCGTGGTCTACGGCAGTGATCGAGATATGGCTTGGTGCGAAGTCATGATCCAGAGGGTCGAGGATGCTAGAGGAGACGGTCGAGCTCGAGTTAGGGCGCATGGAGATCAAAGATGGATGATGCGTGTTGGAGCTACGGAGGTGCGGTCCGGAGGTTACGACACGTGACAATTTTGGGGTGTCCAAAATTGGTTTTGTAATTTGGTGTAAAAGCCCACGTATTGGGTCCAGGACTATTGGGCCGTACGTGGGTGATTAGGTAAAAAAGCCCGAAGGCATTAGGGTTCACGGGACTGCGTGTGTGCTCGCGGCTGGGATATATAGGTGCATTAAGGGGCGGCGGTCGGGGTGTGCGCGTGATTGGAAGAAACAGAAAAAAAATTAGGTTACGCGGTCTTGTGGAAGGAGCAGCCGGCGGCCAGGGCTTTTGTGTATGCGGGTCGTGCATGCTTTCGTGTCGTGCGTGAGATGATGCTGTTGGTGGTTGTTGGCGTCATAAACAGTATGTACTAGAGAATCACTTTTGAGTGTTGAGTTAATTGCCATGAGAGCTTTGGTGGCCGTGGTTTTTGTTCGTACGTGAGTCATTACATTGACTGCTTGTGTCGACTGGTCATTGGTGGCTGCTGAAAATCAGGAAGTGTTCGGGAGTTGGTGATCTTGGCAGGAGGTCAAGTGCTTGTGGCGGTTGGAGAAAAAGGCAGAGTTTGATTGCTCACCGCGGCTGCACAGGTGCTGGATGGGATTAGTCACTGGCCACATTTGGGGTCCTTGCATGTGAGTTTTTGAGGGCTCATGTGGGAGGTGCTAGGGGCTGCTACACACTTGTTCACACGCACCAGAAGAACAAAGCAAGGCAGGAGAGAGAAAGCACTACATATTGGTTTTTTTTTTATGAAAATGGTTTTTATTTTCACGTATTGCAAGTATCACCTTCATTCTTTAATCACTACAATAACACGTACTGTTGATGCAGTACCACACACTATTTGCTATAGTAGTTACGCAGTAGCTACAATACCAGAAAAAGTATTTTCCCCTTTTGCTGCCTTTGTTTTTGTGTTATTACTGTGTTGACAGGTTGGTCAATCAGAAGACAGTAGATTTGATGAAAAAGTTTCCACTGTGGATTACAAACATTCACCCCCCTTTGATTGTCATTAACGATCCTACAAGTGGTATCAGAGCGGGTTGCTATGACGTCAAAGAGGTATGTGAATCGTCCCCCCATGCTAGATGGTACTGATTTTGCGTTTTGGAAGTGTCGTATGCAGACTTACATTGAGGCGCAAGGTAATGATGTTTGGAATAAGGTTTCGAGAGCGTATGTGGTTCCTGTTCCTAATCTAAATAAAACAGATGTTGATTTAAATGCTCAAGCTTGTAACTTGCTATTTTAAGGGATATTTCGCAAAGAATTTGATCGTGTAGCTCATATTAATTATGCCCACTTAATATGGAAGACTATTTGCGATTATCATGAAGGAACCACTAAAATTAATAAAGTACGTAAAAATCTTTATCAAAAAGAATATTTTGATTTTGATATGAAGCTTGGTGAATCTATTGATGATCTTTTTGCTCGTTTTGAGAAAATATTGAGTAATTTGCGCGTGTTAATGTTATTCCTACTGATGAAGATAATACAACTAAAATTTTGAGATCTTTAGGTTCTGAATGGTTGATGGTTGTCACAACTATCAATCAAACTATCGATCTAGATACTTTAACCATGGATGATCTTTTCTCTAGATTGAAAACCTATGAGATGAAAGCTTTGCCATCTAAGATCGATAAATCTTCATCTTTAGCACTTGTGACTAACCCCGTGTAGGTTGCTTCGTCGAGTTCTTTTCTTTTGTCTGCTTTGTCTTCTTTTTCAGAGGAACAGTTTGAATAACTCCTGAAGAGGATTTGGTGTTGATCTCCTCACGGGCATACAAGGTACTCAACAACGTAAGAATGAGGAAGCGAGGTGGTGTGTTAAGTTCGATCAGGTGCTATGAGTGTGACAAGTCAGGTTACATTAAGGTGGATTGTCCCAAGCTCAAAGGAAAAGTGATCAAGGAATGCAATAATTAACGTCATCGGCCATCCAAGAACAACAACACCAAGAGTGATAATTTTTGTCGAAAATTAGCTAAAAAGTTACTTTCGGCTATCGAGCATCTTGATCTGAGTGATGTAGAATATGAGAGTTGCAATGACGACTACCACGATAATAATGATGCTAAAGGTAAGAAGAAGAACAACGACGACTTTATAGGCATGTGCTTCATGGCAAGAAATGACAACAACGACAACGATGACAGTGATATCGATGAGGTAAGACCATCATATGATGAGCTTGAAGATGGTTTGATTAAACTTGCTATTGAATTGAAAAAGACTAAAAAGAAATTGAAAGAAAATAATTGCCTTGTTGAAAGCTCAACTTCTGGAATTAATAGACTTATAGCTTCTATTCCTGATGATGAATCTTGTGAGTCTTGTCAAGTTTTACACTCTCAGCTGGAGACTGCTAGAACAATTAATGCATCAACCTTGGTTCAACTTGAGGATGTAATTGCTAAACTTGATGAACTAAGATTGACACATGATTCTTGTGATGAAAAGTTAAAAGTTGCAAATGATGAAATTGAAAAGCTCAAGTTCGTTCTCTTACATGTTTAGAGTCAAGTACTTCAAATGCTCAAATTAAAACTTGTTCTAATTGTGGATTGTTAGAAGCTAGACTTAATTCATCTCATGAAACAATTCAACAGATGCTCTATCACGAGATAGCTTCTTGCTCTAACTGTCCTAAACTCACCATAGAAATAGAAGTTTTGACTATACAACTTAATGATTTTGCTGAAAAAGAAAGGTTGGCTCAGTCTAGTGCTTTTAAGAAGATTGTGAATGAATCTGTCACATGCACTCCTTGTCCTACTCTAGTTAAAGAAATTGAGTATCTTAAGGACACTTTAGAAAGATTTTCTTTTGGCAAGAAAATTTTGAATATGATTCTAGATAAGTCAAAAGTGAGTGTTAAAAATTATGATCTAGGATTTAATTTTGTTGAGCATGCCAAGAATAATCCTCCTATAGTTGTTAAATTTTTTGAATCTGGAAAATTTAAAGTAAAATCTGAACCAAAACAAACTGTGTTTAAATCTGCTGGTTTTGTGCAAAGCTCTTCTACTAATGTTGTAGGTGCTAGCTCATCATCTCAAAAGAATTCTAATTATGTTAAATTTCATTTCACCTATTGTGGTAGAGATAGACACTTGCATTAATTTTGTTTTAGGCGTGTTAAGAAAGAGAAAAATGAAAGATTGAATGCCTTAAGACAAAAATGTGCATCTTCTTTTGTTGATCTTAGAACTAATGCTAAAGCTAGGTTTTTAGAGAATTTTTATGATGATTTTAAATCTGTTTCACGTGCTGGTTTGGGTTATAATTCAAATAATTTTTATTCAGCATTGCCTGCATTTTAAGGGGCAGTAAAGGCTTCTTTTTGGCGCTCTGATCGCTCACGCACACATGTTTCTGGTTCTAGTTTTGTTGCTCCTGTTCATTGTGTGTCTCCGTATTGGATTCTTAAATCTTATTTAACTAACCCAGTACTGTGAGACCGATGCTTCCTGTGATGTAAAAACAGCTGACGAAGTTGGAGAACATGAGCTTAATTTGGTTCTGGTCTTTTATGTCATTACTTGATTGGAACACTTGATGGTTCTTCACTTTCTTTGATGGCTTCTAAGAGATTTCACTTTCTAAGAGACCATGTGGAAAGGGTGATATTACTCTACACCTTGTTGAGTTTGAATTATAGATTGCTCTTTTTTCATAAAACCGCTTGATTATGCACAGTTTGCTTTTTTGCGAAGTGAGTTGGACGTATTGCATCCTATAGGCTTATTCTGAGAGGGAGCTTGTTGTTTAAATTTCAGAAGCTTTGCTTATTATACTTGTCAAATAATTCATTAAGTCCAAGCCACTGAAATCAAATGAAGTATAGAGCTCTCGTTATCATATTTATTCATGTGTTATGTAGCTTTGATCATGACTGGTTTTAATTAATTTGCTACATTTGAACTAAAGCATGACATGGCAGAATATTTTGATTAGATTGATTATAGTTATTACTTTGCGATGTTCAACAGAAAGGATTAGCTTGATTATGAGTCTTATTTTAAATCTTGGCTGAGGCTCGTTTGTATCTTACTGCAATCTTTTTGTGCTCACTCAATTTGGCATGTTATAAAAAATAAAAAAGAGTTAATTGCAAAGATGTATGCTTCAAGCATACCATACATATATGTATCTCTAAAAAAATGCTCAAATGAAAAGATGTATGCTTTAAACATGCCATACATATACATGTATCTATATAATAAAAAGAAAGTGCTCAAATGAAAAGAAGTATACTTCAAGCATGCCATCAGTGAAAAGAAGTATGCTACAAGCATGCCACATACTTAAGAATTGAGTGTGGAGCAATAGGTTGCTACATGAGACTGCTAGCTCATCTAGATTTAAAGTTTGCTTCACTTTTAGGCTTTAACTTTTCATTATGATATCTCATTGTACTCTTTATAATCAGTTTGGTCATTGTTGAGATGCATGTCATTAATTTAATTTTCTTAATCATTCTAAAGACCTGTTTTGGCATTGCTATATGATATATGACTTTATATGATCCCGATAGCTCTATTCAAAAAGATGGCTTGGTTACTTTATTAAATCAATGCAAAGTGACTTGGATAATCTACAAAGCTTCTTGATTTTTACTCTCCTTGCTCCTTTTTCTTAGAATTATTCTTTCTCTAAAGTTCTTGATGATTACATTGCCAAAGGGGGAGAAAAATAAGAGAAATTTGCTTCCCTTGTGTTGAGGGAAGTTTTTCAGCTCCTTGTGTTGAGGGGGAGCTTTTCTGGCTTTTTGGCTTTTCGGCTTCAGTTCTTTTCATGACCTATTTTGAAGCTTTTGTATTTTCCTATTACTCATCATGCAATCTTGAAGTATTGTCAATGTATTCATCAAGGGGGAGATTGTTAGACCATGTGGCTAGGTCTAGTATATTTTAGTTGATGAATAATTGACAATGTTGGACGCTGATGTTATTTGAGGTGTGTGGCGTATATGTGGACTTATGTCGGTCAAGTTGGGAAGAACTTGTGCTAGAAAAAGATGTGTTTTGGTCTTTGCATATACAGGGTAACTCGGAGGCGATCGTGGTCTACGGTGGTGATCGAGAGATGGTTTGGTGCGAAGTCATGGTCCAGAGGGTCAAGGATGCTGGAGGAGACGATCGAGCTCGAGTTGGGGCGCGTGGAGATCAAAGATGGATGATGCGTGTTGGAGTTATAGAGGTGCGGTCCGGAGGCTACGACACGTGACAATTTGGGGTGTCCAAAATTGGTTTTGTAATTTGTGTAAAAGCCCACGTATTGGGTCCTAGGACTATTAGGTCGTACGTGGGTGATTAGGTAAAAAGGCCCGAAGGCATTAGGGTTCACGGGGCTGCATGTGTGCTCGCGGCTGGGATATATAGGTGCATTAAGGGGCGGTGGCCGGGGTGTGCGCGTGATTGGAAGAAACAGAAAAAAATTAGGTTACGGTCTTGCGGAAGGAGCAGCCAGCGGCCAGGGCTTTTGTTTATGCGGGTCGTGCATGCTTTCATGTCGTGTGTGAGATGATGTTGTTGGCGTCATCAACAGCTTGTACTAGAGAATCACTTTTGAGTGTTGAGTTAATTGCCATGAGAGCTTTGGTGGCCGTGGTTTTTGTTCGTACGTGAGTCATTTCATTGACTGCTTGTGTCAACTGGTCATTGGCGGCTGCTAAAAATCAAGAAGTGTTTGGAGTTAGTGATCTTGGCAGGAGGTCAAGTGCTTGTGGCGGTTGGAGAAAAAGGCAGAGTTTGATTGCTCACGGCGGCTGCACAGGTGCTGGATGGGATTAGTTACTGGCCACGTTTGGGGTCCTTGCATGTGAGTTTTTGAGGGCTCATGTGGGAGGTGCTAGGGTCTACTACACACCTGTTCACACGCACCAGAAGAACAAAGCAAGGCAAGAAAGAGAAATCACTGAAATTGGTTTTTTCTTTCACGTATTGCAAGCATCACCTTCATTCTTTAATCGCTACAATAACACGTACTGTCGATAGAGTACCACGCACTATTTGCTATAGTAGTTGCGCAGTAGCTACAGTACCAGAAAAAGTATTTTCCCCTTTTGCTGCCTTTTGTTTTTGTGTTATTACTGTGTTGACAGGTTGATCAATCAGAAGACAGTAGATTTGAGAAAAAAGTTTTCACTGCGGATTACAATCATTCACCCCCCTGATTGTTATTAACGATCCTACACAACATGTAGCATCTCCATGTGAGGATCAACCAGGTCTCCCATCTGCAATGGTTCTCGCTTCTCGCCCGTAAAATGGTTGCAAGGATTATCACTCAACACTATCACCACGACGAGATATTATGTTGTTGCTCCAAAAAAAGTTGTTGTCATTTATGTTCTCCTTAGCTGAGAATGCATTAAGGCAATATACAAAAATATAATAATTTCACTAGGCATATTAAGACAATGAAGAAGCCATCTTCATACGCCATACCTCCTACTGAACTTGGTCACATATTACACAATAACTGTAGTCTGTAGGGCAGGTCCGTCAGAGGTGCCTGCACCTGCCAGACGTCACATATTTGAACAAAGCTGCAGTATTGTGTAAGATCATGGAGACGATCCTGTTCCACATGTGTGGTGATGAGTAATTGTCAACTTGTGCTAAGTGGTTTGGAGTTTGCCTCGTGGAGATTGCAAATTGTCACGTATTGCTTTGTGTTTATGCTGATGGACCTTTCGGCGATCAACGGAAGATTGCAATGGAAGATCGAACAAAGAGTATGTTGGTTAGAGTACGTAGATGCTCATGGACTGGTACTATTCACACACTACAGTAACCATGTGGTGTTGTTCTTATGAATCTATCTATTAGGTGTATGGTATTATCTATTAGTTAAGCAAGTTCTTATTGTGTTGGATTGTTAGAGATATGTTTTCTTAAAGATTATTTCTTAGGGCCCATATTTCTTAAGGGTCAAATCGGGTCATCCCTATAAAAACCTTATAAAAAGGATATCATGCATTCATTATCAATCAATCAAAAAGATAAATTAATCTAGTCTCTCTCTCAAGTTCTTTCATCCCAGTCTAGTCTAATCTCTCGTCCCGCCAAACCGACGTCGCCCGACCTTCTTCCGGCGGTGTTTACCCCGTTATGAACTAAGCTTCATGACAGTTGGATCAGAGTAGTTGATCCCTTCCCACGACTTCTATTACCATGGTTATGACGACAAATTAGACTATCAGACCTGCTGCTGAGTCCTTGGCCATGATAAAAGCTAATGCCAACAAGATGTCCATGGGTACCAGCGACAACATAAAGAAGATGGTGGCCATCTTCCTTGACATGCATGCTATTTTAGAGAAGATGATCGCGGATTAGAAGGAGAACAATGTGCAACAAGAGGTGGCAACGACGTTGTTTCCAGCAACCATAGTGATGTTGTCAAAACTTGCTACGGCACTGCCGCATGCCACAGCCCTGCTGAGGCCTGCCGTGGCGTCGCCGAAACCTATTGCGATAGAGCCAAAATATTTTGTGGTGCTGCCGAAGTCTGCTACAGCAACTGCCCCGCTGCCACGTCATGTCGCGATGCTACCGAAGCCCACCGTGGTCTTTTCAAAGTTCGTTGTTGATGACACACGACGACCCGATCTTCCGATAGGTTTGATTGATTTCGTCGTGAGGATGTTGACGCTTTGAGACTTCCGACCAGCAGATCGTCACCTCGCAATTCGCTACACCCGCACGACTGTCGTTATCGATCACACTCGCACGCGATCGACCTTACCACGAGGGTTGTAGTTCCTGCAAGCAATCGAAGCAACTCACAAGAACAAGATAGATGCAATCTGAAATATATTGCGGATTTGGTTGAAGCTCACAATGTGGGGTTCCTCAAACCGATAAATGGCAAAACTGCAAAGTTGCAGAATAATCTAAGAAAAACCCAACCCTAAACTGTGGCGGCTGCTGTATATATATAGGGGGCATGAGAAGGTCAACCTAGGGTTGTGCGGCCATGGGGAGAGGCGTACACAACCTGGGCTTTGACCTTGACACGCTTACAAAGCCCTATTAGGCCTAAAACGGTGACGCATCACCTTATTTCAACGACTCTAACTAACTCCCAACGTGGTCGTAGAGCGGGTACACCTGGTCGTGGAGCTTGTGGACCTGGTCGTAAATCACGGAGAACTGGTCGTAGACCTCCTTCTGCAATCCAAAAATCATTTCTCGGCGCAATCAGAGGGACTTCCTTTTCCTGGGCGCTATCAGCGTAGATGACCAGGACTTGATGGATCCTTCCCATTATTCCTAAGTGCAAAAGATCACAACTATTAGGTAGTATACCATTCTGCATAGATAAATTGTTAGCACCTAGAAACGAGCTCACCTCATAATTTAAGTGACGTGCACGAGCTCTTGTTATAGGACCTTGTAGTTTAGCAACCGGATCTAGAGGATTTTGCATAGTGCGTGTATCCGAAAGAGTGATGTCCTCATCAGTTGTGGCCACTGTGGTGCTGCTAGGATTGCTGTCATACCTACCGCAGCGATCGATGAGTTTGCCGCAACCGCTCATGGAGGCAACGATCTCTAAAGACTCATGTCGCCATCTCAACCTCTAGTCAATATGGGGTCTCCTAGGGCTTCAACCATGGCCACCATCACAACTCGAGCACGAGTTGTTGCGAAAGGAGGTAGTAGTTATCATGGGCCGGGTATTGTTCACGCACTACAGTAATCGTGTGGCACCGTTCATGCATGAATAGTATCATTTGTAATTATTAGAAAAGATTTATTATTTAGGAATCTATCTATTAGGTGTTTGGTATTATCTATTAGTTAGGCAAGTTATTATTAGATTAGATTGCTAGAGATAGGTTTTCTTATAGATTATTTCTTAGGGATCAAGTCAGGTCATCCCTATAAAAGAAATATCATATATCCATTATTAATCAAGAAAGAAAGATGTATAAATCTAGTCTCCCTCCGAAGGTTCTATCATCCCAGTCTATAGTCTAATCTCACATCCCGCCAAGCCGACACCGTCCATCCTTCTTCTGGTGGTGTTTACCTTGTTATGAACTAAGGTTGATAACACTATTAGACCTTCCAGCGATCAACATAAGATTGCAATGGAAGAACGAATATAGAGCATGTTGGTTGGAGTATGTTGATGGACCTTCCAGTGATTAACGGAAGATCGCATCAGAAAATCGAACAGAGAGCGTGTAGGTTGATGAATGTTGATGGACCTTCCAGTGCGACAATGAAGTATTGCAACAGATGATTGTCTAGAGAAGGTGTGAATGAGTTTAGAGAGTTCGACAGACCATCTATCATGGAGTGATGGATAGTCCACCAATGAGCAAAATAGGGGCAAGATGATTTTGTGAGAATCGCTTTTTGGGTTGATCCTAAGGATTAAGGATTGAAGCATATGGGTTGCATATTTCATTTATGGACTAATGTTGGTCAAGTTGAGAAGAAATTATGCCCAAACACAGTTGCTTGGTCCATTTGTGTGCATGTGGCTTGGAGTCAACTATGGTCAACGGCGAGGAGGATCGGGACTTGGTTGGAAGAACCAAGGTCTAGAACGGTCATAGATACCGGGTGAGATGGTTGAACTCAAGCAAGGCACAAGGTGGACAAGAACATGATTTGCGCTCAGTTCGAGGATTATGATGCCTTGATGGCTTTGAGGTTTGTGCCTACATGTTGTGTGATGCATGATGAGGCTTTATGAGACATGGTTGAGCAAACCATGATGGTCTTGAGTGGATGAGCATGGTGATTCTTGAGATGAGATGGGTGGTGAACATGGTGTATTGTAAGCCATGGGATGGCTTTTGTGGCTTGGTGATGCTTTCGGGAGCAAAGTATGAAGGTACATATCATTTGCTCATCAATTGTGTCAATTGATGTTTATGTGTGTTGTGTGGTGCTACGTGACAGGTTTGCTTGTTGGTGATGGTTGTAGGATTTCGGAGCTACGTCATGGTGAAGCGGATGGGACTAGGTCTACCCAAAATTGTGATAACGGGCGGTAAGTGTTGAGTGGGTTGTGTGGCCCACCATCAAGAGATATTTGTGAGAGGGAGTGGTTGGCTTGGCCACAACTACAAAAAGGAGAGGAGGAGATGGCTTAGAGATTAATCCTTTAGGAAGAGAGGTGAGGAGAGATTAAAGTGCTATTGGAGAGAGCTTTAGGGAGAGATTGAGATGCTCTTGTGTGTGAGATTTTTTTTGTCATGCTTAGGCTTGTGTTTGGTTGGGGAGTGGCTGTACAAACATTCATCTCCAATCAAATACAAAGAAAAGTTTTAAAGATCTTGTGTTCTTGAGCTTGCTTGTGTTCTTCTCTTTGTTCTTATGGTTGCTCTTGCTCTTGATCTTTCCCTCTTGCTTTTGCCTTTGTTTTTGGGTGTGCAAGGAAGGGTAAGAGATAGAATAACTAGCTTTGTGTAGATCCATCCACCTAGTGATGCCTCCTCGTAGTTGTGCGCTAATTTGTTATGTTCTGGTGATGTTGTTGTCGATGATCAGGCGAAACGTCACAGCTCATGATCGAAGTAAACGCAGTCGACAGAGATGCGCTATCTCGCTATGCACTGCTCGGAACTAGAACCAATCTGAAACAATACTAAAAAAAAATACGCCGTCGGCGAAGACTATTTGGAATAGATTTGAGCTTTATTTCTCAATCTTGTTGTGTGGCTACAAAGCGCCCTAACAGCACCCCTCAAAGCTTTCTCCCGAAAATAGTCTCCAAATCCCCTGCAAAAGCCACCCAAAGCCACGGGGAAACTCTTCCCCTCTGCCTCCTTTTATAGGCAGAGTCCTAAACCGTGTTCATAACAAACACAGTATAAAATCTTATCTCTTCTGAAAATCAAGGGACCCGAAACCCTTCCAAACACGGGTTTTCAAATATCTCTAAACCTTCCTGATATAAAAACCTTCCATATCTCTTCACGCGTTATAAGCCTTCAGAACTCTACCTCCCGAAGCTTCTCCGCGCATCATGCAACCACCTTTGATCTCCACGTGCCCCAGTGTGAGCCCGACCACCTCGTGACATCCTCGACCGCCTGAACCTCAGATTTCCCAATCTTAGTCTCGGTCCTCCTCGTCATCGACCATGATCGTCTCCACGCTAAACCTGCACATGCAAAGACCAAAGAACATTTTTCCTAGCACAAGTTCTCCAACTTGACCAATATCAGTTCACACACGCATAACACACTCTTATGTATCAATAAACCCTATCTAGATCATCCTCGAAGCCTACGACCACTTCAGCAAGGTCCACGACCAGATCCATCAAGTCTATGACTAGTTCCAGAAAATCTATGACCAGCTTCAAGATGTCTATGACCAGTTCCTATAGCCTTCAACCACCGACCACGCACTGTAGCTTTCAATCTTCGACCAGTCACTGTAGATTTTTGACCTTCAACCATTCACTGTAGCTTTTCGACCTTCAACCATGAACTATAGCTTTTCGACCTTCGACCATGAATTGTATCACTCGAAGCCTACGACCATGAACTGTAGCTTCGACCACCAACCACTCTCTACGACCACGAGCAGTCGAAACCTCTCACGACCACGTGCAGTCGAAACCTTACGACCACGTGAAACCTTCTACGACCACGGCCAGTCGAAGACTCCCATGACCACAAGCAGTCGAAACAAACAATACTTGAAGATGCAGCACTCGTGATGAACAGTGCTGGGAGCTACAGTACTTGAAATGAATAGTACTCATAGAACAAACATCACTTGTAGTGAACAGTACTCGATATGAATAGTGCTCGAAACTACAATACTCGTACTGAACAGTGCTTGAAAAAGACATCACTCATAGTGAACAGTACTCATAGTTACAGTGCTCAAAACTACAGTACTCGTACTGAACAATGCTCGAAAAGGACATCACTCGTAGTGAACAGTACTCATAGCTACAGTGCTCGTAGATACATACTCAAAGTAAATAGTACTCGTAGACATAGTATTACAGCACTTGAAATGAACAGTACTCGTAGCCAGGCGGAACGACTGAAAAACCAAGCGGAACGACCGAAACTTTTAGAACCGCAAATTACAATACAACCCAAATGTCAATTATTCATCATCAAAATTCACGACCCATCCACATGGTCTAATAATTTGGTTTTGGTGATTAATGACAAATCTAAATGTGAGACTAACACTTTTGTTGATATGCTATTATTTAGTCTTATTTGGATAGAAAGATGAAAATCTTGGAGGTATGCATTCGATTTTATATTACTATATCTTGTTGCATTCTTCGGATAAAAATATCGGGTTAACTCCACCAAAGTTTCAACTTGACATGTGCATATGCTTTTCATACACATTTTTGCATGCACACATTTAGGAGTTCATTTTATATCTTGAGGTTTCACTAGTATTGATCCCTTTCATTTATCCACATATATTGATGATCTTTACTTTGAAACACATCCCTTGAGTATATTAAGCTTTCGTAGTTAAAATATACTCGTGATGATTTAAATTCAATTATTTGCAATTGGGCTGTCATTAATCACCAAAAAGGGTGAGATTGAACTATCTAGACCCCCATTATGTGTCATTGGTGTGTTTTGGTGATTAATAACAACCGGATGTGTTGGACTAATATTCTCCATGAGTTGGTGAAATAGGTTTAGTCCCAGTTGATGATGAAGACTTTAGATGACATCATAGGTTGATTGTCATCAAGTTAGGGTTTGTGATGAAGGATGTCATCATATGTTGATGACCATCAAGACAGGATCCCGAAGTGGAGGATATCATCACGAGCTAATGGACAAGATAAGAATATGGACTTGGAGATGAGATGATCACCATCAAGTGAAAGCTCCAAATGGATGGGCAAGGCAAAGGTATAACTAGAATAGGCTAAGGATTTGTTTCTTAGTCATTTTACCGGTCACAGTATTTGGTTGGGTGATTGGGTTGCTAGTGTAGGCCGCCATACTATTAAGAGGGGAGTAGCTTGAGTGTGTTAGGTGTTTGTCAGGACCCAAATATGCAAATCTAGACCCTCCGTGTATAATGCACTAGTCTAGAATCATGCTAGTGCACACAGTATCAATATAAATGAATATCATCCACACAAGGTGAATATAAGAATAAACGACTAATTTAATTATTAAATAATGGTTGTAACCTTATGTTTGAGTTTACACTTATTAAGCCACGTAGGGCTGACACTAATAAAGAGACGACAGCGGAACAGAAACAACTCCAGCGGGAACCTATCGACTTGCCACAGACAACCGATTGGGATCAAGACGTAGCGATCCAAGACCTAGCGATCACCCTTCTCGTGAAACTCTTTGAAGGCAAGCGAAGACTCCTCCACTTCAGCTGAATGATTGTAACATGAATGAGTACTCCGAGTACTCAACAAGTTGTACCACAGAATGCAATTATATATGATGGCTTATTCCAAAGGAAACGACTTTTATGGTTATTTTGTAAAAAGTGACACTTGCAATTGAATACATATAATAGATTAAAAGTGCAATTTAAAATGAATAAACATTAATAGTTTATCAATTATTTTCACAAAGATCACAAAGCCTAATCTATTTCTTTCACACAGCCACATGAGTTTAACCACACATCTGTCCCTTCCTAATTGTTTTTTGAAAATATTGAAGGGATACGGGTAGGCTACACTAGCTACCAATTTAAAATTTCTACCACGTAAACCAGGAAGCTATGAAAGCAAGAGATCATTGATCGTTACCACCAGACGTGTAGTGCAGCGGAAGAAGAGTTAGAGTAGCCCGATCCAACGTTGAGTGTGTCGATGTAGTGGTCCTAGTCGATCATCCAACGTCCTCGATGCCGATCTTCTCCTCCAGCAATCAATCGCCTTCCTTGTTGAAGATCGTGGTTCGTCCTTGAGCGCAACGGTAACTGTAGCAGTGCCTCTATGGTATCCACATGTCCAGGGATGGAACACTGTACGCCGGTGTGCCAGCACCAACTTGCACGACAGAGCTCTCGAGAAGATGGCGGCTAGGGTTTCGGTAGAATAACTCACGTATGTCTCTTATATCCTAACAACCTCATGCATCTCCTTATAAAGAGCCCATGACAGATCCTATCCGAACTCGTTTGTTCCAACCAGTTAAGTGTGTGACCCTATAGGTTCATGCATATTCGGTTATGATTTGGAAACCCTTTCCCACCACAAGTCATTAGTGGTTCCGAGCAGGACATAATTATTCCCGAATACATACAAATTATATCAGGCAAATCTTAATGCAATATGATCTACAACCAGGTCCTTATCACTTACGACTAGCTCGTATGTCTATACGACCAGTTCGTAACTCCTTAAGACCAGTTAGTGATCATGTTCGACCAGTCTACAACCAGCCTGTATCTCTATACGACTAGTCCGTATCTGATCGAACTGAATGACCTGCTCTGTATTCTCTCTTTGTCTCACGATATCTGGTTAAACTCTAGGTGAGATACTTTGTCATCCATGGACTATTTAATACTTTCTTAATCAAATGATGGATAACTATGTCGAACCTGGGAACGAATGATCCCGAATTCTCTGTGTTCATACACTAGTCCAGGATTGCTAGTGTACACAGTCAAACAAAAGTGATAGCACAAACATATCACGCATTTTATTAATAATAACTCAGAGTTTATTACAAAATAGGCCTGAGGCCAAATAGAGAAATAACACAGCGAAAAGCAAATATAGTAGACCACACGACTTGCCACAGGCAATCATCTGGGGGCATAGGCCTAGTCATCAAGACCCTCACCGTCTTGATAGAGGTCTTCTCCTGAATAAAGATTATTCAGCAAGAGTAAGCACAACTTCCGTGCTTGCAAGTTACACCCAATATTGAAAGATAATGCATGCATAAGGTAAACAAAAGATATTGGCAGGGTTCATTTTGCATAAACAACATTTTCAGGTTAAATACTCATATTAATTTCTAAGGCCAGTTTGTATACTATAATTAAAATAAGTATTTAAAATGACAGTTGTATAGTGGATAACCTCCATTGATTGAATGGTGAAGGATACCCTCCTATCACTTGGCTAACCGTCTAATTTTTACCATAGGATTAACCATCCTAAACATCATATGATAAAATCATTTTATAAACCAAAAACAATGTCTAACTTAGAGTGGCTTTGCTAGCATGTCCATGTCCGCGGACGCAGCTATTCGAATAGTTTCTACTCTGCAGAGTTTGTACAGCTTTACCCACACGAGATAATATGCTTTTAATGTCAGCCAAAGCACGCTTCCGAAGGCGTGTGACTAAGCAATTATCATTATGCCTTTACAATGCAATGTCTTATTGTATTTATGCCCGCTAAGGTTTCTCTACCATTGGACTAACCATCCTCCGGGAGCCCCCTCTTGCGCCAGGTAGGACTAATGTCTAACCGACCCCCACACAAACAACATAGCACAAATATCACTAAGACGTCATAAATTATTTAGCCAAATCCTACCCATATAAGACATGTGGTGGTACGGTAAGGCGTAGCAAAAAGCGGCTCAAAGACCGGTCCTTAACTGACTCGAGCGACTTCCAATTAAACCCTGGGCCTTAATCCTAACCAGATTAAGCCCGTGCATAAACCCGCACCCACCATTCATCCATTTCGCCCAAGTCCAAACCCATTTTATTTTATTTAGAGTAAAATCCTCTTTATAAACTTTTTGTGGTGAAAACAATACCACAGAGTCAAATTAAAAGTAAGTATGTAAAAGATTTAGCTAAACATTCCCAAATTCATAAGTGTGATCTAAGCATGGCTAAGCACAAGACTAATTTTAGTATCATTTTGCCTAAGGGTGACAAGGCAATCATATTCAATAATCAAATGAGCCATACAATGAAGATTGGAATAACTATATACAAAAACAGGGCATTCAAACAATTGTATAAACATATGCATGCATTAAGTAATTTAAAAACTGAAAATACATTTAAATTAATGGGATCAACATGATCAATTTAATAACTTGCCTTCGTTGACGTCCTGAAAATCTAAGTCTTTGGGCTGGTCAAACTCTCTAGAGTCGTCGAAGTCTATACGCGAAAATACGATAAATTAACTTTAAATTCAAATAAATTAAAAAAGACAACTCAAATTAACTCAAAATTGAAATATTTTGGTTTATTTAGCTAGATTATAATTTTATACAAATTTTGCAACTTGAAACACCCAATTTGGAGTTCAGATGCAAAAGATATGAATTTTTGAAGTTTAAACCTAAATCTGCAATTTAAATGAATTTCCCGAATTATTTTTCTAAAGGAAAATCTATTTGTTGCATAATGCTGACGTTAGCGAGGGATTTTCAAAATTTAAAGGAACTAAAATAATTCCCTGACATATGGGCCCCACGTGTCATAGACACGATCTATGTGGACTAAGCCCACGGGCTTGTGGCTCGAGAGGGAGGTGCTGACACAACTGAGGTGGATGCCACTCACGCAAGCTTTGGCACAAAGGTGGCGCTGACCTGGCGCCTACGTGGACATGCCACGAGGTCCGGTGAGCGGTGGCGTTGCGGACTCGGGCTCGCCGGCGTTCTACGCCGCGGCGAGCCAAATGGTTGTGCGCAAAATGTAGAGGAGGGCAATGCGAACTTGTGGGTTACCAAAGTGGCGGCGGAGAGTGGCGAAAAGGTCGTTGGCGACGAAGATTGGCGGCGGCAGTTTGAGGTTGACGACGAAGTAGGGGTTCCGGCGGTCCTCGCGTCGAATGGGTAGGAGCTCCGGCTTCGCGATGACGAGGTGGTGATGATGGTGTCGACGGAGAGGGCGGAGGGGCTTTGGTGACGCCGGAATCAGAGAAGACCCGGAGGTTTTCGCCGGCGAAGTTCTTCGAAAACCGGGCGCTACGGCGAAAGGGGCGAGCAGTGGGTGGTGGCGCTGTGGTGTGGAGGTTGAGGCGGTCCCGGCGCACCTATTTATAGGGTGCGGGCGAGCTCGAAACGGCGTAGCGCTCAAGAAGGTCCGCGCGGCAATGTCGGCGGGGATCAGGGCATTACGGGCGCGAGGAAGGAAAGCGAGGGCCGTGTCGGACGCGGAATTGACACCGGGTGTTGATGTGCATGGAATCACGGAGGATCCGGGCGGATTTGCACGAGTTTGGAAGGTTTTCCAATCGCGGTAATGGCGGACTCGGGCGAGGAAAAGGAAAGCGACGAGGAAGAAGAAAGGAAAGGAGGATGATGATGCAGGTACGCCCGATTTCGATCGAACGGTGGACAAGGGCAAGCGCGAACCGGTAAGTGCGGGTTGGGCGTAGCCGTTGGATTTTAATCCAACGGTCGCGATAGATCGAGGCGGTGCGGGTGAGTAGTTAAGTCAATGATGCACATGGACCATTGGATTTAGATCTGATGGTGCAAAACCAAAAGGAACGTTTGGTCGTCCGAATGTTTCATTGGAATCTGGCCGTTAGATTTCAATCCAATGGCTGAGATGCGTGCGGGGGTTAAAGCACGTGGGAGGTGCGGGCCACGCAGGCCGCGTGCGCGAAAATGGATGTGGACCGAGCTAGGGTTTCAGTCCATTGGCTGTTTAGGATTTTCTTTTGATTTTCTAATTAATTAAATGCTTATAATTCAATTAGGCTTTAGAAAAATAGTAAATTAAGTCCAAAAATTATAAGAAATTTCACAGAAATTTTCTAGGCATTTTGAACTTAAATAAAATATTTTCAACTATTATTTGGTAATAGATTTTGCAAATAAATTTGTTTAGCTTTAAATTGATTAAGTAAAAGCTTTTAAATTTTTAGAAAAATCCACAAAAATAATTAAATTTTATTTTCAGCTGGAATTTGAAATTTGAGATGTTACAAACTAGATGTGGTCAACTCTTCAACCATTAGTGGGATGGTCATGCACTTTCTTTATTTGACCACATCGAGGGATCCAGAGATATCTCTCCTATTATGTTAGGAGGGGTAAATTCCATGTCCGATCAGTCACATTCCTCTGCATGTTTTATAATATACCCGAAAGCTAACTTTATAACTATCCAGTTACAGAGTAACGTTTGGCAACCCCTAAGTGTACTATTACACATGTAGGAAACAATGCTGATATCAGGTCTAAGGATTATACATCATCATTGCTTGAGACTAACTGATGACACATAAAATCTTAACAATCTCAATAATGTCTCAAGGTGGGTCAATCCAACATCATGTTCTCTAACATGTGTTCACAATATTGATTCGATATCCCTATATCCATGACTGGTGAAATATGGTCATCAATCAATACATATGCTGGTCAATAAGTCACTAGTGTTCTGACTAGTGATGTCCGACTAGGGATACATTTAGAATGACATCATGTAAGTTAAAGAGCTTCACCACAGGTCATATACTTGTTAATCTTTATTACTAATGATTAATTTAAAGAACATAATAATATTTATTCAATAACTCATAAACATAGACGTGATACAATCATCTCTATGATTGCATATAGGGCATATCACCAACAGTCTTCCACTTGCACTAGAGTCAATCATATAGGTATCAAATACCCATAGCTCTTGTGTGCACCTCATGCTTAGGTTGCGGGAGAGACTTTGTGGCCGGATCAGCAATATTCAAATCCATGTGCACTTTACATATAGTCACATCACCTCTTTCGACAATCTCACGAATAATATGATATCGTCGAAGTATGTGTTTGGATTTTTGATGTGACCTAGGTTCCTTAGTTTGTGCAATGGCTCCACTATTATCACAATAGAGATCCATTGGACTGGAAGCACTAGCGACCACACCCAGTTCATTAATGAACTTTCTAATCCACACGACTTCTTTTGCAACTTCGGAAGCCGTAATGTACTCAGTCTCTGTTATAGAATTAGCAATTGTTCCTTGCTTGGAACTTTTCCAGCTCATTGCTCCTCTATTAAGATAAAACACAAACCCAGACTGCGATCTAAAATCATCCTTGTTGTTTGGAAGCTAGCATCAGAGTAACCATTTATGACCAGCTCTTCCTCACCCCTATAAACAAGGAATGCATCCTGAGTCCTTTTTAAATACTTTAGGATATTCTTGACTGCTATCCGGTGACCTTCACCTAGATCTGACTGATATTTGCTCGTAACACTTAGAGCATATGACACATCTGGTCGTATACAAAGCATGACATACATGATAGATCTAATAGCTGAAGCATATGGAATTCTACTCATTTTGTCTCAATCATCAGTGGTCGTAGGATATTGACTCTTGCTAAGATTGATACCATGTGACATGGGTAAGAAACCTTTCTTGGAATCTTGCATGTTGAATCGCGTCAACACCATGTTAATGTACATATCTTGGCTTAATCCAACTAGCCTTTTAGATCTATCCCTATAGATCCTTATACCTAAAATATATGTTGCATCTCCTAAATCATTCATCGAGAAACTATTTCTCAATGATGTTTTAACAAATTCAAGTATTGGAATATCATTTCTAACCAGTAGTATGTCATCCACATACAAGATCAGAAATATAAGTTCGCTCCCACTAACCTTCTTGTAAACACAAAGTTCTTCTGCATTCTTGATGAAGTCAAACCATTTGACCACTTCATCAAAACGAATGTTCTAACTTCGAGATACTTGCTTTAATCCATAGATGTATTTCTTAAGCTTGCATGCCTTTCTAATTTCCTATGGGTCGACAAAACCCTCAGGTTGTGTCATGTACACATCCTCACTTAGGTTTTCATTTAGGAAAGCCGTTTTGACCATATCTCATAATCGAAATATGCAGCAATAGCTAGAATGATCCGGATAGACTTAAGCATGGTGACAGGTGATAAGATTTCATCATAATCAGTACCTTGAATTTGTTTAAAACCCTTCGCAACCAGTCGTGCCTTATGGATATGAATATTTCCATCCATATCTATTCTTTTCTTAAAAACCTATTTATACTCAATGGTTTTAACACTATCAGGTGGATCAACCAAGTTCCAAACTTGATTATCATGCATGGATTTTATCTCAGATCTCATGGCTCCAAGCCATGACATAGAGTATGGGTCCATCATCGTTTCCTCATAAGTATTAGGTTTATTATTATTCAATAATAAAATATCATGCTTATACCTTAAAGTCAATTGACGTGACCTTTTAGATCTTCGTGGGGTTGATGCCTCATCTACAAGTTCTACAATATTTTGTTCATCCTGTAGAGGTTCAGAAGGAGTTGAAGCATTTTCAGTTGTTTTTCGAATTTCTTCAAGTTGCACCTTGATCCCACATACTCTTTTGGAAAGAAACTATTTATCCAAGAAGATACTATTTCAGACAACAAACACTTTGTAATCATCCCGCTTACAAAAATAATACTAACCTCTTTAAAGTGCCTAGAATCGGCGCTCCCTCACCGCGGCCACGTCGCCTTGCTCGGAGAGCCGCCCGATGGAGCTTTGTGCCTGCGATCGTGCGCGCTCGCTGCTTCCACGTCGATTCGTTCGATGACCTCCTTCCGTAGCCGTCCGATCGACCTCCGTGCGGCTCGCAGCGCTCCGTTCGATCGCACCAGGCGGCTGTGTGCGCCACACCTCCCTTCTTCGGTTCGGTTCTCACCCCGTCTGGAAACGTCCCGAGTCCTGCATCAACCACTTCATCCCCCTCTCCATTGCTCTTCCCCTGCACCCGCCACTCTCCTCCCCTTCGGCCGTGGCGCCCCGCCGACCGCCTGCTCCACCGATGCTTGCGACGGCGCCCCCGCCTCTTCTTCCATGCTGCTCCCGCACCACCTCCTTCACCGATGTCTCCTACCTTCGCCTCCTTCTCCGACGCCTCCCTGCCTTCAGATCCACCGCCATTCTTCCACGCTGCAGCCGCACCACCTCCTCCACCGCCGCCTCCCACCTTCGCCCCTGTATCCGACGCTTCCTTGCCTTCAGATCCGTCGCCAGGTGCCATCTCCCGCCGACCTACCCAACTCACCATTTGGGATGTCGCCGCCCTACCTAGCTCGCCGCTTGGGATGTCGCCGCCCCACCCACAGCTGCCTCCCACCGCCCTCCTCCTTGCGCATTGCCCGCTGCGCCAAAGCCGCCCTTCCATCCCTCTATAGGCGACACCGGTGAACCCGGAACCGTAAATTGGTGAGGTACCAGATTCTTGCAAAAAGTTTCAATCTTTCTATTGAATCGCCCAGTCACTTCTTGCAAAAAGTTTCAACCTTTCATTTCAGCAAAATTTATTTTGTATGCAGCTTGTTTAATGGACTCAATGTCGCTCAAAGGCTACGATTTTAGAATCCGTTCAGCTCTGTGTTGCTCATTCTATCTATTCACCTAGCAATGCGCCTCTGTTCAGTACCACTGGCTAGCTATGGTTTGATCCAATTGAGCATCTATTGAATCGGCCAGTCACTTCCATTTAAGGAACCTCACTTCTCGCCCAAATGTTGGGCTTCAGTGATACGGTAAGCAATCTAAATATGTAAAAACGGTAAAGTTCAATCCAACTTATGCTCTTTTAGTCTTTCTTATGTGCTTCAATCCAGCTTATGCTCTTTTAGTCTTTCTTGTGTGCTGATTGGTAAACATTGTGTCCTATGTAGCTAGCCGCATTTCTGGTTGGGGCTATTCTTGCAGAAACAAATTTCCGTACACAGATTGAAGCTGACATAAGACCATTCAGAGACTTGCTACTTGGATTGTTCTTTGTAACTACAGGAACTTCTATTGATATGCAGGTACCCATTGTATCTGTTTTCATGTGAGCAACATGTTACGAGTAAACAACTGGCCTTAGCCTATGATCTGTATTGGCAAACATTACTTCATGTGTCGAACTGAGCAACATGTATAAGAGAGACTTAAATGCTTACATGCCCATTTGCATTCACTAACGCTGTCTAACTGAGCAACATGTATAGGAGAGACTTAAATGCTTGCATGTCCATTTGCATTCACTAGCACTTTCAGACAGTGGTTATGCTTGTTTTTTCTTAAATAGCTTTCAAAGTTCACTATTGCATTTTCCTCTCATCGTTGATGAAACACCGTTGCAGGTTCTTATTGACTCATCTTGAGTTCTATCCTAATATGCAGCTTCTCATCCGAGAGTGGCCTAATGTTCTATCGCTCTTGGGAGGCCTTATTGCAATCAAGACATTGATAATTACTGCAATAGGGCCAAGAGTTGGACTAACTCTTCAAGAAAGCATTAGGATAGGACTGCTGCTTTCTCAAGGAGGCGAGTTTGGGTTCATTGTATTTTCTTGGCCAAAAAGGTCTGTTTTTATTAGAAATTATTTATTTGTGTTGTTTTTGTCTGCTCAGCTGTCTTATTTTGGGTCCTTAGTACCTACCTTGACTGAAACAGGTGAGAAGGCGAAAGCTACCCTGTTATTGCCAACCCTTCCCAAGTCATTGCCTTGCAGGGATAAGTATGTTTGTTCTTTTTTTTCTGCGTGTTTCGTTATCTTATGAAAACTGTTGCTGAGTACAAGTCTTATGTTAGAGAAAAGGAGGAGATATCTGCATTTGTGAGGGATGCAATTTGCAGTGACCATTGTTTAGGACGCTGCCTTTATATTCAGGTTGTACCTGGTACTAGCAAGGTAACCAACCATCTTTTCCTGGCTGCTTTGATTGTTTGCTTTCCTCTGCTGTGGCTGAATGCTAAACAAGATTTTCTGCACCTACATTATCGACCTGCAGAATATTAGTGTACTTGCAGTTATGAGGAAGCTGAGATCTGAACTAGATTCTGGAGCTCTGTGGACCTATTGTTTTATAGAAATTAATGGTCTTAAATTACCTTCTCCAGAAAATATCTACAATGTATACAAACTTCTACGTTCGTTGACCAATGACAAATCTGCCATACCTAAGCATAGCATGTGCATCCCCTCAAAAAGGAATTATAATGGCTACATATTTTTCAGATACGCAGGTTCTATGTGAACAGCTGAGTGGCATAGGGTGGGATGGAAAAAAGCTCTTCATTATTTAACCGAGCACTTTTCAGATGGCACTAAAATTGGAAAGCAAGCAAACCAACCAATTATTTTGCTCATTGACGTGCTTGATCTTCTTTTGATGGGAATTCAGTCGGCAATATATTTTAATTGAACTTATTAAGTAGCTGTGTAGCTCTATACTTTTTTTTTTTGGAAAATTAATTAAAAAAATTGATATTGCAATATGTTTGACTTTCTGATTGTTGTTCAATATATGTTCACACTCATTGACATTTGAATTGATAGTAGAGACCATTGGTCCTTTGTAAACTCATACCATCCTTTTAAAAATGATATGCCAATATCATTTTACAATACGTTAATGACAACAGGCTGTATCATACCGATCACCGTTGTGTTTTTGTATATTTTTTTTTTATGATTTTCGAAATCTGCATGTATTTTGGTTATACGGTCGTATCTATTAAATTGTTTACTCTTCCACAATTGCCGCTGAACTGTTAAGAATGCTACGCACATGCATTCTTCATATCGCAAGGCCTTTCTGCAAAATTAATTTTTTCAGTCCAGCTCAAAACTGTTAGTCGCCGGACTCTTGCTCTTGGTGATAGCAAGATCCTTACTCTCATGGAGAGGATGACACTTGGAGATGGGGCAAATTTTTCTTGGTTTATTTATCACACAATGCCATACCAACCTGAGGGGTTGGGGATACATATTTATAGGCTGTCAACCAGCCAAGCATATGCTAAGATGCTAGTCTAAGATGCTGTCCTAGATGCTAGTCAAGATGTCCTAGATGCTAGTCAAGATGCTAAGATGCTGTCCTAAGATGCTGTCCTAAGATGCTTGTCCTAAGATGCTGTCCTAGATGCTAGTCAAGATGCTAAGATGCTAGTCTAAGATGCTGTCCTAGATGCTAGTCCAAGATGCTGTACACCCCACAAAGACTACAGTACAGAGACTTATTCATCATTCTCCCCCTAAGTTTTGTGCGTCGTCTTGTGGGAGAGTTGAACCATCCCGATCCTGGAGCAGAGCGTCGTCCTTGATTTCCACGCCAGAGGCGTCCCCAAACTTGATGGAGCCTCGAACGCCTGAGTCAAGCTCGGAGAAGAACTCCCGCCGCCCGGTCATGTGGTGGGTGTCGCCGGTGTCGAGGCACCACCCGTCGGTCTTGCTGTTGCCGGAACTTTCGCCGAGGAGGGCGTGTGCTTTTGGCTCGTCAAGGTGGAGAGAGCGTTGCGGGGTGCCGTGGAGGTAGTTCGATGCTCGCTGAGCAATGAGCGAGCCGGCCGCTCCTCCTCCTCCGCTCGCGCGACGTGGGCTCGCCGCCGCGTCGTGGTCGCCGACAATCTTGGCCCGATGACGTGCTTGCCGCGATTGTAGCAAGAGTCATCCGTGTCGGCTCTTGCTTGCCGGCCGCGCCACCTGGCGCCCACGGTCATCACCTCAAGACGTCCTCGCGCCATGTGCAGGCGTCTTTGCGCTGCTTCGCGCGCTTGCCACATCGCGCGCTGTCGTGGAAGAAGGCTCCCCTTCTTCCCGTCACCTGGCCGTGACCAATGCTCCCGAGTGAGAAGCTTCCGCCAATGGTGACGGGTCCCAGAGACGCCGTGGCTCATCATCGCCGACGACCTTGAGGCGACCTATCGCCTCCTCGATCGACATCGTGGAGAGGTCCAGCAGAGACCGGATCGAGTGAGCCATCCGCTTGTACTTCTCGGGATGCAACAAAGAGCTTCCACGACTTTCTCCTCGCCGTAGGTGTCGCCGAATCGGCTGCCGCACGCAGCAGTGTTGAGACGAGAGCAAAGTCATCGACGCCCTCACCGCTTGAAGGCGGGTTCTCCCACCCGCGCGGTGCTGCAGTGTGGACTTGCGCGCGCGGCCGCCGAGCGCGCGTGCGCGGCGATGGCGTCCCAAGCCTCCTTGGCACCGCTTGTTGGAGAAGCGAGAACGCATCTCGGCGGATCGCAACGATGAGGCATCCGGCGCCGTCGATCCGGTCGAGTCGACGCCGCCGCACGGGACCGCCTCCCACATGTGCCGCGCTGAGCCTCACCTTCATCACCGCGCCCACTCGACGTAGTTGGCCTTGGTGAGGTAGGCCACCCACCGCCGCGGGCGTCCATGACAATACACGGAACCCGTGGTAACCACGGTGCTCGTGGGGGAGAGCCACGCCGCGCGTGAAGGCCGCGCTCTATCGACCCGCTCGCCGTTGTCGCGGCGCTCTCAGAGCGCCACCGCCGAGCGCGCCTCCTCCAGAGCGCCGCGCCGCGCGCCTCCTCGAGCGCCACCGCCGCGCGCCTCTAGGAGCGCCACCAGCCGCGACCGCGCTGTTCGGATCGCCGCTAAGCTCGTGGGCGTCGCGCGCGCCATCGCGCGCCGCTCTCGCTGTGGCTCCTCGCCGCCAGTCGAGGTTCGCGCCGACGCTATCGTCGCCGAAATGGAACTCGATCGCGTTGCGCGCGAGCCTCGACCTCCGCCGCCGCGACGCGCCGCATCTGCCGCCGCCGCCGCCGCCTTCCACTTCGCTCTGCCCGCTCGCTGGCCGCTAGCTCGACGCTTCTTTCCGCCGCCGCTGCGTCTCGCTGCGCCGCCGCTCTGGCTGTTGCCGCGGCGAAGCTCGGCCGTCACGCCGACGCCGCGTGCTCGAGGCGATCGAAGGCCGAGATCGCCGCGGACATGGCGCGCATCGGGCCATTGCGTGGAGAGGTCGCCGATGAGTCGCCGCTCGTCTCGAGAAGAGTGAGCGAGGGACGGCCGAGCCGCCGCGCACACGCTGGGCCGCTGTGAGGCCGGAGAAGGAGATGAGCAGGAGATGCTCAGGCTACAGGATAGGATAGGTAACCCCATGTTGACGAGAGGTTGCGATGGCGACATGAGTCCTTGAAGATCATTGCCTCAACACGCGGTTGCGGCAAACTCACCGGTTGTTGCGGCAGGCATGACAACAACCCTAGCAGCGTCGCAGTGGCCACGACGTACTTCGGCAGGGTCACGACAGGCTTCGGCGACACCAAGGCAAGATGCGGTAGTGGCGTGGCAAGTTCCGACAGCGTCACTGTCGTTGCTGGAAACGCTGCCGCCTCTTGTTGCGCCTTCTTCTCCTTTTTATCCGCGATCATCTTCTCTAAAGTAGCATGCATGTCGAGGAAGATGACCGCCATCTTCTTGTCGTTGTCATTGGTACTCATAGCCATCTTATTGGCGTTAGCCTTTATCATAGCCAACGACTCGGCGGCAGGTCTGATGGTCTGATCTGTCGCCATAACCATGGTAGCAGAAGTCGTGGGAAGAGATCGACTGCTCTGATACCAAATTGTCATGAACCTTAGTTCATAACAGGGTAAACACCGCCAGGAAGAAGGCCGGGCGGCGTCGGCTTGGTGGGATGAGAGATTAGACTATAGACTGGGATGATAGAAACTTGAGAGGGAGACTAGATTAATTCATCGTTCTTGCTTGATTGATAATGAATACATGTTACCTTTTAAGAAATAATCTATAAGGAAACCTATCTCTAATAATTCAATTCCATAATAACTCGTCTAACTAATAAATAGATTCCTAAATAATAAACTTTCCTAATAATCGGGGGTGGTTACTGTTCATGCGTGAACAGTAACCATTGCGTGAACAGTGCCAGGCCGTGACAAACTAAAATTCAAAATAAATTAAATAAAGTTAACAATTTGATTTGTCTATGAACTCCAACAAAAAATAACTGAGATTTTGAATAAAAATAAAAGTTAAAACGATGATAGCACGAATGGTGTCAGAGGAAACCACGAAAGAGTGTAATGACATCAATCTGTTATGCAAGAAGACATTGACCCATGAGAAAACGAAGAGCTGAAGCAACGTCGACGGAGATGAGGATAATATTGTGTTGATAACCTTAGTCATTCGACGAGGACAATGTCATGCTGCTCGCTGGAGCTGTTGAAAAGAAAGGCTAGAGTCGAAGTGAAGGGCTAGAATGATGAGTTGTGAGCATCAACGTTGTTGAAGAAGTCAATGGCCAAAGAATCTAGATTATAGGGAGGCCATGTTAGAGAGGAGATGAAACTTTGGATTGAAGATGAGCTAGGGACTATATGGGGCCATTGGGTAGATAGGACTGTGCCATTGCTGGTGAAGGGCACGACATCACCAGTGATGGTGAGAAGATTCTCCATATCGTTAGACAATGACTAAACAAGACATGCTGGTATCAACAAAGATGGCAGGTCATTACGGGTAGTGAGGAAACTACAACGTTGAGTTGGCCAACGTCGAAGCATCGGTGTACCCAAAATTATGGGGATGCTAAAAGCTATTGCCAATAAAACCCATCTTCCATTGTAAAATAATGAAACCAGTTGTGTACTTTTTAGATAATGGAAGTACAACTCTCAGCCTTTGTACCAACTAGGGATGCACACAGCTATTACACCACTATCAGCTAAAAGCTTAAAACAAAAAATAGCCAAAAGCCAATAATGACAAACAAATTGTCATGCAAATGCTAGCCTAAAAAAACCACCTGGCCCCGCCTCTGGGACCAACCAGGAGATCGGCCACACGCGAACAGCCGCTGCGCAACAAAAAGGTGATGATGGACCAGTCTCCATAGCGACGCCTCCAAGAAGGGATACGACTCATGTCGTCGTCGCTGGATCCATGCAGCGAAGGTCAGATTAGGAGTGAGCTTAGGTATCGGTTCTGATGAGGATCTAATAATCCTCATTTTATATTTATCTGTAATTAGTATTATGGGTAAATATAATAGCATACGACTATTGAATATACCCCTTATCCTTCGGTATAAATGGGCGTAGTTTTTGCGCCAACAGAGGCGTCCACGTCGCCTCTTTTACTTGTTCCGTCCGATTTTGCGTCGTTGCTGTTGCCGACCGTCTGATCGAGCGTTCGTTTCGTTCGCCTGCGAATCTGCCTTTGCTGTGGGCTCTTCGATGGTTTTCGCTTCGTTCTCGGTCGTTCGATTTGTCCTGACGGAGCGCTCCTGCGCGCTCGCTTGTCCGCCCCACGTAGCTGAGCTTCGTCCACGTGCTGCTGCTTCGGTCCGTTCGCCACGTAGTTTGCCACGTCATCCTTTCTGGATTCTTCGGTTGCCTTCAGGATCATCCTTGTAAGTCCGTAAGACCGTCACCTTCGGTCTTCCTTCCCTCCGCCGCTTCCCTCCTCTCTCTCCCCGGCCCCCGCAGCTTCGTCCTCGTCCCCGGCGGCTCAGCTTCCCTCATCCTTCTTTGTCGCCCCCCTCGTCTCCTTCCTCTTCCTCGTAATACCGTGGCCTTCGGTCTTCCTTCCCTCCGCCGCTTCCCCCTCTCCCTTCCTGGCCCCCGCAGCTTCGTCCCTCATCCCCGGCGGATCGGCCTCCCTCCTCCTCTCCTTTCTTTGGTGTTTCCGCCTCTCTCGAGATTCCGTGTTTAGTACGCGCGCGGCTCTTGTTCTTTGTCTAGCCTTTCGTTTTTCTCTGCTGATTTAATTATTTTAGTTCCATCTTTTCTTAAGTCCGTTCATTTGGTTCGGTTGATTCGCAGTTCCTTCGTCTACTGTGCATTTGTCTTTCCTGCCTTTTAAGTGTGCATCTGGTTGGGTTGGTTCTAGATCTTTTTCCACCCTTATCGTTTTCGGTCGTCCTTCCCTCCGCCGCTTCCCCCCTCTCTCTCCCCGGCCCCCGCAGCTTCATCCTCGTCCCCGGCGGCTCGGCTTCCCTCATCCTTCTTCGTCGCTCCCCCCTAGTCTCCTTCCTCTTCCCCACGATCGGATCGGATCTGGGCTTTGTTCGGCGCGAGCAGGCTCCGCTCGCCCCCGAGAGTCCGTAATACCGTGGCGTTCGGTCTTCCTTCCCTCCGCCGCTTCCCCCTCTCCCTTCCTGGCCCCCGCAGCTTCATCCTCGTCCTCGGCGGATCGGCCTCCCTCCTCCTCTCCTTTTTTGGTGTTTCCGCCTCTCTCGAGATTCCGTATTAGTACACACGCGGCTCTTGTTCTTTGTCTAGCCTTTCGTTTTTCTCTGCTGATTTAATTATTTTAGTTCCATCTTTTCTTAAGTCCGTTCGTTTGGTTCGGTTGATTCGCAGTTCCTTCGTCCACTGTGCGTTTGTCTTTCCTGCCTTTTAAGTGTGCATCTGGTTGGGTTGGTTCTAGATCTTTTTCCACCCTTATCGTTTTCGGTCTTCCTTCCCTTCGCCGCTTCCCCCATCTCTCTCCTCGGCGCCCGCAGCTTCGTCCTTGTCCTCGGCTGCTCGGCTTCCCTCATCCTTCTTCGTCGCCCCCCCTCGTCTCCTTCCTCTTTCCCACGATCGGATCGGATCTGGGCTTTGTTCGACGCGAGCAGGCTTCGCTCGCCCCCGAGAGTCCGTAATACCGTGGCCTTCGGTCTTCCTTCCCTCCGCCGCTTCCCCCTCTCCCTTCCTGCCCCCGCAGCTTCGTCCCTCGTCCCCGGCGGATCGGCCTCCCTCCTCCTCTCCTTTCTTTGGTGTTTAGTACGCGCGCGGCTCTTGTTCTTTGTCTAGCCTTTCGCTTTTCTCTGCTGATTTAATTATTTTAGTTCCATCTTTTCTTAAGTCTGTTCATTTGGTTCGGTTGATTCGCAGTTCCTTCGTCCACTGTGCGTTTGTCTTTCCTGCCTTTTAAGTGTGCATCTGGTTGGGTTGGTTCTGGATCTTTTTCCACCCTTATCGTTTACGAATTTCTTCGTGAGTTTTAGCAGTTCTTCTTCATTTTCCCGGTTTTTTTTCCCTGCCGAGTCCTTGTGCGCTTGCCGCGGCTGCTTGGCTTATTCCCATTTCTGTTCCTACTGCTTGTGTGAAGGTTCTTTCTACATCTCTCCTGTTTTTTTGATGGTATCCGCCTCTCCTTCTTGAGATTGATGGGAATAGACTTACCCTTCTGTTGCATGCCTTTACAGGTAAGCACGACATTGTGTTTACCATTCTCCTTCCACTGGCCATGAGGCTGTACATTTTTTCCTAAACAATTTTTGTGATCTAATTGTGGAATATGAGTAGGCGCTTATAACTTTTGGTGATACCGTTCATCCTAACAAACTGGAAACTCTTTACTTTTACTAATTATGTTGTCCTTACAGAGTTATGGACACTCCAGGATAGCTCAACTACAGTCTTGACCTTTACCGTTTCATACATATGTTTATTGTAGTCTAAGTATGACATCTAATATGATAATTATTTTAATTTACTACTTTCGATTACTTCAGAAATCGGACAATCAAATTCTATAGCAGAATAGTAGTCTGGAAAGAAACTCCATTATGAACAGTTGGTTACTTAGTGTATCGAAAGCTACATTTCCACTGCTCTGGGTTAATTTTACTATTAGTCTATTACAGTTTCCATGAATTTGTCCTCGCTTGCAATTTGCCTTTCAGTATGCAGAGAGCCAGAGATTGTGGGTATAGGGCTTACACAATCTGCTCTGTGGATGATCTCTACAATCCTTTGGGGCGGCTTACTTGGGATGGTTGTTGTAATATGAAGAAATGTCGTTCTAACCAAGATTAAAAACAATGTCTTTTCACCTTGTTGCATAAATGACAAAATGGCACATTCTATGTTCCTCCTTTCAGGGAAAGGAGTCATGAATTCATTCTTCAAGCTTATCTTGGGGGACCAGACAATGTTAACCTTCAGGAGACTGGCCCATTTTTGGAACAAATTCCTTGAGGCTTTAAGACACTATCAAGATCCAAAGAGGTATGCTTCTGTTTGTTGTTTAACTTATCTTGAGAGTTGGGTTTATAAAACGGGTTTTATTAACCAATCAAAACTTGGATATCTCAGTAGCCAATCAACAGTCTGCTAAAATTTTCAACATGTTCTCTCCTCACAGAAGTGATTCTGACTCAACACATGTTTGTAAATACAAGCATACTTTAAAGTTTAAAACTTAAAAGTGATTTCCTCATAAATGGAATTGGTTTGGACATGCATTGCAATGTCTAATTATACTGTCTAATTTACCTTTTCATGGGCCATGCGGCATGTTGTATTTTGTAAAGTTGTCTGATGTGTCCATGTGTTTTTGTTTGCTAAAGGTACTTAATTCATTCTAAGCCCATTTTTCTATTCTATTTTGCTACTTCAGGTTCTTGTCAGCAATTGATTTGTATGTTTCTAATTGTTTTCTATTATTGAAACACTTGTTAGTGTGGCGAGGATCTCATAGTACTTTATTATTGTTTTCTGATGTGGTCGTCCCAATCCATCCCTTTATCCCACAAATGTATGTCTTGTACATTTGTGTCCCTAACTATACCCTATAATCGGGTATGCCGCACCATGTATTCAGGCCTGATATGTAATCGGGTATGTATTAAAGGCTGCTATATTGCACTGTAATCGGGTATGTATTAAAGGCTAATATAAAAAAAATATCATCGTAATCGGGTATGTATTAAAGGCTGATATGTTGCACGTCATCAACGCCTTCGCCATGCTGCATCTCATGCGGTCCTGGTAGTCGCGATCCAGCATTTCTACGCTGACCCTGACAGTGCAGGTAAAAGGGACCCGAAATCAGGTATCAAACGCTTTTAGCTGCATGTTTGACGAGCTGAATTCCATTCATGTGTCATGGCTCTGTTTATATAGCCTGTCTACGCTTGCATTACGTTGCGGTTTGAACTCCTACTCCCATAACAATGTTTTCTTATAGATCAAATCATTCAACTAGGTACAAAATGATTTGCTTAAAGGAAAGAAATAAGTTCCTTCACAAATGAATCCTTTCTATGTGCATCTTTGGAGACTCTGTAATATGCATCTTGTTCTATTATCTTTTCTTTTGACTCTAATGACTTAGTTTCTCTATTTTATAACTATGACATCAAAACGAACTCTTACATAATTACATCAATTTTGGGCTTCTATATTTAGTGTTGATATTTGTGATTTTGCTTACCTCTCGGGCCAAATGCTACCTGTTTCATCTTCTGAGAGTCGACTGCAGTCACCAGGGGCTCACCAAACCTATGGAACTTCTCAACAAGGTGAAGCCAGTGCAGGCAATCAGGGATTATTATCACCCTACAAATCCAATTCGTATCCTGTACCTCAGTACGCACTGCAGAGAGATACTGTATTTCCTGATAGACCTGATCAACCAGAATCTCATTACTACATGAAGACTGGAGATTGTAGAATTTGTTGCAGTGTGCAAGTTCCATCGTCCCCGGGTGCGATCACTGGCTCCTCCATACTGTTGTCTTAAGTCCAATGGGTCTTCTACTACGTCCGGTAAGTTATTTGTCCACCCTTCTCCACTGGTGTTTTGTCGATGCTTCTTCCATTGTCCATAGTAGTTTTGTTACATATTTTATAGTTTATCTGTCTATTTGTTGTTTTTTGTTCCATTTCACCCTTTGTGGGAGAGAGTAGACCCTTACAGGATCATCTTCTTTGGACTGTTGATTCACACATCTGTTCCACATTCTGATGCTGAGATTGAGATGAATTGTAGAACCAAAGATGTGTTGTATGTGTATAAATATGCATAATCATTATAAATGAAAATAAGAAGGACATTTCATATATTGCCATGTTTATCAATTAGGTAATTGATTCTGCAATGGTCTAATTCCTGATCTCGATGATCAATATATTTTCGAAGCAACAAATGTACTGCATGTTAATTTACTAAATAGGTTAAATCCTGCGGATTCAAGTACTTGTGTAGCCATACTTGTCTTGGTTACACACTGTTCTATCATGAAAACTCAAATGTTGAATGTTGAATTCACATCTGATAATCCCACTATAGTAGGCAAAGGCCACTTTCTGTTCATATTACCAATTAGAGCATTATTATAAGATGCTGAGCTGGCCGGGCAGCTACAAAGTACCTATATTCAGTTTTAGATTTGTTAGAACTCCATATCTTGCTAAATTGTATTTTCTTTTAAGACTTAGAACATTTATAGCTCACAAAATGCTTAGCGTACTTTGCAAAAAAAAAAAAAAAACATATCAAAAGTCTTTGCCCATCTTTATACGACTATAGATATGCATTTGCAGTTTTTTTTTGTCTACCATGCGTCCCCGCTATCTTTTTGATGCTATTGCGTAGCCGCAATAGAAATATTTTGAATATGTTAATCCACCATCTGATAGTCTACTCTACATCTAAACAGATCCGATACTGATGTATTATTTAGCTCTGTTTCTAATCATTGCCTCTGGCTTCATTGCTGTGTACTATCTTACTGTGAAACACTCTTTTGTACGGAACTATAGCTGTTATCTGATTTATCTCAGCATTATCTTTTCCAACAATTTCTTCTGCTTTTCTTTGACCTCGGCTCGGAATTATAGTTGTCTACTGATTAGCCTTTCTAATAAAGTCATCAGTGTCTTTTAGAACATAGTGTATCTATATTCGATAGCAATGTTGTTGAAGCTTTTTAGACTGCATGGTAGACTAGCATCAGATTCAACCATAGACGTACATGATCACTGGCAGTGCACTGTCCACATGATCCTTGGCTTTTCGTATTACTAAATAGTGTCGCCCTTCTAAAACTTACAACATTTACAGATAAAAAATGCTGATCATTATAAAACTCAATTTATCTATCAAAATATTCTTACTTAAGATGTAATAATAGATTTTCTATTAGTTTTGCTACATCGTCTTTTTCAGACCTTCTAATTAGTCACTCCTCTATCAGTATCCTAATTTCGCTCTTCGTCGGTATCCCGTTTACACTTTTCATTGCTATTTTTCTTCTCTCCTACATATAACGAGCGCGCAAATGCGTGCCCAGGTACCTAGTAGTCTTAAGGGGGAGACTAATCAGGTGGTCGTAAGTTCTTCTACGATCACATCTGGTCGTAAGTCCTTTTACAACCAGTACCTAGTCGTAAATCCTTTTACAACCAGTACCTAGTCGTAAATCCTTTTACAACTGGTATCTAATCGTAAGTCATTCTACGACTATCATGCGATCGTAAGTTCTTCTACGATCACATCTGGTCGTAAATCCTTCTACGACCAGTACCCAGTCGTAAGTTTTTCTACGATTACCCCTGGTCGTAAGTCCTTCTAGGCCAGCCCTATCACGGCTTCTTCATAATTAATTTTGTCCACTTGTCTGTAGGCCCAATTAACTACGAGATTTGAGCAGTCAATATACACAGTTATTCTTTGGAATAACTACATGTAACACCTTTATTTTTGATTGATAACCGCCGGATAACGTGGGGAGGTTACTACTCCGGTGATTACTACCATTATTACGGAATAATGGGGCACCTTTTGACCTGAAACGACTACCTCTTCATGTACTATAAAAAGACTTCAGTCAGAGAGAGGGAGAGGAGCCTAAGTCTTTCCACTGATTGTAACCATCATATACAATACAACACACACAGGAGTAGGGTTGTTATTCTCTCTAGAGAGTCCCGAACCTGTATAAAAATCCCCGTGTCTTTTTTGTCTGCGTGATCAATTGTGGAGATCCTCCGAATCAAACAATCTTTACGTAAGATCGGTTCTAAAACACCGACAGGTTCTCTAAAGCAACGCCTTCAAGAAGGTAACACCGCTTAGGTCAACGTCGTTGCCGGATCCAACCATCGAAGGCCAGATCAAGAGTTTTCACCCTGGATCAAAGGTACCAGCGCTCCAAGACCACGCTACAGCACGACCTCATCGCTGGATCCAACCAATGAAGGTCAGATCGCCAAGACAACGTCCGCAACATCCCTAACGGCGAACCGCCGCCAGCACCAAAAGAAGGCGACGTCGACCATAGCCCATGCGTCGGCCAGTTAACAACCGTCCACCGGGAGGAGTCGAGTCCCGCACAAGCCACTGCCACCGAGCCGCTGCGATCTCTACCAATTGCGCCAAATCTGGATCTGCACTGCGCCACCTTCGTCGTTATGCCATCACGAAACTGCACCGTCGAAAGAAGCTGGCAGAGAAGGACCCCGGAACGCCAGGCCCGAAGACGAGTCAACAGAGAAGGGCCCCAGATCTAACCCCGACGAAAGTTTACACCATTGAAAATCGGCAGACAGACGTCGAGCGTCGAAAGCGTGATGTAGATCAGGCGCCACCACCGAGAAAAAGAAGCCCCACTGCCGCTAGCCGGTCAGCGGCCGCCGCCGTCGGCGGCGAGGAGGAAGGGAGGAGGAGAGGCGGGCTTGATTGGTGGCGGCTTAGGGTTTTTAAGAGGAGAAAGGGAGGAAATAAAATTAAAGGCGGAAGCAAAATTAGAAGCAATACGCGCGTGTTTTCTCAACAAAAGAGCTTTTGACGTTGGTTTAGTCTATGCATCTTGTTAAGTTGGGAGATTCGAGCACAAGACACGCTGTCAACTAATTGCTTCCAAAGGAAAAGAATCTATATAGAACTGAGGGGAACTGTCAACTAATTGCCCAAACAACAAAGGCATGTCAAAAAGAGACTTAGACGTGTATATATCTATGTCCAGCAAATGGATCCAAGATTCCAAGGGGTGGCCAAGACAAGTATGGCCTCAACGGCGCTACGTCAAAGAAGAGGAGCGATCGACATAAGAAAAGAGAACATCGAGCATATATAACATCATGCATGTATTCGTACGAATAGAAGCATGGGTGTACAGAAGCAGAGGAGCAAAGAGCTCGAAGTAGAGATGTCATAGTTATAGGAAATAGGCTTGGGGCCACCAAAGAGAGCGTGACGGGTGTTCCCGGTAGGGTTTGACGATGGTTGCACGTGTATGTGTGTTGATGTCGCAATGATCAGTAATAAGCAATAATTGGAGAGAAGTAGAAGATAATTGTATGGTAAAGTATTGCATTGGAAGGGGTAGCAGTTGAGAGGGATCAATCTAGAAATGAACTTGCTATTGCAAGTTCAAGCAGAAAAGTTGTAGCGACGATAAGGAATACTAGACACATGATTCGGTGAAATAGCTCGCACGTGAGGAAAAATAATTCAAGGTAGGTCGTCCATGGTGTGTCGGTGTATGTGTGAGTAAGGTACTCTAATACCATGTAAACTAATAAGATAATTTACCGCACATATAATAAACGTATTCCTTGAGATTAAATAGGGGTAAATGTGCATGCATACATTTTGGGAAAGAGTAACTAATAGAGGAAGAATAAGGGTATACAACTACATGATCCATGCATGATGGAGAGTAGTTGTGTTTCTAAGAACTTTCAACAACTTATTACGCTCAATAGTTTTCTTCCATCAAAGCTTATTCTTCAAGTACGTTTCTAAGAACCCTAACAACTTATTATGCAGTCAATATTTCCTTACAACAAAGCTCATACTTCAACTATATTCCTCAAGTTATATTTCCGTTCAACCTTCTATTGCCATTTTAAATTTTTATGATGTCTTAAAAAACTAAATAGCCTATAAGATACATAAATATATTTTTAAGTATCTAAGTTATATTATTTGATACTATAAACTTTGAAACCAATCTAACCGTGCAAATGTGCTGGTATTTAAACAAGGTTTTTTTTACTCTTCCAGCCATTTGCTTTTGCCATATGTAGCATTATTATAACCCCCTCATTTCTCCCTTCTCCTTACATCTCTGCATCCATTTAATTTCTTCCTCCAATTTTTTTAAGAGGCGCCTTCAAAATTTTCCCTACGGACTGCTTCAAATCTAGCTTAATTCTTCTTTTCTAAAAAAAAAAAAACAGTTTCCGTGTCTATGTGATCAATTTGATTCATCAGGTCCTCTTTAGACTTTATTCATTCCCTCCACATTTATGTTCCATCCCTTTAACTTCTTCCTAAGCAACCTCGTTAGTCTTTTTTAAAAAAGCAACCTCATTAAAAACTGCCAATTATATCAATTGCACTCTTTCTCTCTTTTGAGTTCAACCACACTTTCCTAACTATCTCATCAATGACGTCCCACTGGAACCAACATAACTCGAATTCAAACATTGACCTGTGAAGAATAGTCCCACCAGTGTCCAAGAACAAAAGTGCATGATTAGATAAGGACCTCTCAAGGCTTAGGCTTGAACTACAACCAAAGGATTTTCCCCACACTCTAGACTCACCAGAATTCTGTAGCCATATTGCCAGGCTAAAACACCAGTTATTTATAGAGATGCGAATACACGCAACTGCTACTGCAGCGGGGGTATGGAACCAGTACAGTACTACTATCTGCACAACGAACTAATTAGCTAAGCGCGTTCTAAATTCTCCAAGTGCACTCTGTAATCGGGCCGTGGTTGCGACATCACGTCAGCTAGTCGTAATGGCTTCCATTGCTTTGCCTACACGTCTTGCCAAACTTTACGTTTAAATGAACAACAAGCTTGTTATCAACTCCCTCCCGTCAAAAAAAAATAATATCGTTTTGGACAATCATATTCTTTAAAACATAACTTTAACCACTAATTTTTATTATAATATATTTATAAAATCAATAAAATTATATTCTATGAATTTTTCTTTCGAAATAAATCAATACGATATCATTTTCATGTTATCAATCTAAATATCGAAAAACATATCAATAAGCAAAGTTTAGAAGGCTGCACGTGTCTCAGAACAACCTACACGTGGTACGCGCTTGTTAATTTCCCAGCATGCAGACATACATCATGCACGCACATATGTAACGCGCAGGCGCGTACTGGGCACACCACGCGCGGTACGATCGATAGAGCCGCGCTCGCTTCATGCCGTCCTCGAGCGGGAATCCCGGCGCATGCGTGCGCGGCCGGCCGGGCACCGGAGCTGAAGCAACCAAACACCACGCCGCGCGTGCGCTCACCGGTTATAGCAGTGTGTAATGTGTTACCTCACTCACCTTTCACAGTGCATGCACGGCACGGCTGCGACGCGCGCGCGGTGAGAGCGTGTGGTGTACTGGTGTGTTGGCGGCGGCGCGGGTGGGCAGGGACTCGTGTGTACGTTGCGCCGGTCCCTGGTGGAGTGGTGGGGCGGTAACTGCGTACTCTGGCACCGCTACTGTGCATATGGCTTGCTTGGGCATCTTTTGGTTTTGGTACGGTTACGTGCGAACATGCAGCACTAACCGGGATGACATGCGTGTTACTCCCCATCTGTTCGTGTCACTGCCTGCCAGCTAGTATTTTTTTTTTATATAGACCTTGTTTCCATTGATCTAAAACTAGTAGTCCCTCTGTTAAAAAATGTATGGCATTTTAGACATCGGTCTCTAATATCCAATTTTGACATTTACTTTTATAGGATTTTTTTTTCAACGAGCCTTTTTATAGGATTATGTTAGTAAAAAATTACAATATTATTATATTATAAAAATATTTATCATGAAAATCTAACTATACCATTTTCTCATGACAAATCAAAATAGTTTTTCATATATTATTAGTCAAATTTAGAGAAGTTCGACTGCACGCTTCCTAAAATGTCATACATTTATGCGCAGAGAGAGAGAGAGAGAGAGAGAGAGTAAATACTCGCATTTTCGTCCCATATTTGCAAGAATTACCGTCGTCGTTCTTTTTTTTGTTGTTGCAAAATGACCCTCTACCACATGGCCACGGCAAGTCCTCCCCTCCCGACACCTTGCCTCCTGCCGCACGGCCACCGTGCGGTGGGTCATCTCTCCCCTTCCAAAATTAGGGTTTCAGCGGGGTTTCAGTAGTGTTTGTAGGAATTTTAAAATATAGTAAATGAGTTCAAAAAATTATTAAATTTTATGTGGAGCCTCCCAATATAGTGTACATGCTTGTGTAATTTTTTCATAATTTTATGTAACATCCCAAAAATTTGGTCTATTTTTGAAGTTTTAAAAGAAAAATAACCCTTTGGATTTTTCTGCTAAAGTTAAAAGCTTAATATGAATTTTCAGAGTTCAAAAATAATTTAATATGAATAATTTCAACATCAACTATTATCAAAACTATTTTATTTGGGTTCTATGTGCTTGGAAATATTGTCTAGAATTTTCTAGATTTTTTCCGAGTGCATTTGCTATTTTCTATTTGCCATTTGTGGTTTCTGCTATTTTCTAAAAAGAAAAACTAATAAAAATCTCAGAATTCGTTTTGGGCTCAATCCCTTTGACCCGGCCCAATTCTTCTCTCCTCTCTTGGCCCATTTCCTTTTCCTCCGGCCCAGCCCGCATGGCCTTGCTTCCGCCGCAGCCCACCCGCACCGCTCCCGCTCCACTCCCTCTAACGGTGGCCCCGCTTTGTCAACCACGTCACCTTCTTCTCTGTTTTCCTCCCGACTCGGTGTCCAAATCCCGAATGCGAGTGCCGCCGGCCCCGACTTGGATTCCCTTCTTGGTCCCTATTTAAGGAGCCCTGTGCGTCAAAAGCTTCGCCCGAGTCTCCTCCGTCAAAACCCTAAGGCGCGCCTCCGATTCGTTCTTCGTTTTGCCGAATTTCGCCCGAGCGCCGCCGCTGTTGAAGCTTCGTCTCCACCGGATTTCTCCACCGTTAGTTCATCCCCGCCAGTGTCGTCTTCGCCATCGGGACCGCATCATCGGGAGCTTCGCCGTGCTTCCACCATCTTCGACCGAGGATCATCACAACACCGTTGTCGGTTTCATCCGAAAAACCAATCGCCGGCCACCTTTTCCGATCCACACCTTCGGTAGGTCTATGTGCTTTCGAGCGCATCACTTTGAGCCTTTTTGTCCTTCTCATCTAAAACCCCACTTCCTTTTGGTTTCTTTGCTGTCGAGGTGTCGCTGCCGGTCAACATCTTCATCTCCGGTCACCTTCTCATTGCCGTCGTTCCGAGCGTTCTCCGGTCATCCTGAGATGCTCTCTGTGATCCTTGCTCCTCCGCCGACGTGGTGCCCATCTCCAATCTCTTCGGGCGCCACTCCTTCACCGATGTCACCGTAACCGTGAGCTCCTCCGCTGCCAAAGTCGCCGCCGTCGCCACCTCATCGCCGGCATTGCTGCGCCTCCACCTCCCAGACACTGTCGTGTTCTCGGGAGCCCGTTTTGCCACTTTCCCGGAACTTCCTCGTCGCCGTTTGTCCTCACCGCCGCAAGCTTTGCCGCCGCCAAGCTTGCTCTGCCTCCCCGTGGTTCTCCCGTGCTGACGTGGCAGCCATCTCATGTGCCACCTCTGCACTCGAGCCCATGTGGCATCCAAATCATCTCCTGGTCATCTGCCTTGTGGCACACCGAAAACCCCACCAGATCCAATCTCCAAGAACCTAGTCCATGGTGCACAAAGTCATTGACCAGTGGGTCCCACTTGTCAGATTTATTTTCTTTTCGGCTGATATTTCTTGCTGACGTCAGCTAATGCAATAATTATCTTTTCCTTCAGAAAAGTATTTCCAGTAAATCCATGAATTATGATTTTCATGATTTTATGTGATTTCAATCTTTCAGAGCCCATATCTTTTGCATCCAAACTCCGATTGAGTCTATTCAAATTCCTAAACTCATCTAAATTCCAGATCTATTTATCTGAGTTTTTTATTTAATTTTTGGAGTTTGTTTTCTCTCTGTTATTTATTTATTTCGTTTATTTGTTGTTTTTGCGAGTAGACATTGATACTTCGAGAAGCTTTGAGCAAGGAGTAGCATACCAAGATCAAGATCAATCACATGATTTATTCCTAGGCAAGTCGTGGTCCTTTGATCATATTGAACCTATGATTTTAAAAGTATATTATTTTATACAAATACATGCTATCTTTATATAAATTGCTTTGGGTATAGTTATTACCTGTTGTCATTATGCCTCTATTGACTATTGGAATGCTATGAATCCTTTGTCACCTTAGCATGGGTAATTTTAGTTGGACATATTCATATTGCCAACATGGGTATCGTATTGATGCTTAGTTCAGCTTAGTTACGACGGGTTTGTCATCACGTGTGTCTTAATAATTAATTTTGACTTAATGATTTATGGAATCGTGGTGGTGAGCCACTCTTGTTAAAATTTGGGAGCCATGACAGGGTATGTCATTGGTTTTGGTTAAATAAAATGGTTTTGCTTAGGCGAGTGGTTGGTGGATAGTGGGGATGTGGATTGAACATGTTGTGGGTTTGTGGTAGTCTCGCCTGAGTAATTTGTCAAGGACTTAATCTTGTGCGCCATTGAACTGGGCCTTAACCGTACAACCACATGCCTGATGGGACGGGCCTGGCTGACTAATTAGCAATGTCTTAATTTCGGTTCTGTCATGTGAAGCGTGAGTCATGGGAAACGTATTCTCACGGTGGTGCAAGGGGGGCCCTGTCTGGTCGGAAAGACATTCGATGTTGAAACCTTAGCGCGTAATCGGGTTAAGAAGGAGCTTTGTAAAAGCCTTGTGATGATCACTTAGTCGCACGCCTTCGGAAGCGTGAAATGCCTGACATTATAAGTTGATCTATCTCTTATGGGTCAAGCTGTACAACCTCTGCAGAGTGTAAAACTATTCGAATAGCCGTGTCCGCGGTTATGGACGTGCTCGGGGATTTCACACGGGAGTTAGAGTTTCTTCAAAAATGTGTCGGAGTGTGGATGTGAAGTTCACTTGATGAATATAATGTTCATTTGGTGAATAGGTTATTCACTTGGTGGTTTGTGTCGATTGGTGAATAGGGATTCACTTATCGTTGGTTTGGTTGGGAAGTGAATGTGAAGTTCACTAGTCGTTTCAAAATAATTGTTTAATTATTATTATTGTTTTCAATTCAGCATTTCAATCTATTTATTGTATTTATCGTAAATGCTGTTTTCTGCAAAAGAACCATATAGCTAACCTTCGTCCAAGCTCTACATGAATACTATTTGCATACATTTCCCCACGGCTTGTTGAGTACATTCAAAGTACTCATGGCTTTGCGCCCTGTGTTGTTTAATCTCCACAGAAGAACCAGGGAATTCCGAGTTCTACCAGGAAGACCATGAAGGTTTTGCGGATTAGGATGCGTTCTCCACTCGATTGCCTGTGGGCAAGTTGATTGGCCATTTGAAGAGTTTCTTTCCGCTGCAAGAGTTTATTTGTTTCTTTAGCCCTGCGTGGCAAGTTAAGTAAACGTTGACTATAAGGTCCAGTTATTATTATTATTATTTGTTATTTTGAGATCTTTTTAGTTAAATTGAATAAATAGATGGTATTTCATCACTGTTTCCTGTGTGAGCTAGCTACGATGCGGGACTAGTTCGAGAATACAGAGGTTCTGAGATGCATTTTGGGTCCCGACAGAGGTGGTATCAGAGCCATATCGACTGTAGAACGCAACCTTAGTTAGCATGGTCGTTTTAGCTCAAAGCTTCAAAATTTATTTTCTAAATCAAATCAACTTAACTTGACTTGAGTAGTTGTTCTTTTCTTATCTCTTCTGGTTCTATTCTCCTCTCAGTCTATTCTATTCTTATCCTTTCTCGTCTTTGCTGAACCTTGTATTATAATCTTAAATTGACTTTCTTGCCTCATTAATTTCTCTAATCCGGAAGAAAGAAGTCCAGTCATCGGCACTCGTTAAGAGTATCTTCGCCGCCTCATTCCAATTGCTTCAGGAGAGTTTTTCGTTGTCCATTTCTGATTAGAAGCCATCCTATCCGAGTTTTAGTAGCGTTTTTAGATCGTTGTTGCAATAGGTCTTTATTTGGGTTGTGTGCAAGTGGGAGCTGCAGTTTTGCTGTCAAGCATTATGTTGCAGTCACACTAAGACTTTAATTTGAAAAGTTTTATTGTGCTTTCATAGCATTTCAGCTATGTCTTCTTGTCTTTGCCTTTGGGTATAATCTGTTCCCCTAATTAGGCTGTTTCCATCTACTCTACCTTGTGTATCTCATCTATTGTGCTATTCTCCCTCATCTACATTGCTTTCCTATCTTATCTAGTAAACCCGTGGAGGATTATCGCAGATGGTTGATACTCGCAATACTTCGAATCGTACTCAGTCAGAGGATGCCAATGCCAATGCTAATGTCAATGCAAGTGACCAGTCACCAGCCCCTGGAGCCGTAGAGCCAAACATGACACAACTTCTAGCAGCTCAGACGCAATTCATGAGTGCAATGATGCAGAATATGAACGCCATGATGACGTAGCAAAGTCAGACCGCCGCTGCAATAGTCAACTTGTTGAACCAAAGCGATCGAATAGTCGAATAATCAGCAAGAATTTATTCGCCGTCGATTGACATCATTCCAAGCTATCAGAGTTTATGAGGACTCGTCCACCTACGTTTTCTCATTCGTCAGAACCTTTGGACGCAGAAGATTGACATCGTTCAGTGGAGAAAAAGCTCGCCATTGCTCAATGCAATGATCGTGAGAAAGTTCTTTATGCTTCACATCAATTAGAAGGTACGGCGCAGAATGGTGGGAGAACTACACCGCAGCTCACGGGAATTCGCACGCTATCACTTGGGAGGAATTTTCAATAGCTTTTCGTCAAGCGCATGTCCCTGATGGTATAGTGAAAATGAAGAAGAATGAACTTCGTGAACTACAGCAAGGAAACATGTCCTTGGGTGAATATCTCAACAAATTCACTCAACTTTCTCGCTACGCTCCAGAAGATGTTGCTACGGATAATGCACGTCAGAAGCGATTCAAGCGTGGACTCAACCTCAGTTTGAAAGTGCAAGTGGTTGGAAATGATTATGTGGATTTCCAGCATATGGTTGATAAAGCCGTACTCATAGAAGATTCTCGTCGTGAGTTAGACGAATCTCGCAAAAGGAAGATGATACAACACGGAGTTCATCAGAATCAACTCCAGAGAGCCATAACCAATGCTCAACAGCCTTTTCGTCCCAATAATTCATCTGTTGCATTCAGAACCCCAGCACCAGTGTCTCATGCAGGAAACACAGGGATTCGCAATGTCAACAACAACAACAATAATCAACCTCAGAGGAACCCCAACCATGCCATAGGAGTTACTTGTTTCAATTGCCACCAAACAGGTCATTATGCAAACAAGTGTCCCTAGAAGCGAGGGTTGACACAAATTCCTTTCAATTTGGGAGCTACACCAGCCAGGACTTCCTTGCCGGGAGCAGGAAGAGGAGTGCCTCAGACTCCGAATCAAGCTACCAGGACTCCATCAACTGCCTCTAGAGGAAGACTGAACCACATCACTGCAGAAGAAGCACAAGCAGTTCAGAATGTCGCCTCTGGTAAGTCTTCAGGTTAGACCTATGTTAGAACCTATTCTTTAGTCAGCCCGAATCTCGAGGACGAGATTCCCTTTTAAGGGGGGTAGGTTTGTAACATCCCAAAAATTTGGTCTGTTTTTGAAGTTTTAAAAGAAAAATAACCCTTTGGATTTTTCTGCTAAAGTTAAAAGCTTAATATGAATTTTCAGAGTTCAAAAACAATTTAATATGAATAATTTCAACATCAACTATTATCAAAACTATTTTATTTGGGTTCTATGTGCTTGGAAATATTTTCTAGAATTTTTCCGAGTGCATTTGCTATTTTCTATTTGCCATTTGTGGTTTCTGCTATTTTCTAAAAAGAAAAACTAATAAAAATCTCAGAATTTGTTTCGGGCCCAACAAAGTCTGGTAAGCATACATGTCGTCCTGCTGAGGAATGCCGAATTGGGGCCACCTCCAATGAATTCATGAATGACGGACACTATAAATGCACTCCTGAGTTGTCCGCCCCCAAGGTATGATATTGCCTGTAACTCCGGTTGTGCGGGTGAGCTCTGGCCTTGGACGTATGGTGTGCCAGCCAATCCGGTGGAGCTGTATCCTTGAACGTACGGTAGGACAGCGAACTCGGAGGAGCTCTGCCCTGTGTACGCTCCAAACCCAAGCTGCCATGTGTAACATCCCCATTTTGGCTTGTGTTTCAAATGTAAGAAATTGAGGGTAAATTAAAACTTTTCTTACACCCTTGTGCTCTTGAACTTTTCTGAAAATTCTTGTAAAAAGAATCTTGGAAAATTCAAAATCAAAAGCCTCATTTATCAAGTCAACTACCTCCTTGGTCAAATCTTTTGTCAAACCCTTGGAAATAATTTTCCCTGGTTCTAGGGTTGCTTGGTAACACCTCTGAATTATTTCATAATTTTTGGAAATTATTTGAAATATTTTAGAGGCAAGTCAAACCTTGGTCAAACCCTGTCTTAACTTTACGAAATTTTGGGAAAATTCCATTGCACAAAAATCTCTGGAAATTTTATGGAAGGTTAACAGAAAGTCGAAGCCCAGTTAAAATTTCATAAATTTTGGAGTTGATTTGATGCCTCAATTAAATCCCCAAAAGTTTCAGCTCAAAAATCAAATTCTAATGGGTTTGTCTTTGTTCCTCGGTAGCGGAGTCGGACTCGGGCTCGAGCCAACCGACTTCGGTCGAGTCAACTAAGCTATCTGGCGTGATCGATCGGGCGGCGCTACGGACCGTTGGATCTCAATCGGACGGCTCGCGTTCGTGTATGCATTCGGACAACTCCGGTTGCCGGATTCGCGGCCGTTGGATTTCAATCGGGCGATCGGCGTTCGCCGATGCCGTTTCAACGCGATCGTGCCTCGCCCTTGGATGCGAATCGGTCGGTGCGGCGTCGTCGTCCTCCTCTCGCTCGGCGCGCGCAAGGTCGTCGATGGCGAGCGAGCGTGGGTGTGCGGCGCTGTCCACTCGCGTCCCGCCAGCGGGTCTCGCATTTAATGCCGTCACTCCACCGCCCGTTTAGTCGTCGTCTCACTGCTCCGTCGCTCACGGCGACGCGGCGAGAGAGAACCCGAGTGAAGCAACGGCGCTTTCTTGCTTCTCGAGCCTATTTAAGCTCCGGGTCACCCCTTCGGCTTCCTTTCTCTCCCGCAGCTCCTCTTGCATTCACTAAGCACGGCGAGCCCATACCACCCAGCGCCCATTTCCGCCATTGCGAAGTTTGGAGCTCACTGTCGTAAGCGGTGCTCGGTGGTTCTTTGGCTCCCTTCTTGCTCCTGCACCTTCCTCTCACCTCGGTGGTGCTTAACCCCACTCCATTTCAGGTTGCTTCAGCGGAGCGCCGGGATTTTGATTTCCCCAATTCGACGCGAGCATCCTTCTTCGTCTCGGCCACGGTGAGTGCTCCTTTTTCTAATTCCTTTCTCAGGGAGTTTCTCTGTGCTCTCTAGAACTCATCGTGATGACGCGGCATGGTTGATTTTGCCCAGGCCGTCTTCCTCGCGTCATCTTCCTCGGGTCCGTCGCGGAGCTTCGTCGCCGGAGCTGCTCCGACCGCCTCTGTACCTCCGCGTCAGTCAGGTAGCTCCCTGGTAGCCCCTAGATGCTCAGGCACCGCTTGAATGGTCCGCTGCGGAGCTCTTTGCTGCTTGTCGTCGTTGTCATTTTTCCCGTGCCGCCCCTCGCCGTCGCGCCGCCGCTCTGGTCCACCCCCGTCGGTGTGGGTGGTACCAGAGGGTGCGCAATGCTATTGCGCACCCATTCCTGGCATTCACTCGCGCCACCGTGCCTTTGGTCGCCGGCGTTGTCGCCGTGGCTTCGGCGCGTTGTCGGACGACAACAACTGCGAGGCGACATGGTGGTCTTCGGTGCATTGGATCCGGTGATCAACGACCTCGAGCCTCCACGTCGGCCCTCTGTTCGCGGCGTGAAGTGTTACGATCTGGTTCAATGTCGTCCGTTGGATGCGAGATCAACGGCTCTCATTCGCCACGCGTCTCGGATGATAGAAAAGTCCGAGAGTGCTAAGTCCAGAAATCAGGATCACATTGGGGTCTTGTCATTTTCATATCTTTGTCATCTTAGCTCCAAATTAGATGATTCCAATTTTGTTAGTTTCCTTATACCTTGAACTTAAATATAAAAATAATTGTAGACCACTATCAAACCTGGAAAACCTTTTTCGAAAATAGTAAACAAGTGAACTAAATACTGTTTTTCAGAACTTTAGCAAACTTGTAAAATGCATAACTTTTAATCCATAGATCAGTTTTGTATGAATCCAATTGGATTAGCTTCCACTGATAGTGTATTTGCTAGGAAAATTGGTTTCAAATTTCACTGTTTTTAGAAATCATAAGGATCATATTTTAGTTTAATAACCTAAACAATTTAGACAAATCATAACTCTTTCAATATAACTCCAAATGACCTGAAATTTTATATGGGTTACCCTATACCAGTAGGTAGCTACCATAAAAATTTCAGCTTCAAAACCTTTCTAGAAAATATTTTTGCTACAGTACTATTTAAGTGTAGCATTTTGGCCGAAAATAGGTTTTTAGGAAATATCTTTTGCACCACAAATCCAAATTAGGTTTTCCAGTTCCTATGTCTAGGTATATTCCTATTATACCTTGTGTATAATTTTAAATCGCATTTGGATAATTTTTGCTTGCTCTTTCATTTAAGCGTTGCTCGTCTTATTGGTTGTTTTCGCTCTTTCGCTTAGGATTCGATATTTGCGGTAACCCCGAGAACGACCCTCCGCAACAATTTGAGCCACAACAAGCAGGCAAGCAGTTTGATCATTTCCCATTGATCCCATTACTTTTAAAGTCTAATATTTTGTTTAAACTTCTATGTATGCATTGCTATTTTGTTGTTAAACTGATTAGTTAGACCTCTAGTTGCATAATCTGTAGGTAAATGGTTATCCTCTACTACCTGAGCCTAGGTTATTTGCTGTGGTTAGAGTTCGATGGATGAACTCTTATCACTTAGTAGATTACGAATGAATATTGCTTAGCCATGCCTAGTTATCGGTAGTATTGGGCGATCATCGACTTAGTCGATGATCTTGATCACACAAATACTTATACTACTCCATTATGTCCAACCCTTGTGTTTTATTGATTTACAAATCAAAAACTGAAAACAAAACTATATCTTGACTTGGGCACAATGGTATGTTGATGTGATCATTGGGTGTGTGGAATGGTGCCTAAGTCCCCAAGGACCGAGTTACTTGTGTCACTAAGCCAAGCGCTTATTGCGTGCTAACCACACGAGGGGATATGGAACCTCTCTTGACTAAGTACTTTGGGAGGTGTTAATTATGAGCTGGTTGGTGGGTGTGTTCTTGTGTGTGGTGTTTGGAGGGAGCATTAGCGGACCGGTTAGTTGCATCTAATGTGTCCTTCTCCGTGGGTTGCGGCTCTTAATTAGCATTGTCCATTGAAAGCGTCTTGTTAGACTTAGCCATGCACGCATACCAAAGGAAGTGTGCTAACCGTGGTGGTGGAAAGGCGGTCTATCGTGTGGGTACATTGGTACACCTGCAGGTTAGAACTATTCGAATAGCCTCGTCCTAGGTTATGGACATGCTTGGTAGGTCGTGCAAGAACTAGACTACAACCTTTTAAAAACTTAAACTTGACATGGGTGGTATGAAGGGTACTTCATGCTATTGTTGTGGTGACTATGGGTTAGTCACTTCTAGGTTGGTGTTGTCATCTATCTATTGTTATAATTGTCTCTCTTTTATTTGAACAATAAAAGTTAATTGCAAACTTGCTTTGAATCTATTATCTTATTGCAAAGGAAAACTTGCTTTATCTTTGAAAATAAGCCCGAGCCTCATCCACTTAAATAAAGCTTGCATGTAGTTAATTATAGTTACTTTATCTCACACGTCGGTCTTGCAGTACAAAAACAAGTTTTGTACTCATACGCTTTGCTTAATATTAATTGTTGCAGAGGAAGAAGGTGAGCCCCAAGGGCCTCACTTTTGTGAGTGTGTTCTTGTATTGTTTGGGACGATTAGCTTGGCGGTCGGTTGGTTGCCTTGTGGGTAAAGGCACACCGATTGGCTTTTGTTTATTGCCATCTTATGGCCATTTTGCTTCCGCTGTGTATTTACTTATTTGTTTGACTTTTGGCCGGTCGGCCTCTCTTTTGTAATAACTCTCTTTATATTATGTACGTCTTTCAGTTGTTGCTTTTGCTTCGGCTCTATGTGTATGAATGGAATTGATGCATGATTTTGTAACGGGGTGTGTATACTGCATTTCTGGGAAGTATACATATCTCGAGGCTTGGTTTGTTTGATTTGTACTGTTAGGACCAAGTGGATGGTTAAGCAGTACAAGCCAAATAAACCGGGGTCCTCACATCATGATCCAAACCCTGATGCCATGTACTACTCCCTGGTAGGAGCTGGGTGTAACATCCCAATTTTGGGCTTGTGTTTCAAATGTAAGAAAATCAGTAGAAATTAAAACTTTTTCTTACATCATGTAATTCCTGTGGTGCCAAGAAATTCTTGTACAAGGGATTATGGAAATACATTGTCACAAGTCTTGTTGATCCAAATCTTGTTATTCCAAAAACAATCGTGTCAAATCTTATGATCATCCTCTGAAATATTTTTCCTAAGTCTCGTGATGGTATGTGACCCTCTGAAAAATCTCACAATTTTTAGAAATTGTTTGAAAATTTTTAGAGGATCAAACCTGTTTGACTCTCATCAAACATTAAAACAGAGCCTTGCAGAATTTTGGAGATTTATTCGCAGCATAAAAATCTCTGAAAATTTTACACAAGGTTAATATCTGAGTTAGCAAGCTCCTGTAAAATTTTCATAATTTTGGAGTTATTTTGCTACCTCAAATGAATCTTTCGAGTCTCTGTTCTTTTTCAAAGTCAAACTTGGTTTCTTGTTGCTTGGGTTGAGTCGGACTCGGCTCGAGCCATTTGATTCGGTCCGATCAACTAAGCGCACCGAGCCACTCTTTAAAGCGCGCAATCGATCTCGACCGTTGGATCGAATCGCACGGCCAGCGCGTGTAAGACTTCGGACCTTCGGTTGCAAGATTGATTGTCAACCGTTAGATCTCCATCCAACCGCGAGATGCGCCGAGACTTTCGGACCCTCGGTTGCATTTTTGAATCGAGCCATTGGATTAAGATCCAGCGCTCGCGTACCCTTCGTTGTAAATAAGAGTTTGCGACGTGGAGCAATCTGAGCCGTCCGTTTCTAATCGTAGGTGGGAATCGCCCGAGCTTGTTGCGCTGGTCATCTTCAACCTCCCGCGTGTAAAGCGATTGCAAAGCATGGAGGTGTCGCTTCATGCTTCCTACGGCCGCCCTAGTCAACAGTGGAGGTCGTGGGAGGCATAATCGGCCATGCCATGCCCTATTTCACCAGCTATCACCTTTTTCCATGTCGGCCGCGCATTGTGCTTTGTGTTTTGCCGCCCGAAGGCTTGTGGTGCAAACCCTAACACTTTCTTGGCTTTATAAGCATCCTCATTGCTTCCTAGTATCTCTTTAGACCACCACCAAGCCTCACTCACAGCATTGGAGCTTAATACCTCAAAAATGGCAAATCGCCATTGTTGACCCGTGGAGCTCCATCAGTGTTCTTGGTGTTCCAGTGGTCCTCCTTCACGTTTCTTTGCCCTAACCTTATCTATTTACTTCCTTGAACATTTCCCCTCACTTAATTTTGGAATTGATTCTCAGGAATTGTCCAATTTGGGGTTTGTTCAAATTCGGCCGAATTTGGTCATCTTCTTCCTCAGCTCAGGTGAGTGCTCCATTTTCCAATTCTTTGCTCATGTAGCTTCTGTGAATCATTATGAAGCTATTCTGAGGCTTTGGTATCACTCATTTGGCTCAGGGTGTCGTTTTCAATCGTTCTTCTCCAAGACCGGCGAGCCTTCACCGTGATAAAGCATCTCCGGCCATCTTTGAAGCTTCTCGTCCTTAAGGTAGCTTCTTATTAGTCCTTAGTGGCTCTGGCACCCACACCCTAGGCTTGCAGTGGAGCTCATCGCGATTTTCATGTTTAGCAGTAAGCTCCCATTTTCGTTTTTCCGGCTAGCCGGCGTTCTAGTCCTTCGCCGCCGTCGAGAATGCTACCATTAGGTTCGTACTGTTATTGCGAATCCATTTTGGGTCTTGTTCACCGCCGCCGCGACCAGTGTCGCCGGCGATAAGCCGTGGAAGTAGCTCGGGATTTTTCCGGGAGGGAACTCCCATTTTCGTCATTTGTTTAGGACACAGTAATTGCCTAATCATTGGTGATCATTGGATGTCATTATTGTGTCTTAATCAAGACAATTGTGTCAGCGACTTGTGGGCGTAGGCTTAGATTTGAAATCCGAAGTCATTAGTGTCTCTTTACATCCTTTTATTGCTAATCATTATTAGCAATAATTTTGTCCTAAGCCGCCACCTTGTGTCACACGCTAGGTGGGCCTTAAACCGCTTAAACCATACGTGCAATCATTAGGACACATTAAAGCGCTAATCATTAGTTTGGTAATTAATCGCCGTCCTAAAAACTCCTGTCGATCCACAGCGGGTGGGCGGCGCATCTGTGCTCGTGTCTTTGAAAGTCCACGTGTGTGACTCAAGGTCAGCGACATGCGTGTCCCACGTGTCGACATCCCTTTGAACTTCAATCAATAGCCACCGTCGATCCCTTGATCAACGGCCTAGATCTTGTATGCGTTCGGACCCTCGGTTCCCTCATCATCTGGGACCGTCCATCTCGCGATCTGCGGTGAGATCATGTGTGCAATCGGACCTTCCGTTAGATGTGGGTTCTAAGCCGTTCATCTTTAGATCTGCGGTGCGTGGTTCACCGAGGCAACCGCATCGTCAGGTTGCATGCACTCGTTTGGGCGTTGGATCTTGATCCAACGGTGGACCCCGATTAGGTTTGGCGCGTGCGCTATTTCCGGCGTCGCGTGGTGTTGGATTTTAAATCTACGCCCACGGCGTCCACGTCGTTTTCTTTGTTTTGGGTTGTTCTGTATTTCGGTAAGTATTTATTTAACGACTGAAAATGATGTAAAAACTTTAGAAACTCATAACTAATTCATTTTAGCTACTTTTTAGTTAATTCCAACTGTAATAAATTATGTTATCACTTTAGCTTATTATAAAAATGGATTTAAGCATGTTCGAGTAAAATTGTATAACTAGGAATAACTCGATTTCTGTCATTTTGAATATTCCAGAAAATGAATAAAACTTTAGAAAATGCATATCTTGCTCTGTGTATGTCCAAAATGAATGATTCCAACCTTGATAAATTTGTTATTAACCCAATGTTAATATAAAAATGATGGTAGGTCCAAGATTATATGAAACCTTGATTAATGAGTTAGTACCTATTTTTAGCATTTAGAAAATTTCGGAAGACTTATAAAATGCACAAGTAATTCTCTGTAAATGCAAAATATATTTGATAAATTCTAGAAAACCCTCTGTTGGTATACTTCTCTGTAAAATTAGTTTTGAACATATTTATGCTCTGGAAAGTGCATTATGCCAATTTTGCATCTTAGAAAAATCATAACTAAATCACTTTAACTCCAAATGACCTGAAATTTTATATGGGTTACCTCTATACCAGTAGGTAGCTACCATAAAAATTCCAGCTTCAAAATCTCTCTAGAAAATATTTTTGCTCTGATTGCTAATTGTGGTAGAAAATGTATTTTTATGCATTATCTTTTGCACCACAAATCCAAATTAGGTTTTCCAGTTTCTATGTCTAGGTATATTCGTATTCTACCTTATGTGTAAATTTAGTCGCATTTGGTTAAGTTTTGCTTGCTCTTTTGTTTATTTGTGGCTCGTCTTATTGGTTGTTCTTGGTTCTTTTGCCTTTCGCTTAGGATTCGACATTTGCGGTAATCCCAGAGCGATCCTCCGCAACCAATTGAGCAACGACAAGAAGGCAAGCAGTTTGATCATGTTAATCCCAGTATTTTAAGTATTTATGTTGATTACAAATTCTATGTATGCATTGCTACTTTGTTTTAATAGTTGGCCTAGTAGATGCATTTCCTTAGCAAATGATTATCCTCTACTACCATGAGCCTAGGTTACTTGCTGTGATTTAGAGTTCGTGGATGGGCTCTTTTGACTTAGTAGTTGCGAATTAATTGCTTAGCCATGCTTAACCGGTAGAAATGGGCGGTTATCGACTTGTCGATAACCTTGATCACACAAAACTTATTATGATTTATGATTTCCACCTTGTGCCATGTCTACTTGTGAAAACTAAAACTAAAAGCAAAATGATTTAGACTTGGGCACAATGGTATGTTGGTGTGATTCTCGGGTGTGGTGGAATGGTGCCTAAGTCAACAAGGACCGAACATCTTGTTACACTAAACCAAGCATTTTAGCGTGCTAACCACACTAGAGGGTATGGGACCTCTCTTGACTTAGTACTTTGGCGTGTATTGGCTCGGGTCGCAGGAGGTCGCGGGAGGGATGGTGTTGGGAGCATTGTAGTGTCGAAAGACTTCACCCGGGATGGGATTTGTTGTCTTTCGGCTTGCAATGTAGCGTATGGTGTTTCTACCCATCGAGCGGCTCGTAGTTAATACACAATATTGGAAAGCGTCTCGTAGGACTTAGCCGTGCTGCATACCTACGGAAGTGTGCTTTTGGCTTAAAGGCGATCTGAAGTGTGGGTACATTGGTACACCCTGCAGGGTTAAAACTATTCGAATAGCCTCGTCTAGGTTATGGACACGCTTGGGGAGGTCTTTCAAGAGTTAGACTACAACCTTTTAAATTAAAACTTGATGGGTGAGTGCGAATCGGGATTAGTGCTATGTTGTGGTGACTATTGGGATAGTCACTTCAGTGGTTACTTGTATGTATACTGTACTTCTCGTTACTTTGATAACTAAACAGATTTGCAAACTTGCTTTTAAAATGTATTACATTATTGCAAATAAAATTGGCTTCATGCAAAATGAGACATACAACCTCCACCTAAATGAGCTCGCATGTAGTTTATGAATAGGTCCGCTAATCCACACGTCGGTCTTGCGGGTACAAAGGCAATCTTTGTACTCGGTTGCTATGCTTAATTGTTTTGTTGCAGAGGAGGAAGGTGAGCCGAAGGGCCTCACTTTGTGAGTGTGTTGTGGTAGCTTGCGGGCGACTAGCTTAGCGGCCGGTCGGTTGCCTTGTGGGTGTGTGGCTAACGGCCGACTTTTGTTCTAGCCATCTTATGGCACATTTTGCTTCATTGTCATTCTTGTATATTATTCTATTTGGCCGGTCGGCTCTCTTTTGTAATAACTTTACTTTATGTCGTTGTTGAACTTAGTGATGTATGTGTATGGAATTGATGTATAATTTTGTGATGATGTGCATATGCTGCAGTGCAGGAGCATATGTCCATCGAGGCTTAGAATGTTTAATTAGTAATGCTAGAACCATTTGGAGGTTAAGTGTTACTAGTTAAATATTCCGGGTCCTCACACTGGGAGGCCCGTATCCTCATCGTTAGTTGACGTGAACTGGCCGTCACCCCCACGGTCAACTGAAGGCTGCAAGACAAAACGATGTTAGTAGCAATAAACACTATGGACGTAAACTGAGAATCTCGTACCTCCTGGATGTGCAGTGCAGATGACCGAGAGGGAGCACTAGTCTGTGTACCGAAAACTGATGGTAGAAGTGATTCATCCCGACGGACCTGCAGTGGGAGAACAACATGATGTTACTGGAACGTAAGGCATAACCAAAAAAACACAATGTAGATTTGTACATAACTTACCTCCCCACTAATCTGGCCCGCGAATGACAGACGGGAAGCACTACGTCGCCGATCGGACTCGCTAGGTCGTGATGACCTAGTGGATGAGCACACCCCCATTTGGTGCCCAATGAGCAGGACGTCGTTTGTCGAACGACCGTAACTCAAGTTCTTTATTATCTTCTTTGACTCTGCGAAGACGAACTTCAAAGTTTTCAGTAGCCCCAGTATTGTGTCTGGGCTGCGGATGCCAGACTCCAATGCGTTGTGCTCGCTCCAACTGTAGTGACATATATAATAGGTTCATTAACAAAGAGTACAAATATCATCAATGAAACGACTAGAGGTTGTAAGTGTCTTACGGTGTAGTCACGTCGCGAATCACTGTTATGATCAAATGAGTGGTGGAGGCTCTCGTGGTGCGTCACCTACTCAGGGTGCTCTGATGGAGGAAGGGTGTGTGTGTATTGCGCGCGATCGTGCGTACGGACGCTGCTCTTGCAAGACCTCCAAGTGCACCCTCTCAGTCCATGCTGTAATCCACTGGTGCGATGGACTAGTTATCAGTCCTAATTATGCCGACCCTCCCTCGATCGCCTGCAATTCTAGAAGGATTGATGTTAGAAAAGAAGACGTAAGAAGTGTATATATTACTCGGATGAAGTTTGATTCACAAGTGTACGGCTCACTGCAGGACCCTGCCGTCTTAGGGGGCACAACATGGCTGGTACAAACCAAATTGTCGCATTACGCACTGCGGTGCATAAGGCGACACCATATGTGCGAACACCAGATGGTAGGTCATCACCCATAACCCGACGTCCTGGATGCATTGCACGCACAGCCCGTGCGGTGTTACCATCTACACGAAATCTGGAGTCTATGGAGCCCAGATGATGTCGTTGTTATGCAACTACTCGAACTCGTTGTGGAACAACGAGTAGCATCTCACCGGTCTTTCCTTGGCCTAGCGTAGACGGGCAGCAGTCCACTGTAAGCCCATAGTGGGCCCATCTATGGGGTCATCCAACTCGGCATATGGGTCACGCTCTCTCGAAGGACGGCCGGCCAACAGGGAAATGCTCCCAACTCCACAGCTGCAGGAGCACGTAGTAGACAGTTAGGTTGGGGGTAGCAGTAGTGCCACGTAGCGAAGCGTCACACAACCCCCGGTATGTGGCACAAAGGACGGCTGATCCCCAACTATACTAAAGCATCGGCCCAAGCTCCGCATCAACCAAAGATTCGGCGACACGGACGAAGCTGGGGTAGCATCAATCACCCTATGTGGTTGGAAACAAGACCCAGCCAAAGAGCTAAAGAAGGTAAGCAACGAGGTGTGTCCTAATGATCTCGTTAGGTGCACCTTGCGGGCATTGATTGAAGTGCCTCAGCCAAGTCCGCGGGACACCACGTGCATGCTCCAGGACAGGTACGCCGAATCAATGGTCCAGCCTGGCCTTCCAGTCCGCCGGCCTGGAACAAGTGGCTCACCCTTGATCTGGAGACCGGTCAAGAACGAGGCATCCTACAGAGTGACCGTCATCTCACCCCACCGAAAGCGGAAGGTGTGCATCTTGGGCCTCTACCTGTTGATAAGTGTTGACAGGCATCTAGGGTGAATCGACGTCCAACGGAGACCATCCTCGCAAGGGAAACAAGCCCATGTCTGGAGGATTGGGATGTAGCGATCGTCCAACTCTCAGAATTCCCTCCCCCCAGGAAGCAGCAGGGGCGGAGGGCCATCTACGTCACCGGCGATCCACAGCTTGCACCGATGGTCCTCATCGTCGAAGTGTTCTAGAAGCATCCGTAGAGACATAGCTTGCAACAGATGGAATAGAGGGAATATTAGTGAGAAGGTTGATAATGACCATAAAATACTGCAAATTAAAAATTAGGACCAAATGTACACTAATTTACTAGTACAAAATTAAATAAGACTATTTAAACATGATTAAATTAATTACGCATAAAATAGTAGGGAAGTAGGTCGGTATCTAGCTAGAAGGCAAAGCATGTAGTGCCACCATGGATTGTGAAATAAAGAACATATAGCAGTATATAATTGATTGTACTATGTAGTATGTTTGTTGACCCTAACCTTGGTACTGACATAGGGAGTTAGATTGTGCATGTATGTTTCATCTAAAACAATGTAAAATAATCAGGACCAACAGTGTGTAGTACTAGGGAGTTGCATGACCATTTGAGAGAAAAGCTTAGCAGGTGACGCAACAAACCTTGCTTTCTTCTCTAAATACCTATAAGCATATTTAATGGCCTCACTCTCTGATCCATACCTAAAGAATATTTTAATTTTAATTTTTTAAGTGGGAGTGAATTAGAATGTTTTTCAGAATGCTAGGACTACTAAAGTCAAAAAGATTTTCCTACGAAAATTTCAAAACACTAATTATATGGGACTAACAAAGTCAAACTAAGTAAATGCCTCGAAAAATACAACTACATAAGTATGCATGCACTGTAAAATAATGGTCTCATTCTCCGCAATGTAGTTTTGTGTTTGCAAACACTATTCTTTACGACTAATTATTTGGTAACTAATTAACGAGGCCTCAAGAATTAAAAATAATTAATTACATAGTATTAGTTCAACTATAGTTAATAAATAATTTACAAATGATGAAAAAATGATAGAGATACAAATTACCTACTAATGACGGTGATTAATAACGTTGAAATGTCCCCGAAAATATAATCGACAGAGCAAGAAAGTGAGCAAGCGGTGACGGTGAAACGAAATTTCGTTCGCTCGCTCTCTAATTTATAGCCACTACGGGAGGGAATCCTTCCCCCGTATGCTAATAAAAAGATGGCGCTTACATGCGACCGCAAATCCCTAGAGATGGTTGGCTAGATACCAGCTCGAAAACCAAGTAAGGGGCAACCTTCGACCAAGCAGTCGAAGCCTAAAGCCGCACCAAAGCTGAACGATCAAGTCAAAGAACTTCCACTAAACCCAGAGGAGCATTCAAAGACTGTTTGCATTGGGGTTACTTTCGACCCTACATAGGAAGACGCCCTCGTCACCTTCCTCCGAGCTAACACAGATGTCTTCGCATGGTAAGCATCCGACATGCACGGGTACCTAAGGAGGTGATCGAGCACAGGCTAGCTCTACGACCTGACAAGAAACCCGTAAAATAAAAATTACAAAGATTTGCACCTGATCGACGAGATGCCATCAGATCAGAATTGGACAAGCTACTTGAAGCAGGCTTTATTAGAGAAGTCGACGACCCAAAGTGGTTGGCTAATCCTGTAATGGTTAGAAAGTCTAATGGCAAGTGGTGTATGTGTATATACTTTACTAATCTCAATAAAGCTTGTCCGAAAGATAATTATCCTCTTCCTCATATTGATTAGTTCGTTGATTTTACTACTGGTTGTGAAATATTTAGTTTCCTAGATGTATATTCTGGTTATCATCAGATAAGTATGTGCCTAGATGTTGAAGAAAAGACTATATTTATTACACCATTCGGAATATTTTGCTATGTCAAAATGCCATTTGGTTTAAAAAATGCTAGTGCTTCTTTTCAACGCTTGAGCCAAACGACCTTCTCTGTTCAACTAGGCCAAAATTTGGAAGCCTATGTGGACGATCTGGTCATAAAAAGCATCAAATGCCTTAATTATATTTCCAATTTGTAGGAAACGTTCGACAACCTCAGGAAACACCATTTGAAACTCAATCCTGAGAAGTGTATATTTGGAGTCTTTTTAGGAAAATTACTTGGATTCCTTGTTTCTACAGGAATCGAAGCAAATCCTGAAAAGATAAAGGTCATTGAACAAATGCACCCTTCGACCACAAAGAAAGAAGCCTAGAAACTCACAGGATGCATGGCGGCTTTAAGTCGTTTCATCGCACGACTGGGAGAAAAAGAACTTCCTTTCTTCAAACTTCTAAGGAAACATGAGGGTCTCGAATGGTCAGAGGAGGCAAATAATGCCTTTGAGGGTGTCAAGAGGTATCTTACGAGTGCTCCTGTTCTGGTTTCTCCAAAATCAGAAGAGACTCTCTTAATATATCTAGTTGCCATGCCACAGTCAGTGAGCACAGTACTGGTTGCAGAACATGAAAATATTCAATGACCAGTTTACTATGTAAGTGAAGTTTTACACAGGCCTAAGGAGCGATACCCTCATGTCCAAAAACTCCTATGTGCCTTCCTCCTGTTTTCGACAAAACTGAGGTATTAATTTCAGGCGTAGAACATAATTATGTCGTCTGAGTTTCCATTAGGAGAGGTCCTCCAGAACAGGGAAGCAATGGGACGCATGGAAAAATTGTCGGTTGAACTTGGTGAGTTTGACCTCCATTTCGTGTCCTGAATGGCCATTAAATCCCAGATCTTGGCAGAGTTTATCGCCAAATAGATAAATCCTAAACCTATTTAGGATCCCCAGTATGAATCCCATGACCAATAGACAATGTACTTTGATGGGTCACTTATGCTAAGTGGCTCAGGGGCTGGGGTGGTCCTAGAGTCTCCTAAAAGAGAAACCTTAAAGTATGCTATTCAATTAAACTTTCCTGCTACTAACAATGTGGCATAATACGAATGTTTGTTGGCTTGCATACGAGTAGCGAAAGCGCCGAGATTCGATGACTACTCGTGAGAGGAGACTCTCAACTAGTTGTGAATCAGGTTGGAAAAGAGTACCAATGCTCTAATCCGACTATATCTCAGTACTTATCGGAAGTCAAGAAGCTTAAAAAGCATTTTTTCGGTTTCAAGGTTCAATATATCACTTGAAAGGATAATTTTCTCACTGATCAGTTAGCTAGAATAGCTTCTTTCTGATCACAAGTACCAAAAGGAGTCTTCTTGGAACAGCTCTAGAAGTTGTCTCTGGCTAAAACACCAAAGACATCTCCTATTGAGACAACATCTCTAGAATACGAGGATACCTGGATGGATCCCATCTACGACTATCTTCATAAGGGTATAGTACCCAATGATGATCTTGAGGTTGATCGTTAATCTCGCAAAGCCAAAATGTATACTTTGGTTGAAGGAATCCTCCACAAACGAGGCACTCAAGGGGTTCCCATGTGATGCATATTGTAGAAAGAAGAATTAAAACTCTTTCACGAAATACACGAAGGCATATGTGGAACTCACGCTTCTTACAAAATGCTGGTCAGAAAAGCCTTTCGACAAAGTTTCTACTGGCTCATAGCCCTCCTTGATGCCAAAGATTGGTTAAAAAGTATGTACAATGCCAGTTTTATAGTAGGTAAATATACCAACCAGCTCAAGCATTGCAAACTATACCTCTTTCTTGGCCTTTTGCAACCTAGGGTCTTGATATCCTAGGACCATTCCCAAAAGCACCAGGAGGCTTCAAGTTCCTTTTTGTGGCTATTGATACGCTCACAAAATGGATTAAAGCCAAACCTGTGACTGGGATAACAATGGAAGCAGCCAAGAAGTTTATGATGATAAATGTGATTACTCGATTTTGTGTTCCAAGTTGAATAATTACAGATAATGGTATATAATTTTTGAGTGCAAAATTCCAAGAATTTTGCAAAGAGTTGGGTACCAAGCTGTGTTATGCCTCTGTCGCCCACCCACAAAGCAATGGGGCAGTCGAAAGAGCGAATGGCCAAATTATGTAGGGAATTAAAACTCGAGTTTTCGACCAGCTTATAAAGCGCTCAGGGCTTGGGTAAAAGAATTACCCTAAGTATTATGGGCAATTCACATGACTGCTAGTCGGACTACAGGTGAAACACCCTTTTTCTTAGTTTTTGGGACTGAACCATGCTTCCACTAGAACTAAAGATTCGGTCGACAAGAGTCAAAAATTTCAACGACTCTAGCCAGGAACAACTTCGAGAAGATGACATCAACCTATTCAAAGAGAAGAGGAATCCAACTTTAATCTATTTGGTAGTCTACCAATAAGCCCTACGCAAATACTACGATCATAAGGTCCAACCTCATAGCCTTACTGTAGGTGACTTGGTATTGAAAAAGATTCAATTCCAGTCTAATCGGAAATAGTTTTTCCCCAAGTGGGAAGGTCCTTACATAGTGGTCGAAGTTATGTGACCAGGTTCGGTACGATTAGCAATGGAGAATGGCAGAATCCTCTCCAACTCATGGGATATCGACCAGCTACGCAAATTCTATGTGTAACTCTGTATATTCTCAATAAAGTTTATGCTTTCTTCAATCTTTATTGTCTTAAAATTTTTATTGAGCAGCGCTTCGATTTTTGATCACTTTTTAAACACTTGGTTTTCTTTACACCGGTCGAAGGAGGGTAACTTCACCTAATCGAAACATTTCCTTTCTGCATGTGGTCTTCCCACTCGAAGGAACTTCCTAGCATCGATCTGTTCCTAACTTTTGCTGCGAACACAAAGAAACTAGATTCAACAAAATATGGTCGAAATAGTTTACAACAAGCTCTTTTTAAATTATAGTTTGTTCGACTACTATAAAAATGCTCAATTTGATTAACGTGGTTGGAGGAAGTACACCACCTAGTCAAAGTCTTTCCTATCTGCACGTGGTCCATCCCACTAAAAGGAACTTCCTAGCATTGTGCTGTCTCTAACTCTTACTACCAGTAAATGGCAATTGAGTCTAGTTTGTTGATCCCTTCGATTTGGTTAACTTGGTCGGAGAAAGGAACATCACCTAGTCAAAGTCTTTGCTATCTACACATGATACTGCCCACTAGAAGGTACTTTCTAGTTTCGATCTGTTCCTAACTCTTACTACTAGTACATTACAACGGATCGACAACAAAGGTCGAACGACTTATTTAAGTAAACCATTTTCTCACTATTTACTTAGTTTATATAATTAAACAAAGCAAATAGTCGGGAGGCTAGGATAAAGTTATACATATGACTTCAATTCTTATCCTTATTTTTAATTCTCTTTTCTATTTATTGTCTTATGAGTTACTAACTACTCGATGAGACAATTTGCAGGAAAATGAAGGTTTATAAATAAGAAGTTGTCTTCACAATTATATGCCCTATTACGAACTACTCTGACGAAGGAGATCCGATTTGCATCTCCTCCATGACCTTCTTGCCGTCTAGCTGCACTTCTTCAATCAGCTATGCTGCCTCTGCTTCAGGACAGTTGAAGTTGGCTTCAACTGATTGAAGGCTAAGGTTATGATCATGAGCCTTAAGTTTTGCCAAGGAATAACTTATGGCACTTTCTACCACCTCCCTTATCGAGTCGGCTTGGTTGGTCTTTAGAGTTGTTATCAACTCCTGTAGAGTTCTAACTTGCTGTCCAATGGTACTTGTATGAGCGACCACGATGTCTTCATGAGGAGTGACCTCCTTAGCACCAAGTTCACCGAGCATATTGTTAAGGAGCGAAATGTTGTCTTGAAGGTTGATCTTCATAGCCTTCATTTCCTCCTGACTGCAAGTCGAAGCTTCTTGGAGTCATTTTATTTCGACTATTTGCTCTGAAAATAGAGTACGACCAGTCAGAAAAACACTTCTGAAATATCAATAAATAAAGCTGGTCGTAGGTAAAGAATTCTTACCTGCCAAGAGAGACTCAAATTTCTTGATCTTATGATCATGAGAGATAGCATCTTTCTAATACTTCTTTTTCGATTGTTAACCTTTGCAACATGACTTTTTCATGGTTGAGCAAATCTGTTATAATTTTTCATCACTTTCAAATCAACAAGAGAAAAAGTGATACAAGTGCTAAGCAAGTATTGAAAGCTATCCTTTTTCTTATATTTTTGTTCATACCTTTTGAAACTCTTTACACTGGTTGGAAGATGGGAATGTAACCTAGTCGAAGCCTCTCCTATTTGCATGTGGTCTTTTGCCTACTAGAAGGAATATCGTAGTGTCGACGAGACCCTTATTCTTGCTACCAAGATAAGGAATTAAAGGATGTGATCGAAACAAAGGAAACAAAGCTTTATTTCATAAAGACCAAAAGATACATATTACATATTGCGAAAGTAAACAAAATCCTAGTTACATTTCTTATATGACCTTTCTTCTAACTAGTTAGTCTTTTCGACCAGTTCTTCGGATTTCTTCTTCAAAGTGGTCGAAGTTGATCACCATCAAAAGAAAGCAAAAGATATGTAAATTGGTAAGTGCTTGACCAGTATGTTGTTTTGTTCCGATATGAACTTCAATCTTGATCGGAAGTTACACATCATAGACAATGAAATGCTCACCTAGTTATCAGGATCTTTTTTACCAATTCCCTGAGGGCTTCAATCCATAGAACAAATTGACTTTTTGACCACCTTAAAGTCATATTCTATGGATTTCCTTTTTCCTCGATCTTACTCACAATGGAAGGATACCAAGGCGATCTAAGTTCACACTTATAAAAAGCTTTGAAGATAGAAATCTCACCTTTCTTTTTTAAAAGACCATCGTTCATCATATACCCTTTTCCACTTCAACAAAAGTTTCAAAGAAGTTCTTCTAACATCATCAAACATGATTGACTTCTTCATATCCATCCTTGATTCTTCCCATTCAAACTTAGGTCCAACTATTTATTCTAAAGAAATCAACTCAGACTTGAATAGTTTACATATAGAATTTTAAGAAGTAGAAGTAGGAAAGATATAAAGATTGCGAGTGAGTTTTTCTTGGTTCTGCCCTTCTGATGGTTATTTATAGCCATCAACTTGTGACAGATTTCAATGGATAAGGACGGAAGTCCAGCAGTTAAAATTCTATTAGAAACTGTTCTCGATGAATCATTGGAAACCAAAGCATCATCATCTCTTCGAAAATTGTTTTTCATAAATAGAATTATAAGAGATGGTTGGCATTTCTTTTCAGTCTATTCAGGGAAAGGAGTTTTTATCACTTAAGTAAAAATACATTTCTTGACCAAGTCAATTTCTGGTCAAAAGAAAAACTAGTCGGAAAGACTTTACTTTCGACCACTATTCTACGACCTCCTTTCCAAGTAAGTCATTTTCACTTGAAGTTGGGAGGCTAGATGATGAGGATCTAATAATCCTCAATTAATTAAGTTGCTTATATATAATTATCATTATAGATAGCAATATCTTCATACTATTCATGAGTATACCCCTTATCGCTCATAAGGGAGAAGCTTATCTGAGTGGTCGTAAACCACGCTACAACCACCCTTTATTCCTACGACCATATGGTGATCGTAAGCCTTGCTACGACCACCTCATAGTCATAAGCCTTTCTACGACCACCTCATGGTCATAAGCCTTTCTACGACTAGATCAGTTACGACCACCCTATAGTCAACAAAGCCTACAGACATGTAGGCCCAACCTACTAGGGCCACTTATGCATTGTGTTTAATACACACAGTAGTTAATATGCACTGTTATTCTCTAGGATAACTGCACGTATTATGCCTCTGTTTGTGATGATAACTACCTGGTAACATGGGAGGTGATCTCTCTGACAACAACTTCCATCAACGTGCACATTTCATCAAGTGTTGTGGCACTTCTTTTCATAGAGTAACTGCCACCCCTTCATACACTATATAAAGGCTAAAGTTAGTGGACACAGGAGTAGATCAATCGGAGATGACAGCAAGCAGTCATTAAGCCTTAGTTTAACGATCTTCTTCCCGATTGTAAAAGAACAGTCAATACAGTAATACAGTAGTAGGGTTGCTATTCTCTAAGGAGAAGGCCTGAACCTGTCTAAATCCCTATGTCTTTCTCTACGTGGATCTAACTTAAGGAAAGTCCCAAACATCCGTTCATAAGATCGATACAAGATCATCGACAAGGAGTAAAATTTTGCCCACTAATTTAAAATCCTAATATCCACCTTTACGCCTATCTATATGGAAGAGGCGTGCCCGCACTCGAGGTCTTGGAATTTTATCGGGACCATACCATTATGGACATATGCGCGTGTGTGATGGTGTGTTTTTGTCTACCTTGTTAAAAAAGATTTTTTGGCCGTAATGGCACTGTTTTCGGTCATATTAGCGAAACTAATTCTTGTTGCGACAGATTTGCACAAATAGAGTCTGGACCGCACGGCCACCGCCCGGACAACTATTGGGCCGACTCGTACCCTTGTCAGCACCATTACCGTGCAAACTAGCAACAACCGCACGACCACCATGCGAACGAAGAGCTACCACATGGCCATCGTGTGGATGAAGAGCTACTGCACGGCCACCGTGTGGATGAAGAGCTATTGCACGGCCACCGTGTGGATGAAGAGGTGGCTACCGTATGGCCACCGTGCGGTCAAGATGGCTGCTGCACGACCATCGTGCGAACAAGATGGCTACCGCACAGCCATCATGCAGACAACCCTCCTTCGCACATCTGTCAACCCATCGATGATGTCCCCTTGCCCATAGTGCTGCTCCGAACATCTGTCACCCCATTGCTGCTGTCCCCCCTTGCCCGCAGTGCTACACCTCAACAATGCCTCTAGAATTCCCAGCACCAACACGGCCCCCTTCGCTCGGCTATAAATACGGAACTCTCGCAGTCGCTCATCGTTCATCTTAATTGCGTTTATGTTCTCGTTCTTACGCTCGTCGTCGAGAACTTAGAGAATGTAACATAATTAATTTTTTTGGAGATTAAAGTTCGGTGTAGCCGTTATGATCATAGCAGTTTTGATTGTTTCCCCTAAAGGGTAGATAATTCTTTGTCGGATGCCTTTATCGTTATTACGGTAGTCATAGTTAATCAGTCTTAGTAAGCTAGTCGTAATTAATGCAGCTTGCATTCTAAAGTAAGTAGGTCATAGTTATTTAGCTGTAGTTTTTAACTGTTTATAATATAGTCGTAGGTACAGTATCTGTAATTTATTAGAGGATGATACTTTGTGGTGATTAATCAGTCATAATAAATTAGGCTTTGTTATTTTCAGTATGAATTAGTTAGTGGTTGAAAATGAGTTGAAATTAAATAGTTGTATTTAATTATTTGTAATTAGTTTAGTGGTAATTAATCTGTCCTAATTAGTTTAGTGGTAATCAGTCCGGCATATTAAATTAGTGGAAATGAACTACTCATAATTAATTTAGTGATAATTAATTAGTCATAATTAGTTTACTGGCAATTAGTTTGACATAACTAATTTAGTGCAAATTAGTTAGTAGTAATTAATTTAGTGGTAATGAACCTATGGTAAATAACATATCGTATCACTTTGAGTCGTGGTTTAATAGTGGTGAGTACAGTAGTAATGAATTACTCATAATTAATTTTTGGATGAGTAATCAAAATCTAGGTAATTAATTAATTAATTGTATTTAATTACACGTATGTAATCAATCACTTGCATGCAATTTGTCGTCATTGTTTGTGTCATGGGTAATTAGTGAAGATTAGATTACTTGTAATTATGTACTATTAATTAGTTCAGTCGTATTAAATTTGTGGTTACTACGTACCTTGTTTGTTATCGCGGATCAGGTTGTTGTGGCTTTAGGTAATTTCGAACATGCAAGACTTGGTACTGTTTTGTAGCGATGGTCTCGTACGGGCTAGACCCGATTGGTTGGACCTGTCGAGATGCCAGTACAAGGTGGTATGGGCGGAGGGGCTCGATGAGATGAATATTCACGAGCTTCGAAGTTGCATCCGGAGGGAGTTCATCACAGAGGCAATGACGAAGAAACTTGTGATCGAGGGGATCACCTGCACGAATGTCGTGTGGGAGCTGGTCAAGGTGAATGGAAGCGCAGTATGAATCCATTACATGCATATTGCCTCCTAGCCTGAGGCGGCTATTTACAGGAGACCGATGATGCACGTGAATTTGATATGCACAGCACCAGGAAACCTTCATGATGCCGAGGTCTCTTCAAGCGGGCAAAAATTGTGGTGGTTGGCCTACATTGACTGCCATGAGTATCTCCGAGGCTAGCCTCTCAGGATGGAGTTCGACATAGACACCGACCCAAGCTTGGATGGTAGCGAGGAGGACACACACCAGGCTGGTGGTCCAACCGACAGAATTGTGTCATCGAAGGTGCCTTATGTGGCATCCAGACTTGATGATATCACGGTGCGCTCGCTCGTACTGCCACAAGCAGAAAGGTTCGAGTGGAGTTTCGATGCCAATACACTCTTAGTTGGGTAGAACTTCCCTAGCAAGGTTGTTGTGCAACAAACTATAGCATGGTATGCCTTGTCCATCATCCATGTGTACCAGGTGCATCGGTCTAACCTAGGATTTTATGTAGTGAAGTGCGTATTCGAAGGCTACCCTGGCAAGGTCAGTGCTCACCGAGCAAAGTTCTTTGGCTTGGTCTTTGTGGTCAAGGCGATGACTGAACACACTTGCGAGCTAGAAAGCCACTACGGCAACATCGGAATGTTACCTCCGCATATGTGGCAAGCCTCATTAGCCACCTGGTTGCGGTGGACATCTCCATCTCCCCCAAGATGCTGATGTCAGAAGTCGCCAATCTGGTTGTTTATCTAGTCAGTTATAGCAAGGTTCCACGAGCGAAGTAGAATGTTATTGAGTCCATGTATAGAACATACGAAGGGGCGTACAACCTTGTGCCGAGAATGGTTCACCAGATTACCAAGGCAAACCCCAGCACGTACATAAACAAGCTTGAAAGTGAAGATGCTGATGGAAGCCCCAACTGATTCATACTAGACCGTGTGTTCTGGGCCTTTTCCCAAGCCATAGAGGGCTTCAGGTTATGTCGTCCTATGTTCACGATGGATGGCGCTTTCCTAATGAGGAGGTACAAGGGCACCATTCTCACCACAGTGGCGGTAGACGTGAATGACCAGCTTCTCCTGGTTGCTTTCGCCATTGTGGAGAATGAGAGCACATCCAGTTGGCTGTGGTTCCTGGCCAATGTGAAGCGAACGGTTGTGGGAGACCAGCCAAACGTATGCCTTATCACGGAACGCAATGCTGGGTTGTTGTTGGTTCTTAACACCATGAAGAATGGGATAGAACCACCTCACCAGTGGAACGATGTGGAAACCCGGTGGTGCATGAGGCATCTTGCATCGAACTTCTTCACGCAGTTCCACAGTCAGGAACTTATGAAGACGTTCAAGGTGTTGTGCCTGCTGAACCAGAGGCAGAAGTTCGAGGCCATCTAGATAGATCTCAAACATCGGACTACGAGGCATACAGGGAGTCCTCTTCGAATGCACAAGAGGGATAGTAGGCCATGAGTGGGCAATCTAGGAGTAGCATAAGTTGCACGCAGTGAATTAATCTCACACTCTTGAGTTGGCGAAATGGTCCCTGCTCTATGCACAAATAGTGCAAGGTACAAAATTATGACGACCAACATGTTTGAGGTGTACAACAACATGCTCAAATGTATGTGGTGCCTCCCTATCGCCACAATCATCAAGGAGACATGGACTTGCACAATTGGTTACTTTGTCAATAGAGCTACCATAGCGAGACATCAATTGGAAGAAGGGAAGCAATGGTTCGATAGTATGCAGAGGTATATGGACCAGAAGATGCAGAAGGCTCGAATGCACAACATCCGAGTGATCGATGGTCTCAGGAGGAAATACGAGATCAGGATGCGACAAAAATATATCAACAGTCATGCTAGGGGGGAAGGAAATAGGCATGCACCCTGGGTGATGTGGCAACGTGCACCTGCAACAAGCTGAAGCTCCTGCACAAGCCATGCTCGCATGTGTACAAGGCGTGTGCACAAATGAGGTAGATGTCTATGCCCTACATCTCCGAGTACTATGACATGCAACACCTTTTCGGTACATAGAGTGCAGAGTTTCACTCGTATGGCTTGGACACGAACTACAAGGACCTTTGGCCGAACATGGTGCAATGGGGCCCAAACAAGACCTTGAAGACAACAGGGAAGGGACGATGGCAGACGCGGTGCTTTCAGCACGACATGGATGCCAGCCAACATACCAGTCGTAGCTGCATCATCAAGTGTAGGATATACAAGACCATTGGACACTCAATGAAGGATTGTCCCAATAGACCGAGCTCGTCTAGTCATCATTCAGTGTCGTAATTTAATGTATTTGTTTGCCTTGTTTTGTTCTCTATAGCGAAACATTTGGTGGGACTATAATATGTTAGACTCATCGGCAAACTTCTACGCGAGGATGTTGCAAAAGCGCAAGTGGCTCGCGAAGAAGGCCAAACGATACACAGGTTTTTTCAATTAAGGATGCTCTGGTACCACCATCATTTTTGGTCCCGTAGTGTGTGTGTGAAGAGCCGGCGAAGATCATTCACTCGACACACCCGGACACCTCTGCTCGGGCATACTACATGTGCGGGCACCACCTCGTAAGCGTTTATTTTGCACGCATCGATTTTACACTCCCTACATTGATTTCCATAATTTTTAGCTTCTTTTGCGTGTAATGGCAGCCCGAGATGCGTTGCAACTTCTTCTAGTGGATCGATAGCCTGGAGATGTACGATAGTGCATTCATCCAGGAGAAGTACATGTTGAACTACTCGATACGGGCCGAGACCATCATGCGATGGAAACATTACGTACCGGACCCTGTTGAGGAGGCACCGAAGGAGCCCAGGACTCCCCCGATGGACAAGGGGAAGGCTCCTGCTACTGAGACCGGCGGCCGTCATAGCTTGTCTCATCACCCGAGAGCACTCCATATCGAAGAGGTGAGTTACGTATAATTCACATCCTAAATTTGTATTTGCCCTTTTGTTCTTCTAACAACATACAATCATACAGCCCGTATCGCAGAATATGGGGGACATCGATACACGACACTGACATGGGGAGTCCTAAGACAAGGGGCAGGGAAGGCTCCTGCGACTGAGCTCGACCGCCGTAGTGTATCCAGTCGCCCGGGCGCACTCCATATCGACGGTGTGAGTTATGTAGAATTTACATCCTGGTTATGTTTATGACTATACGGTCCACTTATATCATGAAATCGCAGGATATGGACGACTTTGACACACGACACCGACCTAAGGAGTGGAAGGGGAAGGCTCCTACGACTGAGACCGGTCGCCATCGTAGCGTTGCTGGTCTCCCGGGCGCACTCCATATAGAAGACGTGAGTTATATACAATTTACATCCTAGTTACATTTTGTACTGCACGATCCACTTACATCATGGGATTGCAGGACATGGATGACTTTGGCACTCACCACCACCGTGGGCAACCCTGAGACAAGGGACAGGGACTATGGCGCTGTAGAGACTAGTTTGCATGCTCCTTCATCCTGATTGCAATAAATCCACGCTTGTATCATGTAATTCTTGTAACCAAACCGCACGTGGCATGTAAATCACAAATCACAATGTCCATTCTGAAATGTCTTCAACTTTATGTATGAAAAAAGTTACATTGCAACTCTATTTGAAATGTCGACACTCCTTGTTCTCTGTTTTGATGTGGATATAGCGCAGCAGTACACACATAACATACAACATATGCATAATAATATAACAAAACAAAATATGCATACAAATATACCAAAACAAAATCACATAACACGGGATACAATATGGCTCACTCGTCTGAGCCACTACTCTCTGCTCACTGCATCTGTGTCCGTGTGCGCGTCTTGGTTTTGCGTAGAGCATGTCCCACGGGATACGTCATATGGTCCAAAGAGTGTATCGGATCGGAGGGGGTACGGAGACCGTTGAGTGGGCGAAGGTGCACAGTACATACTAAACTGGGGGCCACTTGCAATGATGTCATCAATCCAGGACTCCATAAATCCACTCCGGATTGTCCGCCCCCAAGGTAAGCTATCTGCAACTCTAGTCATGTGGAGGAGCTCTAACCTTGAATGTATGGCATGCCAGCGACTGTCGGGACCCCGGGTATGCAACCCCAGGACCCTCTGTGTATTCCGAACTAGTCCCAGATCAGTAGCTAGCTCGCACAGTTACAACATAGATGTAATCATAACCATCAAACCAATTAACGATGAAGCAGATAAATTAATATTAATAGTAGCAAAAGGACCTTATGGTCAAGTCTTACAGAGTTGCCACGCAGGGCTCAACGCCAAAAGGTAACTTACAGTGGAACCAAAATATCTCATGGAGGACATTCGACATGCCCACAGGCAATCAGTGGAGGACGCGACCTAGTTCGCAAAGTCTTCAAGATACTCCTCTTCATAATACTCTGAGTTCCCTGGTTCTTCTATGGGGATTAATCACACAGGGTGCAAGCCGTGAGTATTTTGAATGTACTCAGCAAGTTATAAGGAAATGTATGCAATTATTTTTCATGCGAGGCTAGAAAAGGATAGCTTTATGGCGATTTTGCAGAAAGCAATATTGACAGTAAATACAATAAGTAGATTGAAAGAACAATTTAAAAGATTATTACATAAGTAATTCGGTTCTTTGAAACAACTAGAATCAACCCAACCTTTACATCCAAACCATTGATTCCCACCCTTTTGATGAAAACATCTACCCCTTGCGTGAAATCTCCGAGCATGTCCATAACCGGGGACATGGCTATTCGAATAGTTTTTACACTCTGCAGAGGTTGTACAGCTTTACCCACAAGACATGACTTCTCTAGTTTGTCCGGCACATATCTATGCCACCGCTCACTTCTTTAGGTAAGCAGTCTAGAGCATGCGTCAAGGCCTTTACAAAGTTCCGCTTTGATCCAGTTTTGCTCGCTAAGGATTCGCCGTTACGGGCCCCCTCTTGCGCCATTCTCAACCCAAACAGAACCACATCAAAGCTTAGCTAATTAATTGGCTAGGTCTATCCCAGTCTAGACATGTGGTTGCACGGTATGACCCAGAATAATGGTTCAAGGTTAAGTCCTTAGTTGGCTGCTCAGGCGAGACTAATCCACATCCCAAAGTACGTTATGGCACCTACGCTCACCACCGCCCACTCGCCCAAGCATAAAACATTTTCGGTTCAACCCGGCCAAAGACCACCCTAGCCTTGGCACAACATCTTTTAATAAAAGTGGCCACACCACGATTCCATAATTTATTTAGTCATGTTTATCCATACGAGCTAGCGATCATGAGTCCCGACGTACAACTATAGCATAGCTAAGCATATTACGATACCCGTGTTGGTAATTTATCAATGTCCAACTAAAATAAACCCTCCTAAGGTGTCCAAGGGTTCATGTCATTCAAGGATATATGTCGATAGCAATTTATCAAGGAGCCGTACAATAATTAGGCAATTATCTACTCCCGAAACCATTTAATATAAAACTAGCAATGCATATTTATAACAAACAATATAGTTTTGTAAAATGGGTTCAATATGATCAAGGTCTATAACTTGCCTTCGTTGAAGAGCTGAGGTGCTTTGGTTGTTGGTCCGAGAAATCTTCCGAAACACTGGTACCTACACGTTCGAAAAGAACCAAATAAATAAAACAACTCTAAATAAATTCCAAATAAATACCAAATTAGCACTAACAACAAGAGGAGGATTTTAGATGAATTTAGAAATTTGAATCACTCGAATCGGAGTTCGAATGAAGAAGTTACGGCCTCCGGAAGTTTGAAAATCAAGAAAAATGAATTTTCCTGATTTTTGGAATTATTTTTCTAAAGGAAAAGGGATTTATTGCGTCAACTGACATCAGCGGCGGGATTTCAATTTTTGGTCGAATTAATTTTCAACGGGAAAACCCGGAAAAGACACGTCGGTCTTGGCCGAGGCGGCCGTGTCGACAAAGGTGAGGTGGCGCGACGGGTGCCACGTGGCGGCCACATCGGCCTGGCCGGCGGTGCTCGGGGCCCGATGGTCGCCGGCAACTGGCTGGGCTCTGGTGGCCGGCGAGGGCACCCAGATGGAGAGGAGCTCACGGCGAAGCTGGTGCGCTAGGTCCTGGGGACGCGGCGGCACGGGAAGGTCGTCGACGGTGAGGAAGAAGAGGCGGCGGTGGCGGCGGTTGAAGGCGGAGGAGGAGCTCCGGTGGGCTTCCGAGGACGGGGAGGTGCGCACGAGGTAGGCCGCGGCCTTGCGATTCCAAAGCTGGGGTCGATTACGACGGAGGAGGCTCCGAGGCGGCACAAATGGCGGCGGTGACCTTCGGTGGCCGACGGCGAAGAGCTCCGATTGCGGCCAGAGGAGAGCGAGAGAGGGTGAGGGAGAAGGGGGAAAAGAGAGAGGAGGGTGAGGCGGAGCTGGTGCGCGCTTTAAATAGGCGCGGGGAGGAGGCTAGGAGGGGGTTGAGCAAGGACGTCCTACAGCGGTGGGGGTTCGGCGTGGGCTCGCGCAGCGCGGGGCGACAACAGGGCGCGGGAGCATGCGTGGGTGGCAACAATGAGTGCGGTGGAGCACGCCGCACTCAGTGCGCGTCAGAAACAGGATGGAGAGTATCAGAGCCATACTGACCGTAGAAACCCCTAGCTTGGTCGTCCCTAGCATATTTTGAAAACTTACTTCTAAATATCAAATATTTCATGAAAATCTTAAGTAAGTTCTCAGATTTTACTTCTTATCTATCTTAGCTTGCTCATCTCACCTTATTCTTGGCTGGATTTGAAAAGTTATTTTTCCTCTCATCTTCTTTCAAAAGATAGTTGTTTAATCGATTAAATTGGTTTTGGGAAAAACCATGAGAGCTTTAAATTGAAGTGTTGGCTGTTTTGGAGTAAAGATTAGGAGCTCCTGAAGATATAGAATTCGGCCAGGAGCTTGAAATGAAAATCTGGACAGCAAGCATAATTTCTGGACAACTAGTTTCTAATGAGTAAATAGTGTTGAAAATGAGAGGTTAATTTAACTAAAACTTGTGGGAATAAAAGGGTAAGAAGTGATATGAGTTAGTTAAGTGTCTAACCTTTTTTTAGGTAGCTTTCACCTTGCTTTCCTGGCTGTTTCGAACCTAGGTTGTTGTGCTGAAAATTGTCTTCCTAAAAACTGATTACTCGTTCCTCCATACGAGTTAGTCATACTGGGAAGTTGGATTTTAGTTTTGTGATCTTGCTGCGATTTTATGTTGGTTCTCAAGCTGTTAGAGCTTATTTTGTAGAGTTGTTAATTGTTTTTCTTTGTCTCCTGTTCCGGAGTTGTTGCTGACCTATCTTTGTGGAACAGGATGGCAAGAACCACCGCATGATCGGTGGGTGGTCACGATGAGAGCTTCCCCTCCTCAGACCATGGTGAGGTTCTTGCTCAGTCGGCGGAACCGCATGGATCAGACTCGGATTCTGGAGGTCATCGCGAGGAACACCTCCACTCCCTCCGGTGCCTCGGGATCTGGAGGTGGTGGCCACCAATCTCGTGGGGGACTCGCGGAGTTCCTTCGCACGCAGGCACCCACCTTCTCCCGATCTGAGGACCCTCTGGACGCGGATGATTGGCTGCGTCTAGTTGAGCGAGCTCAACATCGCTCGATGCCGGGGGCGAGGCGGGCACTCTTTGCATCCCATTAACTTGAGGGTGCAGCACTCTCTTGGTGGGAGAACTTTCTCGCCATGCAGCCCACGGGCCATGTGGTCTCGTGGGAGAAGTTCAGGTCTGCCTTCCGTCGGGCCCACATCCCCGATGGCCTGATGAAGCTAAATAAGAAGGAGTTTCTCGCGCTCAAACAGGGGCGCAAGTCTGTGTCGGAGTACTTATACGAGTTTAATCACTTAGCTCGTTATGCTCCGGGTGAGGTGGCCACTAATGAGGCCAAGCAGGAGAAGTTCATGGAGGGCTTGTATGAGGAGCTACAGGACAAGCTCTCTATTGTTGACTTTGCTGACTTCCAGGCCTTGGTGGACAAGGCCATCATCGCCGAGCACAAGGCGAAGGCGCTGGGTGAGTCCCGCAAGCGCAAGTGGGAGGTCTACCGGTCTGCTCAGGCCAGTCTCTCCCGTCCCCATGTTGGGCTTGCACCAGGGGCCCGTTCTTTGGCTTCACCACCGCCGAGGCCGTCGGCGCCAGCTTCACATCCCCCGCAAGCCGTGTTTCAGCCACGTGCACCTGCGACCCAGCAGCAGGGTGGCCTCCGCAATCCGGCTGCCGAGGTTACCTGCTTTACCTGCAACAAGAAGGGCCACTCACGCTTGATTACCCTCGGAGGACTAGAGCGGCCCCTCGTCCTAATGGAGGGCGCCCGCAAAGGGCTTTATCCGTCCTAGCTCATCTCCTTGGGGTTGTCCTGTTATTTTTGTGAAGAACAAGGACAAGACCCTACGTATGTGTGTTGATTACCGTCCGCTTAATGAAGTGACGGTGAAAAACAAGTATCCTTTGCCTCTCATTGATGATCTCTTTGACCAGTTGACCGGAGCCCGTGTGTTCTCCAAGATTGACTTGAGGTTGGGGTATCATCAAGTTCGGATCAGGGCTGAGGATATTCCAAAGACAGCTTTCACTACTCGTTATGGCCTTTACGAGTACACCGTCATGTCTTTTGGCTTGACTAATGCTCCCGCTTTATTCATGAATCTTATGAACTCGGTGTTCATGGAGTGTTTAGATAAGTTCGTTGTGGTTTTCATTGATGACATTCTTATCTACTCCAAGAGTGAAGAGGAGCATGCTGAGCATCTGACGATTGTATTGGGAAAGCTGCGTGAGCACCAGCTGTATGCCAAGTTCAGCAAGTGTGAGTTCTGGTTGAAGGAAGTGGCATTCTTGGGCCATGTTCTTTCAGCAGGTGGTATAGCTGTGGATCCTAGCAAGGTCAGCGATGTTCTATCTTGGGGTCAGCCCAAGTCAGTCATCGATATGCGGAGTTTTCTTGGTTTAGCGGGCTACTACCGTCGCTTTATCGAGAACTTCTCCAAGATCGCGAAGCCGATGTCCGAGTTGCTCAAGAAGGACAAGAAATTTCTGTGATCCTTCGCTTGTGATGAGAGTTTTCAGGAACTCAAGAAGCGCTTGACTTCAGCTCGAGTGCTTGTGCTTCCGATGTCCACAAGAGCTTTGATATCTATTGTGATGCCTCTCGTCAGGGACTCGGTTGTGTTCTTATGCAAGAAGGCAAGGTGGTAGCCTATGCATCAAGGCAGTTGAGGCCTCATGAACTCAACTATCCTACCCATGACTTGGAGTTAGCTGCAGTGGTTCATGCACTCAAGATTTGGCAGCATTACCTGATTGGTAACCGTTGTGAGGTGTATTCTGATCACAAGAGCTTGAAATATTTGTTCACCCAGCCAGATCTGAACCTCAGGCAAAGGAGATGATTGGAATTGATCAAGGATTATGATATAGGCATTCAGTATCATCCGGGCAAGGCCAATGTTGTTGCTGATGCATTAAGTCGAAAGGTGTATTGCAATGCTTTGATGCTCCATGAGCAACAGCCTGTCCTTCTTGAAGAATTTCAGCGGCTCAATTTGGGTTTGATTGAGCATGGTTCTCTTGCTACCTTGGTTGTGCAACCAACCTTGGTGGATCGAATCAAGGCTGCACAACAGACAGATGTTGGTGTGAGCCAAATCAAGCAGAACATCAAAGATGGGGCATCCAAGTGTTTCTCAGAGGATGAGCATGGTGTTGTGTGGTTTGGACAGCGCCTTGTGGTTCCAAAGGTTGTGGAATTGCGGGAATTGATTCTCCATGAAGCCCATGACTCCCCTTGTCCATTCACCCGAGGCCACCAAGATGTATCGGGACCTTCGTCGGAGATGCAGTGGACCCGTATGAAGCCTTGAGATTGCCAAGTTCGTTCTTGCGAGTGCGGCGTGTCTTTGTCGTGTCAAGGTGAACATTAGTGTCAGCCAGTGCCTTGACCTTTGCGATGCACGAGTGGAAGTGGGATTCCATTGGTATGGACTTCATCAACTGGTCTGCCCCGTACTTCTTCGGGGAAGGATGCCTTGTGGGTTGTCATTGATCGGTTGACTAAGGTGGCCTATTTTCTTCCAGTTCGAGCGAAGATTGATGTGGGTCAGTTGGCGGATCTCTACATATCTCGCATTGTGTGCTTGCATGGTGTGCCACGGATGATTGTATCAGATCGTGGTTCTCTTTTCACCTCTCGGTTTTGGCATAGTCTACAAGAGGCTATGGGTACCCGTCTTACCTTCAGCACAGCTTTTCATCCTCAAACTGATGGTCAAACAGAGAGAGTCAACCAAGTGTTGGAAGATATGCTTCGTGCTTGTGTTCTTTCTTATGGGAAGAAGTGGGAGAAGTGACTGCCATTTGCTGAGTTTTCTTACAACAACAGTTTCCAAGCCAGTCTTGGTATGGCACCTTTTGAGGCATTGTATGGGAGGAGGTGTAGAACCCCATTGAACTAGTCGGCGGTGGCGATAGTTCTTTGGCGAACTTCGATCAATGAGGCGAAAGCGAGTTCGATTGATTCGTGAGCATTTGCGTGTGGCGATCCGAACAAAGAGCTATGCGGATCGTCGTCGCCGTGAGTTGAGCTTTGAGTATAATGACTTTGTTTATCTCAAAGTCTCACCATTGAAGGGCCATCAGCGTTTTGGCATCAAGGGCAAGTTGGCTCCTCGATATGTTGGGTCTTATCGCATCATTGAGAAAGTGGGAGCTATTGCATATAGATTGGAGTTACCAGCTACACTTGAGGGGGTGCATGATGTGTTCCATGTGTCACATTTGAAGAAATGCCTCCGTGTTCTAATTGAGGAAACTCCGTTGGAAAATCTTGATGTGCAGGAAAATTTGACCTACCATGAGCATCCTGTTCGTATTCTCGAAGAATCTGAACAGAGAACTAGGAACCGTGTCATCAAGTTCCTTAAGGTTCAGTGGTCAAATTATTCAGAAGATGAAGCAACTTGGGAGCGGAAAGATCGCCTTACGTCTTTGATTACAGTCTTTCTTCTCAGAGTGCGGAATCTCGGGATGAGATTCTTGTAAGGGGGGGGGGATTTGTAACATCCCAATTTTGGACTTGTGTTTCAAATGTAAGAAAATGAGTAGAATTTAAAACTTTTTCTTACATCATGTATTTCCTTTGTGTTCTAAACAATTCCTGTACAAGAATTATGGAAATACAAAGTCACAAGTCTTTTGATCCAAAACCTTGTCTTCCAAAAACATTCATCTCAAATTTTGAGATCATCCTTTGGAAATTTTTCCTAAGTTCCTGGGATGGTATGTGACCCCTCTAAAAATTTCACAATTTTTAGAAATTGTTTGAATATTTTAGAGGGCAGTCAAACCTTAAACCAGAGCCTTGCATAATTTTTGGAGAATAATGCACAGCATAAAAACCTCTGAAAATTTTATACAAGGTTAATATCTGAGTTAGCAAGGTCTAGTAAAAATTTCAGAATTTTTGGAAATGTTTTGCTATCTCAAATAAATCCTCAAAGTCCCAGCTCAGTTTAAAACCCAAAGTCTGTTTCCACTGTGCGTTGGGTGCGAGTCAGACTCGGGCTCGAGCCACTTGTCTTGGTCCGGTCAACTAACTGCACCGGGCCTCCTTTAAAAAGCGCACATCCAATCTCAGCCGTTGGATCCTAATCGCACGGCCCAGCTTCGTGATAACATTCGGACCGTGCGAATGCGCTAATCCTTTTTGACCGTTAGATCTTGATCCAGCCGTCTTGATCGTGTGAAAATGTTCGGACCTCCGAAGGTCATATTTAATCGTGGCCGTTCATTTCTGATCCTAGGGCTCACGATCTTCTCTGTTGTTTTAAACCTCGGGAACCTTGGGTGAGCCTCAGCCGTTGGATTAAAATCGGACCGTCCTCGTCGCATGAGACATTCGGACCTCTGATTGTTTTGATCGATGCGAGCGTTGGATTAAATCAGCGCTCACATTCTCATCTGTTGTGTTTAAACCTCGAAGCGTGGCGCGATATCGTGCCGATCAAAATCCAAGGGCTCAAAATCGCGAGTCTTTCTTTGGTCATCTTCAACCTCGCGCGTGCGTGAGCAGAGAAAAGAGAGGAGGCATGGCAATGTCAAATCGTGTTCCTAGTCAGCGTCTCTTTTTGCCGACAAATCGTGGGCGCAGGTGTTTTCGGCCTTACCCATGCCCTACTCCTACACCCCATCGTTTCTTTTTTGGGCTATGGCAGCCCTATGAGCCTCACACCCGTGGATCTCGTTTGTTGGTCAAATCCTAATCCTTTAGCTATATAAGATCCCAAAACCCCTTCCTGGTGTTCTTTTACATCATCCAAAGCTCATTCTTCATTTTTGAAGCTTAATACACCAAAAACACCAAATCACCATTGTTGACCGTGGAGCTCCTCTGAGGATCATGAAGCTCCAGTGGTTCTTCTTCAAATATTCTTATACCCTTTTCAACTCCTTAATACCCTAATAATTTCCCCTCACTTAATTTTGGGTTTTATTTTCAGGATTTGACAAATTTGGGGTTTGTTCAAATTCGGCCTGTCGGTGTTTTAGAACCGATCTTACGTAAAGATTGTTTGATTCGGGGGGTCTCCACAATTGATCACACAGACGAAGAAGACACGGGTATTTTTATACTGAGTTGGGCCTTCTCAGGTGAGAATAACAACCCTACTCCTGTGTATCTTGTATTTGCTCTTTGGATTACAATGAATAAGTATTTTCCTAAGCTGTTCTCCAAAGAAGGCTCTATTTCTTCTTTGCCCAAAAAGCCTCCCCTCTATCTCTATGAGATACCTAGTTATACTAGCGGTAGTGGGCGTTGTCCTTCGAGGCTAATTAGTCGCTCATTATTATGCAATAATGAGAGTAATTACTGAGTAGTAACCTCCCATCTTTGTCAATCGATTACGATCGAGAGATAGTGGGAATTATCTGATTATGTCGGAGATAGCTGCGTATTTTGACCGCTTAGATTCTCCTTTGTTTAATGGGCGTCAAGCGGGTGGGTCGATGAAGTCGTGAGGAACTGTGCGAGCCCGATCGTGAAAAACTTATGACCGGACATACTCGTAACGATCATACCATAGTCGTAGAAGAGCTTACGACTAGGTAGTAGTCGTAACGATTATACCATGGTCGTAGAAGAGCTTACGACGGTGGTAGTCGTAGGGATTATCCGTGGTCGTGAAGAGCTTACGACCAAGGGGTAGTCGTGGGGATTATCCGTGGTCGTAGAAGAGCTTCTGACGGGGGTAGTCGTAGGGTAGCCTACGACTTCGACTAGTTCTTCCCTTTTGATATTTTAAGGGTATGTCTTATGGCGTCATATTTCTTGATTATGGAGTAAATAAATGAGGATTATTTAGATCCTCGTCATCTAGCCCCCGACTTCAAGTGAAAATAACTTACTTGAGTGAAGGGTCGTAGGCGATCCTTTGACCACTAAAGTCGTTAGGAAAACATTGAAGGAAAAACTCTTCAACCCTTGTTTCTCGACCGAGAATATGCTTGATCGAGGTAATTGGTTTAAGGTTGTCACGACTACGAGATGTCTTACGACTTGAAGCCGTCGTAGCCTAAAAAGCGGAAATAAGGTTTTCCGGTTGGTCTTTCACTTGACCGGGGTCAAGATGGTAATTTCACTTGAGGTGTTAAAGGTGTCTTGGGACTTTCCATAGGGCGGTAAAAAGCTTGTCGTTGAAAGCGATTCCGAAGCGGTGGCGATTGTTGGGATTTATGACGTTTCATCTCAGCGTGTGGTTATAAAGCGGGCATGGGGAAGAACTTAGGGTTCTTACCTTTTTACCCAATGATCTATTGCTTTCTTGTTTCTTCGCATTTGGTGACTCGTACATTTTCTTGAAGCTTTCCCAACCTTAAATCTTCGTTCTTGAGAGGAAAAATGGCGGGATTGTCTGAATGGGCGAGTCGGAGATGGATGATGCAAAAATGGCGCTTTGGTCGCCGAGAAGATCCCGAGGGTCTTCGTGACTTGGATTGCGGCGAATGGCGACGTGGCCATCGGGAGAGGTAGGCCAAATTCCGTCTCCTGGCTTCTTGTGAGTGTGGCCTTGATTTCTGCTCACCCTTTCCTCACCTCGTGCTCGAGCACTTGAGTGGAATTAGTGAACCTTGGTCCTAATTCCATCACGATGTTAAGTGTATTCGTGTACTTGTGTGAGGCATACCTAGGATTAGGCGGACCTCGAGTGTTCGGTATTATTATGGAATGGCTCGTCAAGCGAGATCGGCTGATAGTCGTGTGCTCTGAAGCTCCATGACAACAAGTCGAAGGAGTATATTCAGATGTTTACGGTGCGTCTGGCGGGTTGGAAGAAGAGGTGGTTCTCTGGGAGGTTACCCGGGAAGATAGCCTCTCGTTAGTTGGGCGAGCCACCGAAGCGATCTTCTTCACGGACTCGACTCGATAATCTCGGCCGGATAGCCCCTATATTCAAGCTATCAAAGACTTGAAGTCGGAGGGCTCACGGTTGCACGTGGTGAAGGACTTCATCACGGCGGATTAGTCCTTTGAAGACAAGGTCCTCCCATGTGGAGGTACTCGGGAAAGGGCGACCCAACCGGGGACTACAAGGGCGGTGAGTAGAAAGACTTACTCTTTTGGTTTTATCCTTGGTTAACCTCGATTTAGTCTGTTTAATCATATTGTCCATATTCCCGGATCTTCGCGGCGGAGGTTGGCGCGCGTGTGCGGCTCATCTGCGAAGCATCGGCGAATATGGCGGCCCCTCAAATCCTCGCGGTTTTGACCACGGAGGAGAAAGAAAGGCGCCTAAAGGTAATCAAGCGACTACGCCTTTAGGTGTTTTATTGTCGTAGAATAGTATCGACTAGGCGATTTGTCGCGAAAAACTTATGGTAGGTACTTATCGTAGAAAAACTTACGAGCGGATGACTTACGATTAGACAATGTCGTGAAAAACTTCGACTTAACGTAATCGTAGAATGACTTACGATTAGATAATGTCGTAGAAATACTTATAATTTTGAGTGATCATACGGACCACTTTTCTCCTTCTTCAAGCGAAAGTTGGCATGGATAACCGCCGAGCGGCGAAGTCGAGTGGTGGTTGTAAGGCGACTCTGTGACAGTCGTGAAGTCCCCTCCATCTAAGAAGCGCCCGTAAAGTCGGCGACAAGGAGGTTCGAGTTACGCTCCTCTGCTCCTTTTGCTAAGTTTGCCATGAGATCTAGCGGCAAGAAAAGAAGCGAAGAAGAGGCTCTTGCCCTTAGCGCAAGGTCCCCAAAGTTAAGGTACCTTTCTACTCGATGACAAGTCCTTGCGGTTTACGCTTCTCGCGGCTTTGTAAGGCGGCTAGAAAAGCGGCGGAAGGAGTTCATGTCTTTGTGAAGAAGCTGCTGCTCGGTGGAATCGAAGCCGAGGGCGACATTCTCGTGAGTGGTGAGGCGATCTCGTCCACGGGAAGTCGGGAGAGATGACTCTGTTGCCCGAGTGCATCTCAACCAATGGTGGTTGAGAAGAAGTCGAAAAATCTTCCGTTGGGAAGGTTGCTCCCAAATTTCGGGTTAGGTCCATGTACGAGTATGTAAAATAAAACACATAAGTGTAATGACTACTTCTTGTTTTGTTGTTGACTTATTGTTGCGCTTTTGCGATTCTCGACCAGCGTCTTATTGAGGGAACTCTCATAAAGGATCTGTTATCACCCCTTCAGCAGAAGGTTGCGACAACGACGATGGCGAAGATCTAGCTCATGTCCTGCTATAGAAGAGGCTGCGATTCTTTGAAGTCGCTACGAAGGCCAATGATGTTGAAGTCGCTACGACATGCAGGTATCGTAGGAGGCGTGATGGAGCCACACAAGCCTCGAGGAGGCACGAGGAGGCGAGCGGCGGCGAGCGCCGGCCGCCGTGCGGTAAGGAGGTCGTTGAGGATGTTCCCTCCGGCCCTCCAGGTGGAGTTCACGTCACAGAGTCAGAGGAAGAGGAGTATTTCAACTTTTGCTCTGACTTCTTTGGCCCTGACTCCATCGTAGGATCTTCCGCCTACCGCTCCGCGATCGAGTTCCCACCCGATAGCATTGTCAGTGCGAGGCGATTTGACAATGAGCGACTTGAAGGGTATGGTGGAGCGAGTCGAGGAGATGGATGGTGAAGGATCCATCACGAATAGTCTCCATGTTTGCTTGGTCAAACATGAGCGTAAATATTTATCGATACTCACTTAGGGTTTTATCTCTTTATCTTATCGTTTCTCTCCTTTTGAGCGTTGAGCAAGTCGCTACGATTTGCAGTACAATCGGCAACTTGTCAAGCCGACAAGAAAAGGCAACACTCTGCGAACAAGCGAGAGGTGGTAGTGACACTCGTAACCGGTTGTCATAGAAAAGCTTACGACTTATACTAGTCGTAGAAGAAACTTACGACTAGGGGTGGTCGTAGAATAACTACGACTACCCATTGGTCATAGAAATGCTTATGACCACTTGTTTTCATGTCCGCTCTTTTATCTTTACGGGTTTAAGAAGCGCGAAAAGACCTGCTGATTAAGCTCGACTTTGAAAAAGCAGTCAAAGAAGCTAAGGGACAAAGTTCTTGACCTCTGAAGAAGCTTGGAGGCTAACTCTGCTGACTAAGCGAGTTGCGAGGAAAAAATAAGCGATGCGTATTACTACATTGCTTCGATCTTGGTTTACGCATCCCTTTGCTTTTGACCTCTTATTCTTTTGTAGAAAAGAAGTGAAAATAAGACCCTTCAGTCCAATATGGGGCTCTCGGATGAGGTTAATGAGAAGACCTCAGTTGTCAGCGAAATCTCGGGATCGCGAAGGAGAAAGACCAAGAGATTGAGAACTTGGGTTCTCAATTAGCCGTAAGTAGAACTTTTACACGCTATTTACTCATTCTATCTTCTCATAGAATCGTTCTTCTTATTCAATCCTCGCTCTTATCGGACCGATTGGTGTAATAAAGCGACTCCATGAGGCTTGACTTATTCTCGGGAGAGACAAAATCAATGAAGATCAATCTTCAAGATAATATCTCACTTACGAACAATGTACTCGATGGGCTTCGTGCGGGAGGGTTGTTCCTGCGTGGCGACACGATGGCGCTCATCACGAGTGCCATTGGGAACAAGTCGGTACTACGAGCGAGATGATATCTACTCGAAGGCCAATCGAGCGATTCAATAAGAGGCGGTCAAAGGAGGCGTGAGTTTTATTTTAGCAAAACTCAAGGGCGTGATCCTAACCTTGATCTTCATTCATTGAAGCGACTCGGCCTGCAGAATCTGAAGCCGAGAAGGCGATAGAAGAGATGCGATCGGTTGCTGCGAGAAAGGTCGCGGAGGAGATGCGGATAGAATCTCCTAGGCAGTAGTCTTGTAATATATTTTTGTATAAACAAGTCTTTTTGGTGGTAGCGCCTAAATATATGATCATTTTCCTGCAAATTATCTTGTAGAGTAAATAGTGTCACGTAAGATAAAAGAAGAAATAGTTAGACCGGATATGAGCGATTCCTCCTTCCTTAGTATCTTTCTGCGAATCATCTCATAGAGTAGTTAGTAACTCGTAGGATGATATCTTTAGAAAAATTAGACTAAGAAGCGAAGTCATGCTTATAACTTTATCCTAGCCGGCTACTTAGTTTATTTTAATAAACGGGTAAGTAGTAAAGAAAGGTTTCGAAAAAAGCAGAGGTTTGTTCGTCTTAGAGTTGTCAAATATCGACTTGTTTGCACTAGTCGAAAGAGTAGAAACGGATCGCGCTAGGAAGTTCCCTCTAGTGGCGGGACCACGTGCGAGAGAAAAAAGGCTTCGACTAGGTGATGTTACCATCTCAGACCAGATTAATTAACTTCGATAGCGGCGACTAGAAGCGAAACAAACTTCTCGAGTACCTTAAGGATTCATTCGGCTACATTCATCTTTCGGACTTAGTTGTTACGGCGGCAAAAGTAGGAAGCGAGCGACATTAGGAAGTTAGTCTAGTGGGCGAGAACCACGTGCGAACAGAGAGAGGCTTCGACTAAGTGTGTTTCTTCCTTCGACCGATAAAACTAATCAAGTTATTTGAAAAGGTAGCGAATGCATCTCAAAGAAAAGGTTACTCTTCTCGGTTTATTTTTGAAATAAGCTAAGGTGATATGAATTAAACAACAACTTTGACCATTTTTACGAGCTCAATAAGCTTTGTCTTGATTGTTTAAGAGCGAAGCGATATTAGGAAGCTCCTTCCGTAGCGAACCACATGCGAGAGAGGAGAGACTTGACTAAATGTATCGTCCTTTTGCTAACCATTATACAGGAAGGATGAGAAAAAATGGTCGAAAGAATAAGCGAAATTCAAAATAGACAAAAAGATAGGGAGAACTGTTGCTTTATTGCGTTGAAGTTTGTTACACATAAAATTTGCGTGGCGGTCAATGTTCCAAGAATTTGAGAGAACGGTAGTCTTCCATTGCAAGTCGTGCAGATCCGGACGCGTTACGCCGACCACGATGTAAGGACCTTCCCACTTGGGGAAAGTTTGTTCGATTAGGCGGGATTGGATAAGTCTCAATACCAAATCACTGCAGGCGAGGTGCGAGGTTGAACCTTACGATCATAGTATCTGCGCAAGGCTTGTTGGTAGACCGCGGAGCGGAATAAAGCTTTGTTCCTCTGTTCTTGGCGGAGTTGATGTAAATGCGCTCGAAGATGTTCTTGAGGCAGTCGTGAAACTTATCGACTCTTTCGACTGATCTTAATTTACGGAGGAAGCATAGCTTCAGCACCAAAAACTAGAAAGAAAGGTGTTTCTCCGTAGCTCGGCTGGTGTCGTGCAATTGCCCATATCTGAAGGTAATTCGTACCCAAGCCCCGGCGCTTTACGGTGATCGAAGACTCGGGTCTTGATTCCCTTCATTATCGGCGTTCGCTCTCATTGCTCCGTTGCTTTGGGGTGTGCGACGGAGCGTAACACAAGCGAGTTCCCAACTCGTCGCCAAAATTCTGAAATTTTGCGCTTGTAAGTGTTTACCGTTATACGTGATAATTCGACTTGGTACTCGAATCGAGTGATCACGCATCTCATCATGAACCGTTTTGTTGTTTCGTTGTTATCGATCACGAGTTGGCTTCTATCCATTTTGTGAGCGTATCAATAGCCACAAGCAGGAACTCGAAACCTCTGGAGCTCTGGGTAACGATCCTAGGATATCGAGACCTCAAGTTGCAAAGGCCATGACGGAGGAATTGTTTTATGCTTTGGTGGTTGGTGTATTTGCAGGCTATAAGCCGACACTGTACACATTTTTAACCATCTCCTTGGCATCGTAGATTTGTTGGCCAATAAAACCTTGTCGAAAAGCTTTACCAACCGGTGTTCGCAGGAAGCATGAGTTCCACAGATCCCTCGTGTATGTCGTGAAGGAGTTTTAATCCTTCGCTGCGAATACATCGCATGAGCACCTTAGGTTCCTCTTTTATAAAGAACACCTTCGACCAAAGTATACATTTTGGCTTTTGGGATAATCGATCGATTCTAGATCGTCATCGGATGAGAACCCTCTTGAAGATACTCATAAATGGGCGCCATCCATGTATCTTCGTACTCTAGAAATTTGTTTCTATAGAAGGTGTCTCGGTTAAATCAACTATGGGCGGTTTCAAGGCTGTTCGAGAACACCCTTCGGTACTACGGATCGGGAGGAAGCTAGGCGAGCAGTTGGTGCGAGAAATTATCCTTCGGGGATAAATTGTACCTCAAAGCCCAAAAGTGCTTTTCTAACTTTCGTACTTCCGATAGGTGCCGGGACATGGTCGAATTGGAGCACGGTACTCCTTTCGACTTGATTCACGACTAGGCGAGAGTCTCCTCTTACGAGCAATCGTCGAATCGAGTGCTTTTAACTTTCGTATGCCGACTAGCAAACCGTACTGCGCCACGTTATTAGTGGCACGAAAGTTTAATTGTATGGCATACTTTAAGGTTTCTCGGTGGAGATTCGGGACCACCCGACCCGAGCCACTTATCGTAAGTGACCCGTCAAAGTACATCATCCAGCGATCGTGGGAATCGTGCGGGGATCTGAGCAGTTCGAGATTTGTCCATTCGGCGACAAAGTGCGCCAAGATCACGAGATTTAACGGCCGTTCGGGACACGAAATGGATGTCGAACGCCCAAGTTCGATGACCATTTTGCCATGCGTCCATTGTTTCCCTATTACGGAGGATCGCTCCCAAGGAAACTCGGGCACTGCGACTAGTTTGTGCGTCGAAAATAATGCATGATTTCCTCGAAGACATGAGGAGGGCATAAAGAAGTTTTGAACCTAAGGGTAACGCTCCTTAGGTCGTGCAAAACCTCACTCCGTAGTATCTTTGGTCGTTGTATGTTCTCACGTTCTCGACAAAGCCGCACTCTTGCTCGTGGCGTGGCGGCTAGGTAAATTAAGGCGTCTCTCCTAACCGGAAACTAGAGCAGGAGCACTCGTAAGATACCTCTTGACTTCCTCGAAGGCTAAGTTAGCCTCTTCGACCATTCAAAACCTTCATGTTTCCTTAAAAGTTTGAAGAAAAGCGGTCCTTTTCTCCCGATCGTGCTATGAAACGACTTAACGCCGCCATGCACCCTGCGAGTTTTGGACTTCTTTTTCATGGTCGGAGCGCATCGAGTGATGGCTTTGATCTTTTGGGATTTGCTTGATTCCCGTTCGAAACGGGGAATCCAAGCAATTTTCTGAAGAGACCCGAACACACACTTCTCGGGATTTAGTTTCAATTGGTGTTTTTCGAGGTTGTGAAAGTCTCACTGCAAGTCGTGATATGTTCGAGTCGTTTGGTGCTTTTTACGACTAGGTCATCAACGTAGGCTTCCAAATTTGGCCTAGTTGGGGGCGAAAGTCGTTTGCATCAAGCGTTGAAAAAGCTCCAACATTTTTAGGCGAATGGCATTTTGACATAGCAAAATACTCCAAGCGGTGTAATAAATGCGGTCTTTTCTTCATCTTCTCGATGCATACCGATCGATGATAACGGTATGCATCTAGAAAACTCAACATTTCACATCCTGCGATAGAGTCAACGGTGATCGATGCGGTAAAGGAAATCATCTTTTGGACAAGCTTTATTAAGATCGATAAAGTCTACGCTTTATCGCCATTTGCCGTTAGACTTTCTAACCATTCTGAGGTTGGCCAACCACTGCAGGTGGTTGACTTCTCTTATAAAGCTTTGCTTTAAGCAACTTGTCCAATTCGACCTAATAGCATCTCGTCGATCGGGGCAAATCTCGTAACTTTTGTTTCTGGGTAGTTTATCGGCGTAAAGCTAGCTTTGTGCTTTCGATCACATTCCTTGGGACTCGGGCATGTCGGATGTTTGCCACGCAAAGACATCGGCGTTGCTTGGAGGAAGGTGATGAGGCGTCTTCCTATTTAGGGTCGGAAGAATCCCCAATGCGAGCAGATCTTGAGGGCTCCTCTGCGTCGGAGGAACCTCTTTGACACTGATCGTTCGGCTTAGGTGCAGCTTTAGGCTTCGACTTGCTGTCGAGGTGACTTTTGTCTCGAGTTGGTAGTTGTCCAACCATCTCAAGGGAGCAACGATCGCGAGAATCGTCATCTTCTTGTCACAATATATTGTGATCACTCCTTTGGGACTGGCATCTTAAGACATTGGTACCCATAGTGAGTAGCTATCAAAAATTTTGCGAGTAGGTCGTCAGGAGTATGGCGTTATATGCGTATTAAATTGACTACATCAAAGGAGACTTTCTTTGTCACGAAATTGCTTAGTGATCAAGCGTTAAAGGAAGAAACTTGGCCAATGGGTTTGGCGAAGACCGATGCGATTCCATGAAATGAATATCGTCATCGGTCTTACCTGTCCCAGGTACTTGCATCTCGTCCGAGTACTCGTAAGCGATTATATTTAACGAGCTTCCACCATCAACTAAAACTCGATTGACTTCGACAATTGTTGATGGTGGGTTCGACCACTATCGGAAATCGACTGGTCTAGTCGAAGGTATCGGACAATCACCTTTCTCGAAAGTAAGGGTGATTTCAGACCACTTGATAATTTATTGACAAGAGGAGAGTCGATTGTGTTTACCTCACTTTCGATTCGCTTTGGTGTCTTCGTGATTCTTATGCGAAGACCCCATAGATGTGATCAATGGTGTGCGCGGGTCACGAGCGGCATCTCCTCATCGTCAGACTCCTTTTGTCCTTTGGTTTGGCCCCCTGTTGAAGAATAGGAAGTGACCCTTTGCTAGAATAATAGTCCTCGAGTTTCAGTAAGAAAACTCGGCAGTTACGAAGGTCATGCCCTTCTTTTTTATGAAAAGGACACCACTTGGGTTTGTCGTTTCTCCGATCTTGGTGTTTACCTTTACTTGATCGGGATTTTGCTTAGGGTTGTGTGGCTTCTTATAAACATGGCTAGGACCTCCTTAGGCGGCATCCGGAGATTTTTGACTTTTAGCTTTGTTCTTAGATTTCCTAGCCTTTTTATCCTTTCTTACCACTTTAAATACGCTACGAGGATGCCATCTTTGAATCGATAGTATTGTTCCATTCGACCGCCCAGCGATGCATATCTATCGACCATCTCAAAGAGCTCGACAGTGGCGGTGGATGTAAGGCGATGTCCTCTGTTATTCTTACGCTACGGACTCCCTATTTGAAAGCGCTGACCACGGATGAGTCGAAACTTCGGAATAGAGTTTGAACTGGTAGGCGTCGATGAATTGTCGTAGCATTTCATGATTGTTCTGTCTTATCCGGTGCAGATCATCCTCCTTTCTGGGCGATTGTAAGTTCCACGAAATTAGCAGTGATGAATCACAGAGGTGTTGCCACGAGTAGATCGACTCAAATGGTTGGTTTAGAAGCCATGATCGCGCGCGATCCTTCGAGCACGATCGGAAGGTAATTCGCCATGACATGCTCTCCTCCTCCTGCCTCGGATAGGCGTAGTGTAGATTTGGAGGAACTTCGATGGGGTTTTGAGTTCCATCGAATTTCTCCATATTAAATCGATCGAAATCGAGGCGACCAACGATGGTCGAGCGAGAACGCCCGACATCCGAGATAACCTCTTGTCTTCTTTTTGCAAAAATGAAGGGTTAATGTCGCGAGGCGATCGAACTGCGTCGATACCCGACCATGGGGACTAGGCCTATAATAGGCCTCGACCTTACGGGAAAATACTCCTCGTGCCAGCGCCGCCGCGCGTCCAGTCATTGAAGTGGTGAAAGATCACCCCTCCCGTTGGCTTGTGGCATTTTCTCATGTCGAGAGAGCGACGCGAGGGAGAATCGTGCCGCCTTCCATGCGGCGAGTTTCTGAGCGGCGGCGAAGAAGTAGCGCACTATTACGACCGTGATTGCGGTGCGACCTCGTCGCTCGAGTTTGGCCATCATGTCACGAAGTCTTTGCGCGATTTCCTCGGCAAAAGATCATAACACGGTGCTCGGCGAGTTCTTGGGTGGGTTCTCGACAAATCATTGATGTCTTTGGAGTTCTTGAGCTTCCTTCCATTTGGAAATAAAGCGCGCTCGGGAGGTTCTTACGAGCCACTATTTTCTTAGTCGAATTGCCTCGAGAATAGTCTATTTTAGACCCTTGAACTTGTTTTAATGGGCGCGAGAATGTTGAGGATGTCCCGCACGTTCATCAAAGTGTTCGTTCGTTCGCGGTGTGGTGTCCTTGCCATTCTGACGAGGTGGTGTAGAGTATGCTCGGGAAGCATGTCAATCCTTCTTACGGGAGAGCGATCGATCGAGAGGAAGGGCGAAGACCTCCGTGGATGACTTCCACTTGCGCTCGAGATCTCCTCACCGAGGAGTGGTCGGCGACACCATCTGGCGACTTGGGTAAACCCCTCCGGTAGGGGAACTCCGGTTATAACCGTCTCGATGCGGTGGCTCTGCGTCGGGACGGTTGAATTTGGATGAACAGCATGTTCGATCCTCTTCCCTGCGGAAATGCTAGGAGAGATAGGACCATCGGATGTCGATGGAGCTCCGGGATAATGGTTTCCAGAACTTGTCTTGCCAACTCGAACCGTCTTGGGGGGACTCGAACACTTAGAGGAAAAGCTCTCGTCGTGTTGCGAGTTTGCCCTGAGATAGGGTTGTTGCTGGTCGAGTTGACCCTGGCCTCCCGAAGAAATTGATCCCTCGGCTGGGCGTACTGTCGTGGGGGATAAGGATCCCTCCTCGACTCGGTGTGGTAATGCAATCTCAGAGATCGATAGAAGATCTCGAGGCGCAATACCGTCGAAGATCGATACTCGGTTCGTATTGAGACCGGCATCCATGTCGATATCTGCGTAATCGGCCAAGTCGAACCAATTCTCCTCATTCCATTCTCACGGCATGGTAGCATAAAGAGAAAAGGAAGAATTGACAAGGAATTACCAGAGGATCCCCACGGATGGCGCCAGCGCATCGGTGTTTTAGAACCGATCTTACGTAAAGATTGTTTGATTGGGGTCTCACAATTGATCACACTGACGAAGAAGACACGGGATTTTTATACGAGTTGGGCCTTCTCGGTGAGAATAACAACCCTACTCCATGTATCTTGTATTTGCTCTTTGGATTACAATCGAATAAGTATTTTCCTATTTGTTCTCCAAAGAAGGCTCTATTTCTTCTTTGCCCAAAAGCCTCCCCTCTATCTCTAACAGATACCTAGTTATACTAAGCGATAGTGGGCGTTGTCCTTCGAGCTAATTAGTCGCTCATTATTATGCAATAATGAGTAGTAATTACAGATAGTAACCTCCCATCTTGTCAATCGATTACGATCGGAGATAGTGGGAATTATCTCTGATTATGTCGAGATAAGCTGCGTATTTTGACCGCTTAGATTCTCCTTTGTTTAATGGGCGTCAAGCGGGTGGGTCGATGAAGTCGTGAGGAACTGTGCGAGCCGATAAATCGAGAAAAACTTATGACCGGACATACTCGTGCGATCATACCATGATCGTAGAAGAGCTTACGACTAGGTAGTAGTCGTAACGATTATACCATGGTCGTAGAAGAGCTTCGACCGGTGTAGTCGTAGGGATTATCGTGGTCGTAGAAGAGCTTACGACCGGGGGTAGTCGTGGGATTATCCAGTGGTCGTAGAAGAGCTTACGACCGGGGTAGTCGTAGGGTAGCCTCGACTTCGACTAGTTCTTCCTTTTGATATTTTAAGGGGTATGTCTTATGACGTCATATTTCTTGATTATGGAGTAAATAAATGAAGATTATTTAGATCCTCGTCACGGCCGAAACCATCCCCTTTTCTTCCTTAGCTCCGGTGAGTGCTCCATTTCTCAATTGCTTGCTCATGAAGCTTCTATGGGCTATATTGTAGCTATTTTGACCACAGTGGTGTTCATTTTGGCTCAGTCTCTAATTTCATATCTACTTCCTGGTCAAACAAGCTCCACTGTGAGTGGACCTTCTCCACCATCTTTAAAGCTCATCTCGGTCAAGGTAGCTTCTTATTAGTCCCTAGAGGCGTGGCACTCGCTTCTTTGACCGCGACGGAGTTTTTTTGCTATTTTTGCTTTTGGCGGTAAAGCCCTCATCTTCATTTCAGGCTCGTGAAGCGTTTGAAACCATCGCGGCGAGAGTCACCACCTTTGGGTCCGCAAGCCTATTGCGAATCCATTTTAATACTTAGTGGGCGCCGCTGTGGCCGGAGTCGCCGGCGACAAGCCGTAGATCCCGCTCGGGTTTTGTCGGGCGTACTCGCCTGTTTTCGGTCGTCATTAGGACACCATTAATGATCTAGTAATTGTCAATCATTAGGGTTAATTAGTATGTCTTAATCTGGTCCTTTGTCTCTCTGTCATGTGGGTCCGCTCATTAAACTCCTCCCGGCGCTTTTAAACCCACGTGCGTGAGTGCGTTGTTGATCGTGGACCGTTGATCTCGTGATCAACGGCCCAGAGCTGAGGAGCATTCGGACCTCCGGATGTCCCTATCCCTCGGAGCCGTCCATCTCACGATCTGTGGCTGAGATCATGGGTGCATTCGGACTTCCGAATGCGCTTGCGCTCTAGGCCCTTCATCTCAAGATCTGCGGCTGTGGATGGTTGAAACATTCGGACCTCCGAATGTTTCTATCCACGTGAGCCGTTGGATCTAGATCCAACGGTGACTCTCGTTAGGATCGCGCTCGTGCGCTGTTCTTCGTGCGTGTGGCCCGTTTGATTTCGCATCAACGGCCCACGAGCGTTCACGTCGTTTATTTCTGTTAAGATTGGTTATATTTCAGTAAGCATTTACTTATCAACTGAAAATTGTATTAAAACTTTAGAAACTTATAACTAATTCATTTTAAATCCTTTTTAGATGTTTCCAACTTCATTAAATTAATGTTTCACTATAGTTTAATTTAAAAATACTTTTAGACCTATTTTTGCAGCAGAAAATGTTATAGGCATTATCAATTCTTTTCTGCCATTATTTAATGTTCTTGAAATTCTAGGAAAGCTTAGAAAATGCCTAACTAAATTATTATAATTCCTTTTTAATTTATTCCAGTTGGGATAAATTCATGTTCAACTGAAATTTAATCCAAAAATGCTTTTAGATAAGTTTCGGTAACCGAAAGTTTTACAAACATTAATAACTTGATATCAGCCATTTTAAGAATATTCCAGAAAATGAATTTTGACATTGAAAAATGCATATCTTTTTATGTATAATTCCAATTTGTGCAAAATCAATTTTGTTAAATTCCTCTGTTAGTGTACTTTAATAATAGGTTTTGAGCATGGTCATATTCCTGTAAAGTGACCTGTGCTAGGTTTACAACTTAGAAAAATCATAAGTAAATCACTATAACTCCAAATTTAGGAAACTCAACTTTGCTGGCCTTAGGATGTCATAACCTACCTATCATAAAAATTTCAGACCTTAGATCACTCTAGAAATTTTCGTCATGAACAGTACCAGTAATTAATTTAGTTGATTTAGGTGGCTCAGAGAGTGTATTTTGACCATAACTTTTTCATACTAAATCCAAATTGCATGATTCTTATTCCTAAAATTGTCTTAAATCATCTTCTTGCTGCTGTATAAATTTCATTAGATTTGGATGTCTTTTGCTGTTGGAGTTATTTGGTGTTCTTCGTTCTTATTGGTTTTATCGCCTTTTGCGTTAGGTTCCGAAGAAAATATTGATATTGATTCTGAGCCACACCATCAGATCCTGCACTCCAGCAAGGCAAGCATATGTAGCATCATTTGATCATGTTGTTCCTACTAATTTCAAATTCTAATATATTGTTTGCAAATTCTATGTATGCATTGCTATGTTGTTTTAAGTATTGTCGATAGTTAACTTGATAGATGCATTATCGATGAGCAAATGTTTATCCTCTACTCATCGAGCCTAGGTTTATCTTTCTGTGATTTTGGGTTCGTTGGATGAACCCTTGTCACTTAGTAGTTTACGAGGTTGTTGCTTAGCCATGCTTAGCTATCGGTAGAAATGGGCGGTTATCGAATTGTCGATAACCTTGATCACACAAACTTATTATAATCTGTATTTTTCAGCTTTGTGCTATGTTCAAATTGCAAAACTAAAACTGAAAACAAAACAATTTGGACTTGGGCACAATGGTAAGATGGTGTGATCTTTGGGTGTGACAAGATTGGTGCCCTAGTCATTTAAGGACCGAGTTACTTGCGCCACCGTTCTGAGCATTCTTGCGTGCTAACCACACTAGAGGGTATGGGACCTCTCTTGACTTAGTACTTTGGCGTGCGTTAGCTACGAGTCGCAGGAGGGCGTGTGTGTGTTGCGTTGTGGTAAAATGAGATGGTTGTGTGTGGGAGCATTGTAGTTGTCCAAAGAGCTTTACCCCGAGGGGTAGTTGTCTTTTTGGCTTTACAATGTAAGCGTATGGATTTCTATCCATACGAGCGGCTCGTAGTTGATACACAATATTGGAAATGTCTCGTAGGACTTAGCCGTGCCGGCATAGCTTTGGAAGTGTGCTAAATCATGTGGCTTAAAGGCGGTCTGAAGTGTGGGTACATTGGTACACCCTTGCAGGGTTTTGAACTATTCGAATAGCCTTGTCCTAGGTTATGGACACGCTCGGAAACGCCCGTGAGAACTAGACTACAACATTTTAAATTAAAACTTGATGGTTGGTATGAATCAGGGATTCATGCTATTTGTGGTGGCTATTGGGTTAGTCACTTCTAGGTGGTTACTTGATAATTATCGTTACTCGTTGTTATTTCAATGCTTAAAAACTGATTTGTTGAATTGCTTTCAATCTATTACATTATTGCAAATGAAACTTGCTTTATGCGTCCAAATAACCATATAACCAACCTTCCTTTGATACAGCTTTCATGTAGCTATGTATAGGCTTGTTACTCGTAAGTCTTGCGAGTACATTATTGTACTCACCTGCATTGCTTATTGTGTGCAGAGGAAGAAGGTGAGCCCGAAGGGCCTCACTTTTGTGAGTTGTGCTGTGGCAGTGCGTGGGGCGATTAGCTTGGCGGCCCGGTCGGTTGCCCTGTTGTGTTATGTGGCTAACCGGTCGTCTTTTGGTTTAAGCCATCTTATGGCACCTTTTGCTTCCGTTGATATTTAATACTTATGTCATTTGGCCGGTCGGCTGTTTTGTAATAACTTATATTATGTATGTCTTTTGGTAGACTTGTTATCACATGTTGTATGAAAATGATGCATGCTTTTGTATGATGTATGTGTGCTGCAATTTCTGGGAAGCACATGTCCATCGAGGCACGGGTTATTCTGTTTGTGATACTAGAGCCAGTGGAAGATTAAGTATTACAAGCTTAATAAACCGGGGTCTCACAGGGAGGGACGGAGGCGGCCAACGCAAAACACGCTCACGCGTGCGGCGTGGACGCAGCGACGATGGGTTGGGAGGTAGATGAAGACAGCGGAGACGAAGGGGGCTGACAAGGCGGGCCCACCGGTCAGCGAGAGCGAGGGAGGCGCGGGTGGTGCGAAGGCGAGCCGTTCGATTACGATCAAACGGTCCACAGCGGGGGGGGGGGCGATCAGACCTCCGAACGTGCGAAGCAATCATGATCGTCCGGTCTTGATCGGATAGCTCCCCAGGAGGGGAGGCGCGGGCGCGCGCTGGAGGTTTGGGAGCCGTCCAATTTTGATCGGACGGTGCCCGAGGGAGGAAGGCACGGGTGCACGCGAGAGTGGGCCGGAGCGGGTTGCGGGCGAAGGAGAAGGGAAATGGGCCGAGAGGGAATTCGGCCCAAAAGCCTTTAGGGGATTTTAAAAGGATTTTCGATTAAAGAAATCCCAAAAAAGCAAAAAGGCTTTTAGAAATTAGCTAATAGAGTCTAAAAATTCTAGAAAAATTCACAGAAGTCCCTTGAATTATTTAGAAATTAATAAAAATACTTTTAGCTATACTTTAGTTTTGAATTTTGCAAACAAAATAGATTTTGACTTTTCGGACAAAAGGAAAAACCAAATTAAAATCCAGAAAATGCAATAAAAGAATTGAAATCCAAGTAAAATCCAGAACACTCAAATAAACCAACTTTTAATTTAATTGAAGTTGGATTAATTCAATTTAAATGGTTTTTTATTTCTAAATTTCAATTTAAGATTTTACAACTCAATAAAATCAACTGGTTAATTTTAAAATTTGAAACATTTAAAAACTCTACAAATTAGGGATGTTACAGTGACCTCGGAGGAGCTCTACCCTACGTACAGTACTCTGTACTCGTCAACGTACGATAGGGTTGAGTGCCCTGGGTACCATGGTCCGAACCCTTGCATTGTGTACTGCTCCCTGGCAGGAGCGGGGAGGCCCGTATCCTCATCAGTGGACGGATGGCCATCACCCCCACGGTCAACTAAAGGTTGCCAGACGGAATGATGTTAGTCAAAATAATTACTCTGGACATAAACTAAGAATCCCGTACCTCCCGGATGTGTAGTGCAGATGACTAAGGGGGAGCGCCAGTCTGTGTATGGGGTGTGAATGGCATAAGTGATGCATCCTGACGGACCTACGGTGAGAGAATGACATGATGTTAGTGGAACGTAAGGCATAACCAAAATACATAACATAGATTTGTAAATAACTTACTTCCCCGCCGATTTGGCCCGCGAATGACTGACGGGGAGCAGTACGATGCTGGCCGGTCTCACTAGGTCGTGATGATCTAGCAGGTGAGCACGGTCCCCCCACTTGGTGCCTAATGCGCAGGACGTCACCCCTCGAATGACCACAAGAACTCTTGTTCTTTATTACGTTCTTTGACTCTACGAAGATGTACTTCAAAGTGCTCGACAACTCTGGTACTGTGTGCTCTAGGCTACTGATGGCGGTCTCCGATGCACTCTGATGCACTACAGCTGCTCCAACTGAAGTGAGAGACAAAATAGATTCAGTAACGAAGAGTACAAATATCATCAATAAACACAACCAAAGGTTGTAAGTATCTTACAGTGTCATCACACCGCGAAGCGCTGTGTCGATCGAATGAGTGGCAGAGGCTCTCCTGGTGCGTCTCCTACTCTGGATGCTCTAGCGGAGGACGGGGTGAGTCTGGTGCACGACCATGGTACGTACTACTCCATGTACTCACAGTATGTTCGTACGACATACGGTCGCTTCTCCTACAAGATCTCGATGTGCGCTGTCTCCGTCTAGGCTGTAATCCACTCGTGCGGAACTACTTGCCAGCCCTCAGCATGTCATCCTGACCTCGATTACCTGCATTCCAAAAAGGATTGATGTTAGAACAGAGGATATATGCACGAACTGTAAACATTACTTGGACGGAGTTGGACTCACAAGTGGACGACTCACGGTAGGATCCTGCTGTCGAGACGGGGCACGGCCTGGTACAAATCAAACTGTCGCATTATGCGCTATGGCGTACAAGGCTCTACCATATGAGTAAACACCAGGTGGTATGTCATCACCCATAGTCCGACGTTCTGCGTGCATTGCAATGACAACCTGTGTGGTGCTATCGTGCCCATGAAATCTGGGCTCCATGGAGCCCAGATGATATCATTGTCGTGCAACGACCTGAACTCATTGTGGAACAATGAGTAGCACCTCATCGGTCTGTCCTTCACCCAGCGTAGCTGCATGGCAGTCCACTGGTAGCCCATAGTGAGCCCGTCTATCGGGTCCTGCAACTCGAGGTACGAGTGCACTGCTCTCTCGAAGGAGGGCCACCTAACAGGAAAGTGCTCCCAACTCTACAGCTGTAGGAGCACATAGTAGATGGTTAGGTTTGAGTTAACACCGGTGCTGCGCCGCGAAGTGTCACACAACCACTGGTATGTGGTGCAAAGGATGACTGATCCCAGCTGTACTGAGGCATCACCCCAGCCTCCGCGTCAGCCAAAGACTCGATGACATGGATGAAGCTGGGGTACACTCAATCGCCCTATGTGGTTGGAAAGAGGACCCAACCAAAGAACTGAAGAAGGTAAGCAACGAGGTGTGTCCTAACGACCTCGAAAGGTGCATCCTGCGAGCATTGATTGAAATGCCTCAGCCAAGTTCGGGGGACGCCACGTGCATGCTCCAGGACAGGTATGCCGAACCAATAACCCAGCGTGGCCTTCCAGTCCACCGGCGGATGGCCTAGAAAACGTGAATCACCCTGGATCGGGAGACCGGTCAAGAACGAGACGTCCTGCAGAGTGACCGTCATCTCACCCCATCGAAAGTGGTAGGTGTGCATCTCGATCCACCACTTGTCGATAAGTGTCGACAGCAGACTATCGTCTAGGGTGAACTGGCATCTGACGGAGGGCAGCCTCGTAAGGGGCAACAAGCCGTGTCCCAAAGGATTGGGACGTAGTAAGCATCCTGCTCCCAGTAATCCCACACCAGTGATTCACAACTTGCATCGATGGTTCTCATCGTAGAAGGGTTCCAGAAGCTCTAGTAGAGACATGGCTTGCAGCAGATAGAATAGACAGAATATTAGTGAGAAGATTGATAACGACGATAAAATAATGCAAATTAAAAATTACGGCCAAATGAAGACAACAAATTAATGTACAGCATTTTACTAGTACAAAATTAAATACGACTATTTAAACATAACAAAATTAACTAGGGCTAACTGATTACCGCAAATGAACCTGTGTTACATACTTACAATTTAATTATTCATGACTAAATTAATTACGATGAACTAAACAACACTAAAATAATTGCGGCTAATTCATTACCACAGATTAATAACAACTAATTAATTCAGTAAAACTAAATAATTACGACTAATTATGTGGTAACTAATTAACGACGCCTCAAGAATTACAACTAATTAGTTATGTAACATTAATTTAACTACGAAAATTTCAAAACGACTAAAATAAGTACGCTTGGAAAATTACAACCAATTAAGTATGAAAATTTTACTATGACTAATTAAGTCATTTTATCATTATTGAATATGTGATCATGACCCCATCGCAACTAAGCATGACTAACTTAACCCAACCTATGGTGTCCAAGGGTACATGTTACTCACAATTATTCAATGAGGCATATCATCAAATAGGTATTTAATTATTTCCAAAAACAATTGATATAAACTTAGCAATGCATGCTGATATAAAACAATATAATTTTATAAAAGTATGTGCAACATGATAAAGGGCCTACGACTTGCCTTCGTGAAGGTTGGTGATACTTTGGCAGACGGGTCTAGGAAAGCTTCAAAAACGCCAGAATCTATACGCAGGAAATGAGGCGAATAAATATAATAAATCCAAATAAAATCCAAAAATTATAAAATTAGTAGTAATAGAGATATTAAGAATTTAGACGAATTTATGAACAAGAATCGACGGAATCAAAGTTCGTATGAGGGAGAACGAATGTCCGGAAGTTTGAAGTCAAATGAAATGATGGAAAATCATAAAAGAGGGAAAATTCCCTGGAATATTCCATTTCAAGATTGAAGGAAACTAAAAGGGTGGCTGACTTTGGGGCCCTACATGGAGGTGAAAGACATGGAAAGAGACAAGAAGGAGTGAATGACAAGTAGGCCCCATATGGAAGTGACTCAAGAGTGAAAAGAAGAAGAAAACAGAGCAAAGCAGGGAGCTCCAGCGGTAGTTGCTGGCGGTGGTGGCGCCAGCAAGGGGATAGATGGGGAGGCCGACCAATAGGCAAAATGGATTGCCAGAGACCCAAGGAGAGTATAGGTGGTGGCGGCGCGGCAAATGGTGGCCAGAAGCGACGGCGGTGCATGGCTGTGGCGGGTGGCGTGGGGCAGTAGTGCACCGGTGGTAGTCGGACCAAGGCAGTGCGAACGCGGGGTGTGCCTCGGTGAGGGGAACACATCTGTGTGGTCGGGGAGGCCCAGATGACCGAGGTGGTGGGGCGACGATGGCCGGCGGCGGGGAAGAAAGGGAGGCTGTGGCGGCGTGCCAAGGTGAGAAATCGGCCGAGAGGAGGGGGGAAATGGAAGAGGACGACAGGGAACGTGAGATGACGCACCAAGCTCGGCTTGGTTCTTGTCGGAGAAGAAGATCGAGTGATGGAGGTGAAATCGACCTTGAGGAAGAAATGTTAAAATTCCGACGATGTACTGCACAAAATCCATAATTGGTTTAGGGGAAAAGGTCGCGAGGCTTGGGAACACACCATGATGTGGTTTGGTGGGCAAAAATTTCACTGGAGCGACGAGAACCCAAAAGGGGAGGGAGGCTGGCGACGGGGAAGAAAGGGAAAAAGCGGCAACGAGGGTCGGGGGGGGGGGGCAGAGGAGGTAGAGAGGGGGAAAGGGAGATAGGGGAGGGCTTGGCCACCCTTTTATAGAGGACGGGGAGGAGCTTGAGGTGCCTGGATGTGCGGGCAGAGCCGACATGTGGCATGGCATGTAGAGCGCGGGGCGCGGGGGCGGTGCGCAAGGGGACCTAGGGCATGGGTGCGCACGCACGGCGGGGGCATGGGCAAGAGCGCGGGCGGCACGCAGGGCATGGGTGGCACCAGGAGCCGAGGCAGCGGCGTCGGGCGCGGAAGGGGCTAGGGTGCTAGAGCACGAGGTAGAGAAAGAAAGAAAGGGAAAACTGGGGAAAAGGAAAAAGAGAAAAGAGAAAGAGAAAATAAAAGGAAAATTCGAAATTAAATTAAATTCAGAAAATTTAAGAAAATACCATAAAAATCCTTAGAACCCGAAGAATTCAAATAAAATAATTTTGAATTTAATTGAAGTTTATTTTAATCATTTAAAATGTTTTCATTTTCTAAAATTTCAATTTAAGCTTTGATTAATTCAATAAAATTCAAATGGTTTATTTTATTTTGAAATTTTTTAAAAAAAACCCAAAAATTGGGATGTTACAAACCTACCCCACTTAAACAGAATCTCGACCCTGAGATTTGGGCTGACTAGAGAATAGGTGCGGGAACTCAGACTTTGCTCATTCTTTGAAGTGACTTTCTCTTTTGAGTGAGACAAAACTGCAACAGATACTGAATTGACTAAGGACATACTGGGAACGACGTTCTGAGCTAATGGGTTTGCTCTGTGGTGACATGATTCACTCGTCCTCTTGCAGAAGGCGGTGGAATCCTGGTGGCTTGACCTGAATTCTATGGTGTTCCTCGGTTTGCTCCTCGTGTAGTGATTCTGGCTGGTGTTGCTCCCAAGTTGAATGGAATTGGTGTCGGGGCTTTCTTTCTTGGACAATTGTGGGCATAATGACCTATCTCATGGCACCTGTAACAGGTGACTCTTAGAGCTGGATTGTTGCTTCCATGTGGTTGGTTGTTGTTGCTGTTGAAGTTGTGGAATCCTGAAATAGCTGGGCGAGGTGTCGATGTAGTTGTTCTGAATGCGGCAGGAGGAGTGAAACGGACAGGATGATGCACATTCATTCCGGCTCTTGGTGGATAATTCTGATGAGACCCATGCTGCATCATCTTTCTTTTACGGGATTCTTCTAGTTCATGACGAGACTCCTCTATAAGCACGGTCTTGTCCACCATATATTGGAAATCTACATAGTCGTTGCCAACAACTTGTACCTTCAAGCTGGGATTGAGTCCACGCTTAAAACGCTTTTGATGTGCATTATCTGTGGCAACGTCCTCTAGAGTATAACGAGAAAGTTGGGTGAACTTGTTAATGTATTCACTCACAGGCATGCTTCCTTACTGTAAATGACGGAACTCATTTTTCTTCATTTCTACTATACCATATGGGACATGAGAGTGGCAAAAGTGTTGAAAACTCGGCCGGATAATATCTTATAGATTCTCATGGGTCGCATGATAATTCTCCCACCATTCGTAGCAATGCCTTCAAGCTAATACTGCGTGTCAGAACCTTCTCGCGATCGCCACATTGAGCAATGGTCAGGTTCTTCGCTATGGAGCGCAACAATCATCTCTTTCCAAAGGTTTAGATGAGTTGGAGAAGGTAGGTGGACGTGTCCTCATGAACTCTGCAAATTTTGATTGCGAAAAGCTGATGGTGGTGGTGGCATGGTAGAGGCCTGATGGTTCTGGTTCATCATTGTCATAAGAGCAGCAACAGTCTTGTTCTGCTGATTCATTATTTGGTTCATATTATGCATCATGGCATTTGTCGATTGAGTCTAAGCTACAATAAACTGACCAAAATCTTGATCTGTTATTGCGGCCGAAGGAGGTGGTGTATTGTGATCCATGGGTTACTTGTAGTGTTGCGGGTTTGAACCATCTGCAGCAATTCTTCCTAGGTTTAATAGATGAGAGGAAGAAAACATGATAGGTGAGAGGAAAAAGCACAATAGGCGAGAGAGAACAAGGGAGAAAGACATAAACAAACTATCTGGAGAGAGTCAGTTAAACCCAAGGAACAAATGACCGAAAAGCTATTGAGAGGCATCGAAACTCCAACAAAAGATCCTATTGCAGGGACTAAATGAATACTAAAACTGAGAAGGAAAACTCTAGTAAGGCGCTACCAAACTAACTTATATGGACGATCGACTTGAAACGCTTGGCAGATCTTGAAACTTGTACGGCATCCATCGCTTTCCTCACGAGAAGCTCGATCCTATAGAGATTACTGAGGTGAGAAAAGTCAATTTAAATTTGAAAACAGATTTCATAAAAGATAAGAGGTAAGAACCTAAGAATGATATAAGAAAATATTAGAATAAGATGAGAAAAATAGAATAAGATGAGAGAAGAATAACTATTAAGTCAATTGGTTGGTTCGATTTAGAAAATAAATTTTGAATTTTTTTGACTAAAGCGACCATGCTAACTATAGTTGCGTCCTATAGTCAATATGACTTTGATACCATCTTTGCAGGACCTGTATTTTGAATATGAACCCTCGTGTATTACGTACTAGTCCCATGATCAATAGCTAGTTCACACAGTGGTAACATTGATGAAATCATATCTATACAATAAAATATCTAAGAAGTAGGCACATTAATAATACTCAGTAGCAACGGACCTTATGGTCAAGGTTTACAGAGTTTGCCATATAGGGCTTGTCAAGGTTTACAGAGTTTGCCACGCAGGGCTTAAGACAAAAGAGTAAACTTGCAGCGGAATAAAAGAATTCGCGGTAGCTATCCGACATGCCCACAAGCAATCGAGTGGAGAATGAGGCTTAGTTCGCATAGTCCTTGAAGTACTCTGTGTTCCCTTATTTTTCCTTGGTGACTGATCAACAATGGCATACAACCATGAGTACATAAAGTACTTAGCAAATCGTAGGGAAATATATGCAAATATTATTCATGCAAGGCTTGAATAAGAGTAGCTTTATGCTATTTGCATAAATCGGTATTGAAAATAAATCTGATAAATAAATTGAAAAGCATCATTTAAAAGATTAAATACATAAGTAAACAAGTACTTTGAAACAACTAGTGAACTACCCGTTCACTTCAGAACCATCAACCAGTGAACTACCCGTTCACTTCCCATCCAACAACCATCCGAACATTTTATGGAAAACTCTACCCCTCGTGTGAAATCACCAGGCATTGTCCATAACCGGGGACACGGTTATTCGAATAGTTTTACACTCTACAAAGGTGGTACAGCTTAACCCACAAGAGAAAATCGATTTATAATATCGGCCAAGACATGTTTCCGAAGGCGTGTGACTAAATGATTATCACAAGGCTTTTACAAAGCACTATTTTGACCCAGTTCTGCTCGCTAAGGTTTTGCCTAAATCCGGTCCCCTCTTGCGCCAAATCATCAACCCAAACAGAACTGAATCAAAACATTGCTAATTAGTTGACCAGGTCCACCCCATACTAAGCATGTGGTTGTACGGTATGGCCCTGATCAATAGCGCACAAAGTTAAGTCCTTAGTGATTACTCAGGTGAGACTTCCTCATCCAAAACAATGTGTCTTGCGCACTAATGTGCCTCATGCACCCCCTTTACTGCACGATCACTCGCCCGAGCATAAAATATTTTGCTCACCCATACCAATGATAACCCTGTGATGGCACAAAATTTTATAATAGCGACATCACACCACCATCAGCACAACCTTGACCTTGCACCACAGTTGCATGAATATGCCATCGCACCACAATTCTATATATTATTAAGTCATTTTATCATTATTGAACATGTGATCGTGATCCCATCGCAACTAAGCATGACTAATCATATTTACGTTTCCCATGTTGGTAATAAAATATGCTTCACTAAGATTAATCCAACCTATGGTGTCCAAGGGTACATGTCACTCACAATTATTCAAGGAGGCATATTGTAAAATAGGTATTTAACTATTCCCAAAAATAATTGATATAAACTATGCATGTTGATATCAAATAATATAATTTTATAAAAATAGGTACAATATGATGAAAGGTCTATGACTTGCCTTCGTTGAAGGTTGGTGATACTTCGGCAAACGGGTCCAAGAAAGCTTCGGAAACACTGGAATCTATACGCACAAAACGAAGTGAATAAATACAATAAATCCAAATAAAATACAAAAATTATAAAATTAGTACTAATATAGAGATTAAGAATTTAGGAAAAAGAATCGACAGAATCGTAGTTCGTACGAGGGAGAAGGAACAGTCGAAAGTTTGAAATCACATGAAATGGTAGAAAATCATAAAAGAGGGAATATTCTATTTCAGGATTGAAGGAAACTAAAGGGTGGCTGACTTTAGGGCATCACATGGAGGTGAGAGAGATGAAAAGAGAGGAAGGAGTGAATGACAAGTAGGCCCATATGGAAGTGACTCAAGAGAGAAAAGAAGAAGAAAGCAGAGGCGAGCGGGGAGCTCCAACGAGATTCTTTGGAGGCAGCGGCCGGCGAGGAGGATGGGGCGGGTGGCCAACAGGCAAAATGGGTTGCCAGCGACCCAAGGAGGGGATAGGAGGTGGCTGCGCGGCAAATGGTGGCCGAAGGTGGTGGCGGCAGGTGGTGCGGGCTGGGCGGCAGCGCTCGGACCAAGGCAGCGCGAGCACAGGATGCGCCTCAGTGAAGGTAACACGTCAGTGGGTCAGGGCAGTGCGGAGATGACCAAGGCGGCGGTGGCGACGCGCCATGGCGAGAAATTGGCCGAGAGGAGGGGAATTCGAATAGCTCGGCTTGGTTCTCGCTGGAGAAGAAGATCGAGTGATGGAGGTGAGATCGGCCTTGAGGAAGAAACGGTGAAATTCCGACGATGTATTGCATGAAATCCAACATTGGTTTCGGGGAGAAGGTCACGAGGCTTAGGAACACACCGTGACGTGGTTTGGTGGGCAAAAATTTCACCGGAGCGACGAGAACACAAATGGGGTGGGCGGGCGACGGGAAGAAAAGAAAAAGCGGCAGTGGGGCTCAGGGGGAGAAGGAGGTAGAGAGGGGAAAGGGAGATAGAGGAGGGGCTTGGCCGCCCTTTTATAGAGGTCGGGGAGGAGTTCGAGGTGCCTAGGCTGGGAAGAGCGGCGTGCGGGCGCGAGCGAGTGCAAGCGGGCATGGGCAAGGGCACATTTATGGCGCGTAGGGCATGGGCGGTCTTTGGGAGTGGCGATGGCGCTGGGCTTGCACGCAAGGGGCTAGGGCGCCAGAGCACGAGGAAGAGAAGGGAAGAGAAAGAAAGGGGAAAAGGGAGGAAAAGGAAAAAAGAAAGAAAAGAGAATAGGAAAAAAAGGAAAAGGGAAAAAAGAAAGGGAAAATTCGAAAATAAATTAAATTTGGAAATTCAAGAAAATACCATAAAAATCATTGGAACCCGAAGAATTCGAATAAAATAATTTTGAATTTAATTGAAGTTTATTTTAATCATTTAAAATGTTTTCATTTTATGAAATTTCAATTTAAACTTTGATTAATTCAATAAAATCCAAATTGTTTATTTTATTTTGGAATTTTTTTAAAAAAACCCAAAAAATTGGGATGTTACATGGAGGACGACCATGCAGAATTCCCTGGTGTTGGCCCCTCAGCTCATCCGGACAATCATTTTTACAAATACGACAGAAAGAGAACCATTTTTGTTAGTACATTCGTAAACAATGTACGGCCAAAAAGTTCTAAAAAAAAGAAACGGGGTGTACAACACAAAGAGTACCCATCAATTTCAATGCCTTAAATGAGTCATGCATGTATGTGTTCAGATAGAATTTTCTTTAACAAAGAACCGGAAAAACACTGGGCTAGAGCACGTTAAGTGGGCGACAGAACTGGTTGAGAACACGATGTTACCAGATCCGACAACCACTTCAAAGCACATAAGAACCTGCTTGTCAGTTAAAAGTACGTAATAATTAAACCATTTTGACCTTTTTACAGGTTTCTCAGTGAGTGTAATGCCAGGCATAGCAGCAGAAACCCAGAATTAATGTAACCTGGTGGCGATTGGCCAAGAACCTGTGCTGGAACAAGACTTGGAATACAATATACAATGAACTCCTACGTGATTCCATCTAAGGTACTACACAAGTCGACCTTTTTTTTATTAATTATTTTTTTAAAATTAATCCTCGCGCACTTTATTTTTAATTCTGACCTCCTACCATCAGTAGCGTGACAAAACAACACTATCATGTGCAGAACAAATCTCCAAAATAGCACTTTTTATCACGCCACTGGTTGGGTGGTGACATGACAAGAGATTGTCTAGATACGAACTAGCGTGACAGTGTTGTTTTATCACGTCACGGGTGGTGGCGTGATCAAACGGGTCAGGAAATAAATTACGTAGCGGGTTAACTTTAAAATAAAATTTTAAAAAGAATTAATTAATAAAAAATCACACAAGTCGATCTCTTGCGGAAAAATCCTATCTATTTGATTTATTGAATAAAGGCTAGTAGTTAAAAATTGAAGACGAGACCCGTGAACTACCCATCCTTATGTTCAGAATACGCTCCACGCCTCTGTTTCTTCTTGATCCCCACCGCTTCCTCTCCTCCATTCGCCACCGCCTCCGACGGCGCCTCCACCCTCTCCAGCGAGCTCCGCCCACCCCGGCCCTATTCTTCCTCTCCGGCACCCTCTTGCTCCGCCTCCGCCGCCTTCTTCCTCTCCGGTGAGCTCTGCGTGCCTCCACCACCCCGGGCGGCGCCCTTGCCGCCTCGCGTGCCGCTATCATCCTCATCCAAGCCACCCGGACCCCACCAGTCTTAACTCGTCTCGCCCGTCACCGTGCCGGCTGCTGCCACCGCCCACCGCCCACCGCCTCCCGATCCCACGGCGGCAGCGCCCCGCCCGCCCGCCGCCGCCGTCCGCCGCTAACCTTAACCCTAACGCCGATCAGCCGTCGCTGGAGATCCCGCGACCGCCGCCCACCGCTGTCGTCGCTCGCCGTCGCCGGAGAAGAACCCAGGTTAGTCGTTTCTTGTCTGAATTTGTGAACTTTATCAAAATGGAAGGTGTTCATTCCATAGTTACCTAGCTCATGCTTGATAGATAACAATTGCATGCAGACCAGCTGAAGGTTGAAGCTTCATTTCACATTCCAAATATGCAGACTATCATATTTGACCCTATCAACGTTACTCCGTCTCCCCAAAAGCTGCATACGCTTTGACAGTGTCGACCCAACTCCCAAGAGTGGCAATGGCATGCACTTCGAGCAGTCAATGAGTCATGGAATCGAGAAGGTGCCTTCGTCTCTTTGTCTTAAAAAACGCAGCGCACTACTCGTCAGCTCGTGTTGCACTGTACTCATCTCTCATTTACCATGGCGGAAATCAGCGGTCGCAAATTGGCAAGGAAAAAAAAAAGGAAATGAAGGTATCATCAATTTCGATCGACAAGGGTGCTAGGGACTGCCATGAAATGGAAACCAAGAGAATGAAACGAGGACATGTGTGCCGACCTATGCGAAATTAAACCCTCCTCGCCATGCATTCAGATCCTCTGCCATCCGCTCAAACAGGTACCGATTTAATGGAACATGTGCCGTTGCCACTTGGACCCCGAAGGTATAGCGCGTTCTAGGTGCGGCACTAAGGTTCAATAATAGCATGCCCATCACTGCGCAAATGCGAATAAGAGAACAAGAACAAAACGAGCAAGATTCCACTAGCTATTGTTTTCCATATGGGACGACTGCACAAGCATTGCATTCAAGACTCGCATTGCAGCCCGGCCTACTCCTCCCGAACTCCTCTACACATTTCCTACCTTGCTTCAATTCAGCGCGGCACCACTGCCAGCGCCAGGGTCATAAATTCGATCTCGCTTGAACAAACTCGCAAGGATCGATCAAAAATGGACGCCAAGGATTAGATTAAAATGCAGGCTCTCGTACTGTAAGCGGCAAAGCCTCAGAAAGGCAAATGCATGCAGTCATATATGCAGCAAACTCGCGATGCCGGCCCATATATCGATCGATCGGATCGATCTCAACTTCAACGTGGAGATAAATTATTTCTGGTAGTACATTGATTGGCCAAACTCGTAGCAGTACATCCCTTCTTTTTCTTTAATGGAGACAAGTAAATAGCCGAAAACAACAAAAGTGAAGAGATCTGAGAGAAAGAGAAGGAAAAATGGAGAAAGAAGAGAGAACTGAAGAAAGGTACACGACAGAGGACCACGACTATACGTGTATAAATGACCGGAATTTAACTGCCTTGTACCCGAGCACAACCACCGGCCGTCGGGGCCGCACCGCACATGCGCGCGTTAGACCCGGCATTTAACGCGGCCACCCCAGACGACGCAGCTGCCATTACGCCGCTCGGCCCAGCTGCGACGACTTCCGGCCGGTCAGCCCAGTCCTGACCTCACCACCACACAGAACAGTCACGTAGCATCCTCGTTATGGCGCGCGCGCCGGCCGATCCATCGGACCAGGTTTAGCACTGAGGAACACATGAGACGAATGGAAATGCATGGGACTCAATGCGGTTTTAATTACCTACAGATACGAGAGAGAGAGATAGAGATATCCTGTAGCAGAACGCGTGCGCGCGCGCGCGAGACGCTAGTGCTTGAGCACCTCCGGGATGTCCACCGGGTACCGGCTGATGCTCTCGGCCCACGGGCCCTCGGCGTTGCGCGCCGGCTGGATGCACTCCCACGCCGCGCTGTTGCACTTGAACCCGGACCCGAACCCGATCATCCACACGCGGTCGCCGCGGCGCATGCGGCCCTTGGCCTCAATGTAGGCCAGCTCGTACCACACCGAGCTGCTCGACGTGTTGCCGAACCGGTGCAACGCCATCCGCGACGCCTCCACGTGCTCGTCCGAGAGCCCGAGGCTGCGCTGCAGCTCGTCGATCACCGCGCGCCCGCCCGCGTGGATGCAGAAGTGCTCGAACGCCGTGCGGAAGTCGGGGAGGTACGGCTTGACGCGCCTGTTGAGCACCCGCCGCGCGATGAAGGAGAGCGCGAACAGCAGCTGCTCCGAGGCCGGCAGGACCAGGGGACCAATGGCGGTGATGTTAGCCTTGAGCGCATCGCCAGCGATGGTCATGAGGTCCTTGGAGAGGTTGATCCCCCGGTGGCCCTCGCCGTCCTCCTCCTGGAACACGCACCGGTAAGCGCTGTCCTGTGCGCCAGTGAGCGTCCGCACGACACGGGAGAGGCGGAAGCGGGCCTTGGCGCGGGACGTGGACAGCAGCACGGCTGCGCCGCCCATGCGGAACAGGCAGTTGGGCAGGAGCATGGCGCGCTCTTTGCCGACGTAGTAGTTGGGCGTGATGGTCTCCGTGGACACGACCAGCGCGAGCGCACCCCGCGGCGCAACCTGCAGGAAGTTGCGTGCGAGCCCCACAGATATGAGCCCAGCGCTGCACCCCATCCCCGAAAGGTGCACATTGCGGATGTCGCTGCGCATCTTGTACTTGTGGACGATCATGTCGGAGAAGGACGGGATGGGCGCAAAGAGGCTGCAGTTGACGATGAGGATGTCGATGGCGCCGGGGCTGATGCCCGTCTTGGCGAGCAGGTCATCGATGGCGGAGAAGATGACAAGCTCGGCCTCCGCGCGTGAGGCCTCCGTGTTCCGGTACGGCGGGATGTAGTGGTGCGCTGGCGGCAGGCAGGTCTCTCCCGAGCCCCGAGCGTTCGAGGAGCCGCGTCATGAACCGGACGCTGCGCTGGTCAATGGAGGCCCCCTCGACCAACGTGACGAGCTTGGCGTGCTCGAGGAAGGTGGCGAAGGGGACGCGGCAGTTGGGCCTGGTGCGGAAGCAGGCGTAGTCGACGAGGTACACGGAGCGTGGCCGCAGCATGAGGTAGAGCGTGGCCGCGGCGGCCGGGAGGAAGGCGGCCAGGAAGAGGTGCACGTTCCGGAGCGCCTGGAGCCTGCCGAGCAGCTCCTCTGGCCCGACGCGCGCTACATTGACGAGGGCCGCGACGGCGATCGGCGCGGCGAGCACGGCGAGGAAGTTGTTCACCACGTACTGGTACAGCGGCTTGAGGCGCTTGAGCTGAGGCGACGAGCTCATGCTGTCCGGCGCGGCCAAGTGTCTGCGTGTGGATGTTTCGGGATAGCAGTGTGAGTGTACTGGTGCTGTGGAGTGTGGATGCGAGACACACTAGGGTGGCTGTGAGGCTGCCTGTGACCTCTGGGAGAGGAGAGAACAGGGGGAGAATTTAAAGCCTTGTGACGAAGGAATTAACGCACATTGGTGGGCCATCCCCCTCTTTACTCGCACAGGCTAGCTAGCGTTCATCGGCTGGTTCACCGATAAATCTGATGAATTGATGCTGCTAATTTAAGACCATGTTCGGCCTCACTGATCGCGTCGTCATTTCAAGGGCAAAGCCTTACGCGAATTATAGAATTCTCCTGTACTATCGTACCTGCTATTTTCCTCCAATGATTATGTTTGAGCCTTGTTCTCTTTGTTACGGTTTCATAGTAGTAAATTGACATTCAGTCACAAAAAAGCAACGTTTTGCATATCGAGATGGCACCTAATATGAGAACTAGTAGTAAATTCACATTCAGTCAAAAAAAAAAAAAAAGCAACGTTTTGGATATCGAGATAACACCTAATACGAGACTTTGACCAATAATTTGTATTATAATATACAGGTTTACTAATTTTTAGTTGTCTAAAATTTTCTTATCCATAAGTCACCTACAATTGCACAGTACTAAACATAAAATTACAGTACCAAGTAATGTGTAATTTTAGCACAGCTCTACTGTAACTTTTAGTTCTATTTGTTTTTATTTATTTTTTTGTGTTCGTAAGGTTCACCTAGATTTACTTTTGTCTAGTTTAGAAATTTTTTTATATTTGTACGGTTTACTAAATTTACTTTCGTGTAGTTTAGATTTTTTTTGTCTCAACACAGAAACTTGTGGTATTAATTGGATCAAAATCCTACGGCTAAGAAATGTGATTGATGGATAAAGAAATTTCAGTCCCCTGAAGCATAGACCCTCTCTATAATATATTTATACAATGTAACAAATTTTAATATTAAAAAAACACTTTTTGAAACAAATATACACGTGTCGTTTTCATAAGTTTATTCTAAATATTTATAAAGATATCAATAACCGAAGTTTATAAAGTTTGACCACATGTATTCTATGTTGGAGTTTTTTTAGCTTAGTCCATTCAATATTCTAATTAAATTCTACAAAAATCCCAAAGACTTACTCATGCATAGTGGAGAAATTTAGTACTATATTGCTAGTCTAGGTGAGAGGAGATCAATATATAAGGTTGAGTTGGTCTTACCTAGTTGAAGCAAGCAAAAGAAGAACATGTATGCGCTCGCTCGCTCGCCTCGCCATCACCATCGTTCGGTGATTTTGTGTCCGATTGGTTGTGAAGCTGTTAGCTTCGTTCTGCACCTAAAAACCATGCATACGAATTAGAAACTGAATACGCTGATTCAATGAGGCTTGTAATTCTGCATGGGTTGGAGCGAATCAATTTTTTGAGAAGTGTTCACGCGACTGCTCATAGCTTCCTTCTTCTCCGTCATCCGCTTCACGTCGTCTTCTTCACATCAGACTCTACCGCGACATTCGCCGGATCGATTATCTGTAAGTTACGGTGATATCTTTTAATATGGCTAAGTCTTGTTTTCTAGAAATAAATCATGTGATGATGTTGATGTCTATTTCTGTTAGTAGTATTTTTGTTTTAGGTTTTGCCTTGTTAACGCATATATATATAAAATAGAAATATTTGAATTGATGATCATGTTACTGTTCATAATTCCAAATATGTCTGGTATATATGTTGTTGTTGCATCGATTATTATTTTAAGAATTAAACTAATCATAAAAGTGCACATTACCTATATTAATTCCTCGTGGAATCGGCCCCCAGCCGGCCTGGCCACATCCCCCGCGAATCACCATTGTCCGATCGCACGGAGATCAGCTCGCGTTCGGACGATTTCGGTGGTGCACTTCATGCAAACGAGCATCGTTCACGCGACCACGCGTCCGGTGGGCCCCGGAGCCTCGCGTGCCTGCATGGTTTCGGCGAAACGGCATATCGCGTCGTTTGGTGGGCCCGTAGCCATGTGCCTGCCCACGCCTCCTGCGAGACACGCGTCCGTGCCCACGCCGTCGGGCGCGGGTGATCTTCTAGTATACCTAATATTCCATAATGTCGCTCTTTTACGAGGGATCAAGTATTTCGAAACAAGGAAGCATTCGAGAAGAAGCGGCACATTTTGACGTCAAATCATAGATAAACCAGCTCGAGTACATGCTACTGCAGTGTGCAGCAGCCCAGCGCCAGGTGGCAGATAGCGCCACACACGTTTGCCACCAAGCGTCCAAGCGTGTGCGATCGCAGTCAGGGGAGTTGAGATGGAAAGATCGCGTGTTAAGGGCCTTTTGCTTCGCGTCCTGGCGATCGCTGGCTTGGCCAGGACGCTGCCAATAGTCTGCCGGGAGTTTGTTTGGTTACTACCTGGATAGCTGCCTGGTCCAGACATCCTGACTAGGCCCAGGCTCGAGGAACAGGACGCATGGGTGCCTGGCGGCTCAATAAGTATAATCATCCTCTAATCATAAATTCACAACAATAAAAAAAAAATCCCTTGTCACACCATCGTCGTGACGCCGCAACTCACCTAGGCACCACCGTGCCAGGATCCCACCGGATCCCATCTCCTCGCCTGCATCCCGCCGCCACCGCACCTGCATCTCGCCGTCAAATCCTTGTTTGCATCCCGCCGGTTCCCGCCTCCTTGCTTGCATGATTGCATACCGACGTCGCCTCGGCCGTAATTTGTTGATGGGGATGAAGTCCCGAGGAGGTGATTATGATACGGAGATGGGTTAGGGATGATTTGACTGGTTTTAGAAGGACGATCATTGAAAGCGTGTTTCATAGTTTTACGCTTTTTTGTTCTCAAAACATGATTTCTTAATTTTATGATTTCTTCGTGTCTAGGTCTCCAACTAAACGGTACATGCTCAGGCTTGTCTGGCAAAAAAAAAAAAATCAGAATTTTATACTACCTTCAGAGACCACATTTTGTTAGGTATGAACTCTAGGGCACCAACCAAATAAGCCGAAATACCGGACCTCTGCTTTTTGGGATGTGTAAAGGTAGGAAAAATTATGTAGGACTTGATCTTACGGGAGATCATTTTGGGCTCGTTTCATTCGAACGGAATTGAGCTGCATTGTCCTGCATCTATCTATCGTTGTTGTTGGATGGCAGGTCAGCGTTGGGATAGTGTGGCAATGCCAGGTATATGTACAGACGTACTAGTGTCTCAAGCTAAACCGTTTGAATTTCGATGTGCTGAAGAAACGCATTGCACCATTTCACTGTATCCTCTGTTTCTTAAAAGCGAAGGATCCATTTTCGATTCGGTTGCTGACTTTCTATAGTCGGCATGGACGACCGTAGAATGGGAATTGGGATACCCATTAAGTTGGATACGGTGCGAACATCTAGTATTGGGGACAACTGCATTGAAGGAGACACTTGTTCGCATATTGTTGGACTAAAGAGACAACTATAAGAGGGTTAAATAGGCATCATACAAAAACGACATCTTCAAAAAAAAATTGTCTCTAGAAGTTCAAGATTTTTTCACTCCAATATCTATGGAGCTATGAAGATCAGAGATAATCATTCAAATAAGAATTGGGCAATGTGAGAATCAAAATTCTCCGAAATCCCCACGGACCGGTGCAGTCAAAATGGTGAACAGTGCAATCAGACAGGTGAACAGTAAAATTAGCACAGAACGCGACTTTCAGCGGGATTTCAAAAATGCAAATTGATACAACTTTTGATCCACAACTTCAAACTTCATGAAACTTGAAACATACCTTCTATAATATATCAATAACCTATTCCAATCGAAGATTGTGAAGATTATCGTCAAAGTTCTAACTTCTTCAGTTTGAGTGAAAGTTACTCCAAAACCAGGCCAAATACAAAAACGGGAATTAAGAAGATCTCGTGAGAGGAATCAATATAAGATGGCTAAGGATGATTTCTCATACCTAGCACCTCAATCATAGAAAGAATCAAGTCAAAAGCCCTCAAGAGCAAAAACGCCTGAAATCACCATTTCTTTCACAAAAACCAGGCAAAGCCAAAATTTGACCCAAAAGGTTGCTTGTGGTTGGATGATGATCAAGATGACCTTATATCATATCCCACACATCCCAGCAAGCAAGATCATAGCAAGATCTCAAATAAAAACATAAGAAACACCAAAAATCCCAAAGGCATCAACGAGAGAACAAGAATAAGATAGAACTCATCTTGGGGACAAATCTTGCATGAATTGATTAGAGATATAGGTTTACAGCCACTCCACCATGAAGGACAAAATCTCAACACTTGAACACTCAATCAATCCATCTCCCATGAACCCTAGCCACTCTACTTTTCTCTCCTATCCCTAAATCATAAATTAGGGTTTCTAGGCTACAAGGGTTGGAAGGTGCACAACCAGCACTCTCTCCTTTCATAGTGGAAGCTAGCTCTAAAGAGACATCCAAACGGGCATCAATTAAACCCACACACAAATGAGTTTCACTCATGCACACTTCTCAAAGTGTCGTTTTCATCTTCTCTTGGTCTAAACCGTCTCTCCCTGCGCCGTCTTGCCCCGCGGTTTCTTAAAGGCCAAGAAGGTGGTTTCACACACCACCACTTACCACTTTTTCGGTATAGGAAAATTTTCCAAAATGCACCTCTGTTGGGACCCAAAATTACGATTCTGGAACCCTCTGTGTATAATGCACTAGTCCAGGATCACGCTAGTGCACACAGCGTCAACATAGGTGAATATCCATCCATACAAGCGATCAATAAAGTAGACGGTTAGTTTGAATAACAAATGAGGGTTTTGACCTTATGGTCGAGTTTACGCTTATTAAGCCACGCAGGGCTAACAAAAAATAAATAGCAGCGGAACAGAAATAACTTCAGCGTAGATCCCATCAATTCACCACAGGCAATCGACTAGGATCCAGACCTTAACAATCAGCAACCTTCGGCGAACTCCTCCTCGAAAGCAGGCGTAGACTCCTCCTCTTCTGTAGGTTTGGGCGCAAGTTTTACAACAAGCGTGAGTACACAACCGTACTTACAAATCATACCACAAAATGCAATTTATAGATGCAGGCTTATTCCAAAAGAAAAGGCTTCTGTGATTCTTTTGCGTAAAAGCAACATTTGCAATTGAATACAATAATACATTGAAATGTAGTTCAAACCAAATAAACAATATCAATTTAACAGTTATTTTCCACAAAGACACAAAGCTAAACATATTATTTCACATAGCCACATGACTTAGATCACATAGCTCCCATCCCAAACATTTTATGAAAAACTACCCCTCGTGTGAAATCCCCGAGTATGTCCATGACTGCGGACGCGGCTATTCAAATAGATTGATTTAACACTCTGCAGAGGTTGTACACTTTACCCACACGATACAACTAGTGTTGCAAGCACTAATCATAACAAAACGGTTCAAAAACTTCATCTTAACATTGACACTCTCGATGTGCTTACAAACCGCTATGCCAACTCAAACAGAGCGCTTTGGCATAACACACACCGCTGGACAGGGACACGGCGAACCGCCCCGTGATGCGACTACCTTGTAGTACACACCTCCACCCATAGCCTAACCTACCACCTGAGTAATCAATGCCAAGAATCCATAACCTACTAAGTTAGGCCCGTCCCATACCAGGCATGAGGTCGTACAGTAAGGCTCAGTTCAATGGCGCACAAAGTTAAGTCCTTAATTGACCAAGGCAAGACTTCCATTCTCTAACTATGCCACAAAGATTATCATTCCCATTCACGAAGTATCCACCACTTTCCTCAGTCTAAATCCTTTCCCACCCAGTTGGTTTTGGTGCAACACATGCTATCACAAAGTAATAACACATAGCACACACAGTTTTACACAAAGTTCCATAGTCACTTAGTCAAATTGAATATTTGCAACTCCAATGAGATGTGAGACTCGTAGCATGGCTAAGCAATTGTACTCGCATCTAACCAACCCACGTTGGTTCTACAATATTACCAACTAATAACCAATCTAGGGTGACAAGGAATTATGGCATACAAAGTCAAGGTGATGATAACAATTTGGATGATAACTATGCCCAAAAGCATTTAAATACATAATTAAAATAGAATGCAGTACTTTGAAACAAAGTAATTTGAAAACTGGGTTCAAGATGATCAAAGGTATGACTTGCCTTGGAAAAGGTCTAAGTACTAGTCTTGATCTTGAGGTGCTCCTTCTTCTCCAAAATTCCCCGACGTATCGACGTCTACTCGCAACCGAGACAAATAAACAAAATAAATAAATAAAAGAGGTAAAACAAACTCCAAAAATTAAATACAAATCTCAGATAAATAGAGCTCGAATTTAGATGAATTTAGGAATTTGAATGGGCTCAATCGGAGTTCGGATGCAAAAGTTATGGGCCCTGGAAGTTTAAATCTAAAAAGAAAAACCCTAAATTGGATTTTCCAGAATTTTCGAATTATTTCTTGAAAGAAAAATCGGATTATTGCGCAATGCTGACGTCAGCACTCAGGATTTCGGAAAAGAGATAAATAAAAAGAAAACAGTGACATGTGGGACCCACATGTTAAAGACACGGGTCACGGTAGACCAAGTCTACCAACGCACGCGTGCACGTGGACGCTGACTGGACACCACGCACGCGACACGTCGGCGAGGGTGCTAACATGGCGCCGAGGTGGCGCTGACGCGACGGTTAAACGACGGTGGAGGCTCAGGAACCGAGGGTCCCGGCGAACGGCGGCTCCTCGTCGGCGGCGGATGGTACCGGGAGGTAGAGGGGGATGCGGGGATTTCAACGGTGTGCTCACAAGTGCTCGGGGTGGACGAGGGTGACCGACAGCGAGGTTAAGGCGGAGGCTGAGGCTCGGGCTCGATGGCGATGGCGTTGGAGGGGTTCCCCGACGAAGGCGACGGCGGTTCCGAGATGCAGGCGACGCGGCGATCCCGAAGATGGCGTCCAACGGCGTCAGAGAGGGCTAGAACGGCGGCAGCGGCGACGAGGTCGCCGGCCGGCCCGAAGACGAAGCGGCGGCTAGGGCTCTGGCGCGATCTCGGCGGCGGCTAGGATTTTCGGAGGCGGCGCGACTTAGGGTGCGGGGAACGAGGGTCCTCGGGGCCTTAAATAGCCCCGGGAGGCGTGTCCGCGAAGAACACGGCGCGGTGGCAGAGAACTCGGGAAGGAAGGTGGAGTCCGCTTCGGAGACGATGATGACGTGGCGGAGTGGGACCCACACGTCAGCGGCTAGGGCTCGGACGCGGGCGCATGCGAAACGCCGCGGCTGCGAAATAGACTCAAAAGATCTGACTGTCCATCCAAGATCGAACGGCCCACAATCAATGGGACGTTCGGACCCCCGATTAGATCACGCGCATCTAGCCATCCATTTTTGATCATACGGTGGAGGATGAGCAGGGCGCTCGGAGAGAGAGAGAGAGAAGAGGTGGAGAGACAGACAGGTGGGGTCCACCTGTCGGCGGAGGCGGGCGCACGCGCGGGCGAGCTGGGCTGCACGCGGGATTGGGCCAGCGGCGGTGGGAAAATGGGCCGGGTTTAGGGAATTCGGCCCAAAGGGTTTTCTGAGATTTTAAATAGCTTTTCTATTTTATAAATTACCAGAAATTCAAATAAGCAATATAAAATAGCAAATAAACTCAGAAAAATTCTAGAAAAAATATACAAAATATGTCTGAGCACACAGAACCCAAATAAAATAGTTTTGGCTATTGTTCATGCTGGGATTATTCACATTAAATATTTTTGATTGTAAAGTCCAATATTAAGCTTTTGAATTAAATTCAAATAAAACCAAATGGTGACTTTTCTTCCTACTAACTATTTAAAAGATTTTCAAGCTCAAAAAATTGGGATATTACAACCTCTACTGAGCTTTGGCGATTCCTTTGCCTCGAAGCATCTCCCATGCTCCGTCATCATCCATGTGGCCCCTAATGACTTCCCGCCAAGCCTCTCATGCGTCCAGATCCCACACAACTGTCCTTGCTTGCATCTAGGATGATATCACTTGGCGCACCACATGTCTCACCATAACTGCAGCTGGCTTCCTTAACCGTTCAGGATCTTAGCTCCTGCCTGAGCCTAGTCTGGATCTCAACTCCTCCCTGAGTCTAGACCTAGTCCACCTTGCCGCTGCCTGTCCTGTTCATCACCGGTAGCTTCCGCTCCGGTTCTTTGTCTTCTCGGCTTGTAATCACCCCACTAGCCTTAGTAATCTGCCAGCATCACCTCGATCGTTCTGGGCCTCGATTCTCCTAACCTAGTCCCGATCTAGTCCGCCTCACCATGATCTTACTTCGGTATCCTAAAACCATCATAAACAAGTAAATTGTTACGTAGCACAGCACGGTACACACAATCATCAATTCACATAATTGATGAGGCATAAGCACATGCCTTCACAAAGACCTTTGCTCAACCTTCGCCTTCTATGGTTCTTGTTCATCTTGCGCCTTGCTTGGGTCCAACCATCTCACCTGGCATCCATGACCATTCTGGACCTTAGTTCTCCTAACCAAGTCCCAGTCCTTCTTGCTATTGAAAATAGTTGACTCCAAGCCACCTCCATAACAATAGACGAAGCAACCATTTTTTGGGAACAAGTTCTTCGCAACTTGACCCACATTAGTCCAAAACATGCATCATGGAACATCTATCACTACCACATAGAGGATCATCATAAACGGTTCTAACCCTCATCACAGATGGTTTCTGAATCGTCTGATTTATTGTGTCTGTGATAATAGACGATTATCACAGGCGATTTTGAGCGTTTTGTGATAGTTCACAACAGACAATTCATATAAATAACCGTCTATGAACATAACTGTAACACCCCAGCTCACAATGAGTCTGGAATGCTACTGGAATTAAAAATTAAACTAAAACTAATTACCAATTTTCGGCATAACCTCCTTCGTATAGTTAACTACACCGAGGTCTCAACAATTAATCATGGCACTTAACAATAAACTCCTTATTCAGGTTCATTCAAACATGCAGGATAATCTCATAAACATAACCAAAATTTGCTATTCTCATTATTACAGTTAATCTGAAACTCAAACCATCCATAAGTAATTCCTAAGATTGAGTGGTAGTGCGTGCATGCAAACATCTACTCCCTCCCATGCATTCGGGTCTTGCCAGTTGTACCTAAAACACATCAAAGCAAGAGTGAGCCCAAAGACTCAGCAAGTACCAACAAGGCTAAGCAAGTTATCATTCATAGCATCAATAATCCAAGATAAACAATGCACCAAAGTATAGCCTTCATGCTCATGTGAATGCAACCAATGCAATGCACCTTTTCAACTTTATCTCTTTTCGCATTTTACCGTGTGCGGGTATACAACCGTCATTGCATACCCTTGCTCGTGCCCTCTGACACCGGGACCAAGAGCCTATACACCACATGTATAGGGACCTTTGCCCATCATCTTAATGATGGGGACCTACTTTCTCATTGCCCACATTCCACGAATGTGGGGACCTCAAGCCCGTCATCTACATGACGGGGACCATTTAACATGCATAGTCACCACGTGACCAATCCTCCAACATGATTGCATGATGCACATGAACAAACTTTAAACCATCATACATATGGATTCACAACAACGACATGCATGAATAAACTTATTCACACTTCTAGCATTCATCACCATTGACATTTGTAGCATTCCAGCATCCATGAATAGCACATATATTCATTAAACTAGCAAACATGAACAATCCTTCATGAATAACATTTAATCATTTCTCAAGTATTCACTTAATCAGGGTTCTTGCATTCATCAAGATAAATTGAAACTCATCACACTAACATCAACCATTAACCATACTTGCATTCATCAAGATAAATGGAAACTCATCACATTAACATTCATACATAGCTATTGCAAGCAAAACACAACATTCTCAGCATACAAACATAAATATGTCATAACCCGAATACTTGCCTCAACTGTGCGAGAACGGTGGACGCAAAGAGGGCGCGGCCCCTGGGATCACGCTCCCACCTGAACATAAAGATATCCCAATCTAAGACCAACATACTGGACCCAAAAGCATAAAAACAACACAAACAAACTTGCTAAACTCCCAAGCGTTTCCAATCTTCCAATTTCTAGCGATCGATTTGGTGTTCACTGCGGACAGTCAACTACTAAAATACATAACTTTCTGCTCAGAAGTCCAAATGAGGTGTTCTCAGAGTTTCTGGAAAGGTAATTAAATTACCTAAATAAACTTAGTTGGGGAGCCCTTTTGAATATGCCAACTACTGCCCCTACCAAGCCAATCTACAGAGCAACAATTTTCACGTCGGCTCCTCTGGACAGTACACTAAAACCAACATACCTTTTGCTAAGAAAGTCCAAATCTTGCGTTCTTTATCTCTCTGAAAAGGTATGGAAATCACCTACATTTTTCGTTATATTAAGATCCCCTGATTCTCCCTTTAAATATCAGTTTTAGCCAGATTCCTACAGACTGCCAGAAACTGACAGATTTGCCGGGCAGCGATACTAAATAAATCATAACTTCCTGACCGTTAATCGGATTTGGGTGATCTTGGTGGCCACGGAAAGCTATGAACATAACCTACAACTCTCCAGGATACCAAAACTCCTGATTCGGCATCTAAACACAAGAAATTGACCCCGCAAGCTACTGGACGAATCTGCGATTACAGCGGGCAGATTGCAACCTAGCCAAAACTACCCGATTCCTCTTCTACGACTAATCACACAACAACAAACGATACTAGTTACCCTTGGTGCAGCTGAAGATCGCGACTCCGGATGGGATCCCTCTTCCTTCTCTTCTCCCTTCTCTTCTCCCCTCTTCCTTCCTCTTCTCTTCCTCCTTGGCGGCGCAATGGGGACTTTCCTTCTTCTTTCCTTGGCGGCAGCCATGGGGAACTTGGAGGACCTTGGGAGGGCGCAGAGAGGAGGCAACCAGGGTGGAGGACGTGGGAGGGGAGGAAGGTGGCGCCACACAAAGGGGAGAGGGTGGAGGCATGGGAGAGTGGGGGGAGGGGCTGCGGTTAAGGTTTGGGGGATGAGGCACCCCCTCCTTGGCGGCCACCCACATGGGCCTTGGCCCAGCCCAAGTTAGGTTAAATCAGCGTTTCCCGCTCTCTAGCTGTTAATTTGAGCAGTAGCTTCTTGGTCTTTCCCGTAAATCCATTTAAGTCCCACCCGATTAATTAGTCTCTCCCGACTATCTGCTTATCTCACTTTAGGGGCATTACATTCTACCCCTCTTAACAGGATTTGACCCCGAATCTAAATACGCTTAAGCGAAAGAACAACTACGACTGGAAACGAACAACGGTAACTACGTACCCGTTGTGAACAACACCGGTTAAAGCTCACGCACGTAAAACTCCAACTTCCCAAGTGGCCTCTCTCTTGGACAGAGGACCACAACACAATGACGTGAAACGCCGTCTGATCTAACACTTGACCCAACATTCCAGGTACACTCATCGGACAAGACTCGAAGGTGAGATCTCACTCGACGGTCAACAGCGCAAGCGAAACCTTAAACTCTGGATCTCCCAGATACACTCAACATCAGAACATACAAGACGTTACGTACTCCGCGCACGGACTCGAGTCAGTCCTGGCGATACGCCAACTAGCGAGAACAACCCATTGTATCTTGGGTTAAACTTCCCAAAGATACCTAACCACACGACATGCACAAAGAACACAGAACTCGTGTTCCACCTCTCAAATAAATTCCTCTCTAAAGCCGGGATCACCTCCTTTAACGGAAACACACAATGTAACTCGCTTTAAACACACTCTTTTACCGCATAGCCCAGCGAAAAAAGGACTCGTCGCAACCAAAGCGTTACCAACTCGATCGAAAAGTCAAATCCGAAATAGGAATTCATCACATAAACCATTTCCATTTTTTTCCAAGTGGCAGTTGCGAATAAGCGTCAGGAAATCAAATGAGAAGTCACTCGAATGACCAAATCAAATATTTCTTTTATTCCATCAGAACTGGAAAGAATCACACACGCTAAATGCCGAGCTCAACTTACGAAAGACAATGGTCGACAGCTCATAACTCAAACGAGAATCAGGAAAATTGATTCCTTTCTTGAGGAAGCATTAATTTAACAGTTTCTCTTTAAGGACCAAAATTTCCTTCAAGCTATGGAATCCCAATCATCGCACAACACACTAACTTGTTACTCTTAACTTGGCGATCTCGACGCCAAACCCAAATCGCAACACCTTTGTCTACACCTTTGAATAGGGACTCTAATGATCTCACAAAATATTCTCTAACCGATTTCCTTTACTGACAGAACTCATTTGACAGAAAGACACTCAGAAAGTATCCCCAAATTAGATCTCTCGCACAATCATATCACCTCAACCTTTTTTTTAACAAACTACTCAGAATTCACATCACACACTCTCATGTACTACATCAGAAGGGTGTTATCAACGATCATCCCACTGTTCGCAATCCACCCTTATTCTACTTCTACACATAATCTTTGGGCGACTCAAAGTTCTAGCATAGCATTGCAAAGTCCATATTTAACATCCAAGACTCTTGCAACTAACTTCTCATATAAAAGATAGGGAAATCCTCAGATTATAGGGAAATCCTCAGATTAAATCCCTAAAAACCCACATTTCCCACATACTCACTCATTAACATCATCATGAAAATATTTTCTTGACCAGTTTACCTTTACAAAGATTATAACTCTCAGAAGGTTACTCATTTAAAACCAAATCACTCTTGACATTACACAACATCTTCCATTATCCCATTAATTGACATGACAATTCGATTACTTTGTAATCCCACTCTCATTAAACCACATCATCAAGAATAACTTTCATAGCCTCGCAATACTACAAAATTGCGATACTCTATAAAATTGATCAATATTTCTATACTTTCAGTAATTCTAATGTTCCACCCGAAGTGAACCAGAAGATCTTGGATCACAATCACTATAGGTTCTACTAGCTGTAACAATGCAATCAGTTTAACCTCATAAGACAAACTTCCATTGAGTTAGACTTCTCTCAAAGAACTATATTACGAAATTATTTCATCCTCCAATGCTCATCGAATAACTTACAACCCACAGTTTCACTACTACAATTATTCGACACCTCAAAAGACTCAGGTGAAACGAATAGGTTGGTTCTTCCTCAAAAGAAAGAGCGAATGGAATCAATTTTTCAACAACTTGGAAAACATGTGCCACTGCAGTGAACACAAGACCAAGGAAACTGTCACTTAGGCCAAGAACTCAAAAACATACAGAAAGTCAGTATCAAGGGCTCAAGCCCTCAAAGCGAATACCAAACCACAAAAGAGAAGAACGTAATACCCTTTGAACATTGATAAACCCTTATGGAACAACTGCATAAGGTTTGAGTACTCTCAAATAAACTGCAAGATGCGAAACGACTTAAATCTCAAACACTTAACATCTCTCCTTCCTTCAACAAGGATAGTTATTTTCGGTGATTATTACCTCACCTTGCCAGCTTAAACAAGATAAGCTCTTATGACCAAATCATAGGAACAACTTGAGAACCAATAAAATCTTTCAACATATCACTTTGCTCAAAGCAACTCAATCACCACATAACTCAAGAGGTCCAAATGATCCCCATCGCAAAACTCGAAACACTCTTACAAAATCCCATTTACGAAAGACGATCAAATTACTTTACTTCTAAAAGAATCATCACCACATACTCAAGTCACCAACTCTTGCAAATAATCTTACTAACATCAGAATAATATACTCTGAACACGAATATTTATCATCAACTATTCCATTAGAAAGGCCCCAGAGTTTCACCAAATTGTTCCATACTACCTTTGCATCCCATCTTCGAAATGAGAGTATACCCAGAACCATACAACCTCACTACATCGACCTCTTATGTTTAGAAGGGGTCTACTTCACAATTGAAAAGCTCCTACCAAAACTCTTTCATCAAGGACACATTATCATCCGATTATTTCACAATCATGTGGGCATAAGCCCATATCAGTTCAACTCTTAGCGATGCTCATCATCAAACTTCAACACACAACAGTTATACCACAACCATTGTTGTTATCAACTGGCTTCATTATGAAATCTAGTTGCTACCTACTTTTATTACCAAATCATATGGATATTAACACACACATATTCAACTGTTTCTCCTCACATTTGGATTTCGACAAATAAATACACTAAAACTTCAAAAAAATCGAAATCTTTTATCGATCAAAAGTCTCATCAACATTTCCACCAAATTCATCGCATCATTCTATATGGAAGAACTACATAGAACTCCTCCCATAAATTCTAGATCCACCGATATTCAATCCCTTCAACCGATTAAACACAATTCCGATAGTTAATCATACTAAGGAATACGTAAATCTGGTATTCCCTCTAATTTTTTTTTCTTTCCACACAATTAAATTAATCCATGGGAACCAAATAACCCAACAAGCTTAACAACCAAAACAGTTTTTAATGATCAGACTAGTTCATCTAGGTTCCATACTTCTTAATATCTCTTTTGACTCCAAAAAGGTATGGATATACTCTCAGTCACTACTCATATATACAGTTCATCAAGAACTAGTAGAATACAACATAAACTTAATCAATTTCACTTCCAAGGTCACTAGTTGATATTAATTATGCACCATACCACCGTCTCAACTTGATACCCATACCAAATCAAGTTATTTGATTACAATCTCGGATTTAACCATAACAAGGTATCACAACAGGATTCTAGCAATTTCCAACAAAGAAAAGATGCCTTAAACTTCAACACTCGGTATAATCCAAAAGGAACACATAGAGCCAAAGCTTCCTCATGCTAACAAACTTGCAACAGAAAACTCTCAATACCCAACTATCAAACGAATAAATGAGTTGTTCTTTGCTAAAGAGAAAGAAGGAACAACCAAGGAATTATCAATAATTGTCAATTGAGAAAGATCACAAGTAGCAAAAGCGACTCAACAGTCGGAAAAAACAATACTTGTTTCAGAGAACCATTAGAGACCAATGAAACACAACATCTACCATGAACCACGAACCCAAGAGAAAATCATCATCCACCACAAAACAAGAATTTGCCAGGAATTGAGGTCAAGAAAGAAAACAACTTTCCAAAGCAGCTTACGCTCAACTCCTGCAACTATGGTATTCGGGGTAACTACTCTATTCGTATACCACGAATGATGGTATAACCGGACAAAGTCCCAAGGTCACAACCACGACCTTAACCTCTCCACATCGATTATTCCCACTCATAATAATCATAATAATTAATTAATTAAGCAGGCAAACTCAATTCATGACAGCAATCATCAAAACGACATAACGGAAACGTAAATGCAATGATTGGCCCATCCCCATCCTACTGTGCACTAGTGTATCAAACTTTTAAGTTGTTTAACATTAGCAATTTTTTTTAAATGATCTAGTCACCACGGACCTACAGCCCGCTCTGATACCAACTGTAACACCCCAGCTCACAATGAGCCTGGAATGCCACTGGAATTAAAAATTAAACTAAAACTAATTACCAATTTTTGGCATAACATCCTTCGTATAGTTAACTACACCGAGGTCTCAACAATTAATCATGGCACTTAACAATAAACTCCTTATTCAGGTTCATTCAAACATGCAGGATAATCTCATAAACATAACCAAAATTTGCTATTCTCATTATTACAGTTAATCTGAAACTCAAACCATCCATAAGTAATTCCTAAGATTGAGTGGTAGTGCGTGCATGCAAACATCTACTCCCTCCCATGCATTCGGGTCTTGCCAGTTGTACCTAAAACACATCAAAGCAAGAGTGAGCCCAAAGACTCAGCAAGTACCAACAAGGCTAAGCAAGTTATCATTCATAGCATCAATAATCCAAGATAAACAATGCACCAAAGTATAGCCTTCATGCTCATGTGAATGCAACCAATGCAATGCACCTTTTCAACTTTATCTCTTTTCGCATTTTACCGGTAATGCGGGGTATACAACCGTCGCTGTATACCCTTGCCTGTGCCCTCTGACACAGGGACCAAGAGCCTATACACCACATGTATAGGGACCTTTGCCCATCATCTTAATGATGGGGACCTCTTTTCTCATTGCCCACATTCCACGAATGTGGGGACCTCAAGCCCGTCATCTACATGACGGGGACCTCGAACATGCATAGTCACCACGTGACCAATCCTCCAACATGATTGCATGATGCACATGAACAAACTTTAAACCATCATACATATGGATTCACAACAACGACATGCATGAATAAACTTATTCACACTTCTAGCATTCATCACCATTGACATTTGTAGCATTCCAGCATCCATGAATAGCACATATATTCATTAAACTAGCAAACATGAACAATCCTTCATGAATAACATTTAATCATTTCTCAAGTATTCACTTAATCAGGGTTCTTGCATTCATCAAGATAAATTGAAACTCATCACACTAACATCAACCATTAACCATACTTGCATTCATCAAGATAAATGGAAACTCATCACATTAACATTCATACATAGCTATTGCAAGCAAAACACAACATTCTCGGATACAAACATAAATATGTCATAACCCGAATACTTGCCTCAAGCGTGCGAGCGGTGGGCGCAAAGAGGCGCGCCCCCAGGATCACGCTCCCACCTGAACATAAAGATATCCCAATCTAAGACCAACATACTGGACCCAAAAGCATAAAAACAACACAAACAAACTTGCTAAACTCCCAAGCGTTTCCAATCTTCCAATTTCTAGCGATCGATTTGGTGTTCACTGCGGACAGTCAACTACTAAAATACATAACTTTCTGCTCAGAAGTCCAAATGAGGTGTTCTCAGAGTTTCTGGAAAGGTAATTAAATTACCTAAATAAACTTAGTTGGGGAGCCCTTTTGAATATGCCAACTACTGCCCCTACCAAGCCAATCTACAGAGCAACAATTTTCACGTCGGCTCCTCTGGACAGTACACTAAAACCAACATACCTTTTGCTAAGAAAGTCCAAATCTTGCATTCTTTATCTCTCTGAAAAGGTATGGAAATCACCTACATTTTTTGTTATATTAAGATCCCCTGATTCTCCCTTTAAATATCAGTTTTAGCCAGATTCCTACAGACTGCCAGAAACTGACAGATTTGCCGGGCAGCGATACTAAATAAATCATAACTTCCTGACCGTTAATCGGATTTGGGTGATCTTGGTGGCCACGGAAAGCTAAGAACATAACCTACAACTCTCCAGGAGACCAAAACTCCTGATTCGGCATCTAAACACAAGAAATTGACCCCGCAAGCTACTGGACGAATCTGCGATTACAGCGGGCAGATTGCAACCTAGCCAAAACTACCCGATTCCTCTTCTACGACTAATCACAAAACAACAAACGATACTAGTTACCCTTGGTGCAGCTGAAGATCGCGACTCCGGATGGGATCCCTCTTCCTTCTCTTCTCCCTTCTCTTCTCCCCTCTTCCTTCCCTCTTCTCTTCCTCCTTGGCCGGCCGCAATGGGGACTTTCCTTCTTCTTTCCTTGGCCGGCAGCCATGGGGAACTTGGAGGGGACCTTGGGAGGGCGCAAGGGAGGAGGCAACCAGGGTGGAGGACGTGGGAGGGGAGGAAGGTGGCGGCCACACAAAGGGGAGAGGGGTGGAGGCGTGGGAGAGTGGGGGGAGGGGCTGCGGTTAGGGTTTGGGGGATGAGGCACCCCCCCTCCCTTGGTCGGCCACCCACATGGGCCTTGGCCCATGTCCAAGTTGAGTTAAATCAGCGTTTCCCCCCCTCTCTAACTGTTAATTTGAGCAATAGCTTCTTGGTCTTTCCCGTAAATCCATTTAAGTCCCACCCGATTAATTAGTCTCTCCCGACTATGTGCTTATCTCACTTTAGGGGCATTACAATAACTATCACAGACGACTTCGAGAACGAAACGGTTTGTGATATGTCAGCCATCACAGACGGTTGTGTTTACCAACGGTCTATGATATGTCAGCCATCATAGACGGTTGTGTTTAACAACCGTCTGTGACGGGCTACATATCACAAATGGTTGGTTCACAGAACCGTTTGTGATAGTAGGAGTTCATAGATGGTTTATACCACAAAACCATCTGTGATAGTTCGCTCTATATATAGAAAATTTTCTATTTTTCAGCTAGCATCAAGAAATGCTAGGCATGCCCTCTGAAAACAATGTGCAGATAACAGATACAAGTAAATACACAGATGCACATATATATCACAGATAAATAAATTTACAGAGTTGATTATAGATGAATTGTCATAATGTTTCTACAACATGTTTACGCAGATACAGTAAGAAAACATTGATTGTCACTAAAATTTTTATTCAGTCCATGTGAAACTCTCCTTTTGTGTGAATGACCTCTGACATTAAGAAGGTGGAGAGCCGTCCTCGAATTTCAGAGAGTTTATTCATTTGGACTGTACTTAAAGGGATGTTGATGCGCTAGGAAGAGTAAAGTTGTAAGCACTTATGTTATTAATTGATAAGTAGAAAATAATTATTATGAGATTGACAAACCTCTGGATCCTTGTGACTACCACCCATGATTCTTGCATATGGTGGCAAATATAGAATCCACATACGTAGCCCTGTAGCTGCTGGTGGCACTTCAAAAATAGAATTACATACATAGATTTGTTCAGCTAAAGAGGTATCATTACAAAGTGTGATATAGGATTATTGTGTACTAGCGGGTATCGAAAATTGCGTCATATGTCGCAGTGTGGTGTTCCTTTCCACGTGTCTCCCTCCTTTGGCAATGTACGCAGAATGACCTACGTGATTTGAAAAGGTTGGCCCCAACCATTGCAAACGAAGGGTACATAGAGTTATTTATGGATGAAATGAGTTTACCTGTCGATTAATTATTGCACAAGTGTGAAGTCGTGCTGGCTCTTGATTAGGGAATCAAGGTATATGACCTTGTTTCACTTTGGTACAATGACAATTAGAATCCAGTGAAACCTACACATGTATGCCGCCATAGTCCTTAAAACTAAGTTCGTGTTGCATATGAAGTACAAATCAATGAGTGAAGCACTTACCGCTGGTTATAGGGTACAAGTATGTACTCCTTGTCATTGTGAGCATGCAGCCCTGTTGTTACATAATCCTCGATGTAGGATGTATCGTCATTGATGCATTGCTTAGAGAGTGTGGGTTGAGAAAACCAGCCGATTCTTTTCTTTGTTTGGCTTCTAGGGTCATGTGTCTATATATAAGTAAGGAGTTATGGCATTTATCGGTATTACATCAATGTAGACTGTAATTATACACACTTATAGTGTTCGACATCTTAAAAGTAAGGCATCGAGGGCATCGAGGTTGAAGAGATCGAACAATTCGTCGAAGCCCACCTTGAAGAAGCTAGGCTCGTGGAGAAAATGCCTCGCCATGTACTTGACGGTGAAACCCGAAGGGCGTTTTGTCCTCATCTCATTGGTCTTTTCTATGTACGACACATGCAAAGAAGCGGCACCCATTCTAAGGCTGGCTAATCGTGTATCCAGGACCAACGGCTTTCCTAGGGAGTATGTCAAGTGCTTTTGAGGCGCCTTGCTTTTCTTCGATTTGGTCTTGTTGACACGCTGGTATATGTTCTTCACGGGAGACGAATGGGTATGCTGTTTGTATATGCTCGGTGTGGTCTTCATGGGAGTTGATATAGTGGCCTACCAATGTGGATTAGGTGGATGTGGGGACATCGAAGGGAGGGTCAGAGAGGCTACAGGCTGTAGATGGTTGTGCGGAGAGGCCAACTGTTGGTAGATGCCGACACGCAAGGGTCCAAGGCGATGTCCCTCTTGGGCCACTAGATCAATGTGTTTGGCATCCCCAGTGTCATGATCTCATCGTTTGGGGCTTCTCCAGTGGGGACATTGAAGGGAGGGTCAGAGAGGCCGCATGCTGTTCATGTTGGGTAGATGCCAGCACAAAAGGGTCCAGGGCGATGTCCCTCTTGGGTCACAGGATGAACGTGTGGACGGTATCCCCTAGTGTCATGATCTCGTTGTTTAGGGGCTTCTCCAGTGGGACGGCCCTGAAACCATCATGTACCATGTACAGGTCCACGAAACCGGTCCCTAGCTGGGTACCGTGCACCAGCATCCCTGGCGGGCATGGATATGCCATCCCCCACCTAGCCTCAAGGGGAATGGAGCCAACAAGCCTGACTCTAAGGTTGCACGGCATGGACTCCTACCTAACGATACACAATTAGCTAAGGCATCCAATAGGCCTTTTTATGTAGCATTCTAGAGATGTACATTACCTGGATGTCATCGATAGGTAATTAGATGTCGCTATGTTCAGAAAGTGGCGTGGATGTGCAACTACTCCAATGTGAGGGGGACTGGCTCCCAAAATAACGGGGGCGGCTTGCTACTGGCTAAGGAATTGCTCCAGTCTTTCCTCCAATGATGCTATATGTCCTCAAAATTCTACACGAATCTCCTCTTTTAACTGTTCCTCGTGCTCAGCCTTGGATCTCTTCCTACTCCTATACGCCTCAGAGTCGTGTGGGAATACCTACCTCCAAGGTATGTAAACCCCTAGGCCTCGTGTGCGACTCAGGTGCTCCTTGTTTTCCAGGTTCGTGGATAGCATACCCTTCTCCTTGACTGCTTTGAAGGAGCCTTGGGAAGAAACATGAATGAAGGAGAGATGAACATTTGATAGTCTTGATTTGGTGAGTTTAATTAATTAACAAAGACCTTGGCCCCAAGCCCCCATAATTAAATAATTAACACTAGCCCTTGTCCCCAACTTTTAAGGATTGTGGCGTATCAATTTTTTTATTTCTGATGCCTTCTGTTCTTGGTTTACCTAGAAAATTTTTTGACCGACAATTTGTGTGTTTGTAGGGCATGTGTGTATTGTCAATGCTGCGAGTGAGAGGGACATGGCTGTCTTTGCTGTTAGAATGATACAGGCATGTTATGTTGCTCCATTTATATGAGAAGCATTTGTTCATAGTGTCAATTACTCAAATAATATGATAATATGCCTTATTCTAGCATGAATGCTCAATTTTGATATACTATTGTTCTTTTCTTTTTATGTTAACTCGATAGGCTGAATTGAAAGGAAAGCAATTTCTATGCCGCACGGCTGCAAGTTTTGTGAGTGCTAGAATTGGGATAAAGCCAAAGCCACCTATCTGTCCAAATGACCTTGGCTTAAAAAGAACTTTAACTGGAGGCCTGATAGTTGTTGGTTCTTATGTGCCAAAAACTACAAAGCAGGTTAGACTTGTAATGTAATACTCCGGAAGTGTGAGAAGTCAAGAATCGGGTTAATTAAATTTAATCGGTAGAGAATTATTTAATCGGGAAAGAGTTTATTTTCAGAATTCGTCAAATCAAGTTTAGAGAGGGCTTTTCCGCTTGTTCTCATCCACTTGGGCACAGGCCTTGGCCCATCTAGCCTAGTTTTGGCCGGCCAAAGGGGAGGTGCCACCCTCCCAAACCCTAGCCGCCCCCTCCTCCCCTTTCCCTCCTCCCACTTGCAGCCGCCCCTTCCCCTTCCCTTGGCGACTCCTCCCCTCTCCTTGCGCCTCCCCTCCCCTGTGCTGCTCCTCGCGACTCCCCTTCGTCTAGGCTGCGCCTTGCGCAAGGAGAAAGAGAGGAAGAGAAGAAGGAGAAGAAGATCTTGTGTGGGATTGGTTCAGCAAATTCTAGCGGTTCTACAAGGGTAACGAGATGCCTTCCCCGCTGTTTGATCCATAGTAGATGCGAAACCGATTAGAATTGTTGGTTAAATGTTGGGCTGCAGAAGATTCGATTCTGTCCAGTACCTTGCGTGGGGATTTTCGTGTATTTAGAGGCTGAATTTTAAGATTCCATCTCCTAGAGTTATGTGGTTTATGTCGTTATATTTCAGTAGCCATGAAGATCACTCGATTCCGAGGTCTGAGTCAAAAGTTATGGTCGATTTAGTATCTGCTGCCAGAAATCTGACGAGAATAATCTGTCTGGATATTTCCTAAAATATGAAAGGGAAATTGGTAGAATCTGAAAGTTCACACAACTAGGTTATTGTAGATAATTCGATAACCTTTTCAGATTGATAAAGAACGATCAATTCGGAGTTACCTATTAAAAGTTATGGTCATTTTAGTTTTGCTGTTCGTTTGTGTAGGCAGTTTCTGTACTGAAAGTTCAAACAATGGTTAGCCTAATATTTTGGCCGAATTTCATTATCGTGTCAACTAGAGAATTGTTTATGAGCCAGTTAAGAATCTACAGAAATTGGGTTTACCTCTTTTTGACTTCCAGTTCATGAGTTATGTCAATTACCGTGCCGCTGTCCAGAAACGGTATATGGCAGGAAACGTTGTTTTTCAGTTTCAGCTTTGTAAACTCGTTTTGAGTCGTCAAGTAAGCGATGTAGAATGCCGATTAGTAGCGCTGAGTATATTATGTCATAATTGAAATTATTTTACCTGTTTAGGAGGTGAAGCCTCAGGTTTAGGAGTATCATCTTTGCCGCTAACGCGCCGCATCGTGGAAGGCAAGTAAATGTAGCGGTTGTGCTACGGTTTAACCCGTTGTTCTTACTACTTGCACTATGCATGATTGACGTATTGTTAAACGATATGCCATGGTTACATGTTTTCTATGTATGAATGTGGTAGCAAGATATTAATCAATTGCTATGTTTGGATGAGTTTGGGTAGTATTGTGGTAATTTGCTTAATGAGCCAAATGCGGAATATGAAAATAAACTCAAGGTGGACATGTTGATAATTCCTTGTGGTTACATTCATGATGATCATGTTGTGGTCTATGTGGTAGAATTCCTTTAGATCGACTGATTTTGATCTTGGTGAATCGAGTGGGGTTATGTGGTAATGGTTTTATGACACAATGGTATTGTGCTTAATGAGACACATGTGGATTATGAGGAAGTATTCATGATGAGTATGTTGTTGACATTCGTGGTTAAATTCTTGTGGTTTATGATAATCATATCATTCATGACATGTCATAACATTTGCATTGTGGATGTCGCGCTTATAGCGCGACCGTGCAGTACAACATCGTGCATTGCCAGAGCACGATGTACACTTTTACCTTATTGGGTAAAGGTGCGTTGGAGCATAGCATGCATATGCATTACATTGTGGAAAGATCATTTGCATACTTATGCAATATATTGAGGTGAAGTTATTTTGCAAACAAACGCAACTTCATAGTTGCAATGTGGAAATTGACTCATGAGAGTCTCTTGTGGTATGAGTAATGTGGTTGTGGTGGTGGAATGGGGTTCATCCCTTGTGGTATGGTAGAGGTTGTGATTGTGGCATGAGATTCTTCTCTCTTGTGGTAATTGTTGATAGCAGTTGTGGATGCGAGAAATAGTAAAGTTATGAGGTAAAGCATGTTAATACTTTATTGTCATTGGTAGTGGTAGTGGTGAATAATATGAAGCAGTTGATCAAGATTCAATTGTTGATATTTTACTATCATTGGTAGTAAATATGGTTGAGGCTATAATTGTGATCATTATGGGAATTGGATATTGATGCTTAATATCTTTGTAGTTAAATTAGCTTGTAAATGAATGTGGATTCATATTATGGATGTGGACATATGGATACTTTAATGATGTTGTATATTTGTTTGTAGTCTGAATAGCCTGTTAAACAGTTTGCTTCTTTGGGATTTTATCTCACCCTTGTTGTTTCTTTCCCCTTTCAGTGATTCTTAAGCATTCCTGGGATGGGTAGAGCGGCACTACAATAATGCACTCAATTCATAGATTCATGCTGTAATAAAGTTCAGAGGAAATTAGCCTAATGACTAGCTTTTCGCGAGTGTTCTGTCGAATTATTATTGTTGAATTTGTGGACTACACTTGGTTTAATCTGCTAGAGGTTGTTTAATTATTGAACTTGTTACCGTTATCTTTATTCCCTTAGTTGTTTATGCTTCCGCTTAGTGCTTCTTGTCTAGAGTTGCTGCCGAATTAATTTTGTCTTGAAATTATTGGCTAGCTGTAGAGTGGTTAAGTAGCATTCCAGGGTAATGTGGATCCTGGGGTGTTACATGTAATGCTTTGAGTTTTTCTTTTTTCCTATTTATCTCATTCTCATGTACCTACGAAGCAATTTTTCTTTTTTCCTATTTATCTCATTCTCATGTACCTACGAAGCAAGTCAGACTTGTAATGCTTTGAGTTTTTCTTTTTTCCTATTTATCTCATTCTCATGTACCTTTGCATTTGTTAGGTTGATGAACTTGACCATGATCTGGGCAATCCTTGAGTGATAGAGGTAATTTATATTTTGACTGTCATGCCTAAACATTGACCATTGTAGACATCTCCTTGGATAAAATTTAAATAGTTTATTTACCAATGCCGCTTTAAAGTTTGGATTGTTTTATTTTAGATCATAGTGTCATATTCGCTTCTTAACTCATTGTAGGTATCTGTTGAGATGATCTCAATGAAATCAACTGAGGACATAAACCAAGAAATGAGTCGAGTTGTTGAATTGGGAAATGTTTATATAAAATCCAGGAAGGACACTCTAGTTGTCACCAGCCGCCAACTCATTACAGGAAAAAGTAAGCATCTTTCTGATTATGATATGCCCAATTGTATTAGTTGTTCCATTAGCAATTACATGATGAAATGATGAGTCAATATTGATATATATTTGTTAACTTTGGGCGTCGAGGAGAAGAACGAGTAGGGAGCATCGGAGTAGCAGAGTGGCCTCGAAGGGAGAAGTAGCCAAGCAAGGTGAAGTTCGGGAGGTCGGGGCGGTGGCGTCGAGGTCGGGGGTGCTCGGGTGGGGAGGGGGATGAGCGAGTGAGGAGTAAGGACGCAAATCCTAATGAGACCCTACTAATAAAGGGATATCACAGATGGTTCTTGTACAGAACCGTCTATGATATAGTCGCACATCACTGATGGTTATATTCCAGAACCATCTGTGATAAGTATCACAAATGGTTCTATAATATAACCGTCGGTGATAGACGACCATATCACAGATGGTTGTAAACCGTCTGTGATACATATCGCAGAAGGTTTGTTCAACTAAACCACCTGTGATAGTTCCTTCTATAGCTAAAAAATATTTTATTTTTTGGCTAGCCTCAGGAAATGCTAGCCATACCATCTGAAAACAAGAAAGCAGATACAATCACAGATGAAATAATTTCTTAATTACTGAATCAATTACAATGGAATAATTTCTTAATTACATACCGAGTTTCTTAATTACAATGGAACAATTTCCAAATAGGTGTTCACCGTGTGGGATCATTCCACTTGGCTATTTCCTTTTAAAAAATAGCCCTTCACGATGATCGACGCGCATATAGCTAGCTTCCTCACTGGGTTCTTCCTCGAGCCTGATGTCGTCTCTGAAGGAGGCAACTCGTCAAATTGATTATACTCTTTCTCACCCACGACATTCTCAACTCCGATAATCCTTCTTTTCCATGAAGAACTATGTGGCGGTTCTTATTTGGGTCTATTACATAAAAACTCGAATAACTTGCTTAGCGAGTATGAATGGTCCATCCTTATATCCAACACGTTTGAGGTCCACAATGGTGACACTGCTTATCGACCTTCACACCCTGTGGAAGTTTGACCTAATGGCAACAAAATAGGGGATCTTAAAAAGTATGTAGTCGAGCTCCCAAATCTCCTCTATGAACCCATAGTAGGAGCTCAAATAATATTTTATTATGTTTGACCCAGCGGTATTGAACTGCTTGTGAAACGCATCTATGCGGACACCGCTATTCTGGACTGTTATCTTCCTATCCTAAGCTGTCGTATAAAATATGTACTCATTTATGTTGTATCCTTGCCATGTAACAATTGTAAATTTTGGCCCTTTTGCCAACCATCATAGCATATCATCACTTGAAGACCTCCCAGTGAATCGCACCTTTAACCATTCGTTGAACCGACAGTTGTGCTCTCTTGTGATCCAAACCTCCGACTGGCCTGGATTCTATTGGTGTACCATGTCTTTGTGCTCGTTGATGTACGGGGACACTTCGGTCATATGTTGCAAGACTGTGAAATGGGCTTGAGCGGACGTATCCAGATCAAGGCTGATTGCTTTCCTTCCGATGGTCCCGGTACCCTCCAGCCTCCTCTCATGACGAGATAGAGGCACACCTATCGGTTTCACCTGAGCCATGTAGTCGACGCAGAACTCAATGACCTCTTCGGTTGCATAACCTTCGATTATGCTGCCTTCCAACCGAGATCAATTCCGTACATAGGACTTGAGAATTCCTATGTACCTCTCAAACGGTACATATGAGGTAGGAACACGGGTGGCATATCTTTATCTCTTTCACAAGGTGAACAATGAGATGGAGCATGATATTGAAAAATAACGAAGGGAAATACATCTCAAGATGACATAGAGTCGTCACCACCTCGACCTGCAGAGCATCTAGTCCATCTGGATCGATGACCTTCTAAGCAGTTGAGTTAAAAAAATAACACAACCTCATGATTGCCATTCGGACCTTGTTCGGCAAAATACTTCTAATTGCAACAGGAAGCACTTGTGTCATCAGCACATGACAGTCATGAGACTTCATACCAATTAATTTCAAATCTTCCATCGAAACAAGTTTCTTCATGCTAGCGGAGTAACCAGATGAAACTTTCACACCATGCAAGCTCTAGTATAGTTCATTTCTCTCAGCCTTGGACAGAGTGTAGCAAGCTGGGGGATGGTACGTTCGGTCTTTATTGGTCTCTTTCGGTGCTAACTCGGTCTTTATGTTTATATCAACCAAGTCACGCTGTGCGTTGACACCATCCTTTGTTTTGTCACGAATGTTCAGTAAGAGACCAATCAAACTATCACATACATTCTTCTCCACATGCATGACGTCGATTCAGTGGTGAACTTCTAAGTACTCGCAATAAGGTAAGTCCTAAAAATTGATCACTTTTTCTAGATGTTCTTCTGATGGGTCCTCAATTTATGTTCTTTTCCAAGCACAACATCAGTACTCTTAACCATATCATAGACATCTTTCCCTCTAAAAGCCCTTGGAGCTGAGCTGTCCTCCTTATTTCCGTCGAATTGTTTCTTCATCTTGAGGTATGGGTGATACATGGGAAAGAACCTACGATGACGCATGTACACAGTTTTACGCGAGTTGTTCAGTCACACACTATTGGTATCATCTAAGTAGTGCGGACAACCTTTGACTCCTTTTGTACTACTGAGCCCCAACAGGTTACCAAGGGTAGAAAAATCAATGATGGTGTTGAACAACATGGCATGTAAAGTGAAGTTCTCTCGTTTGTACACATCCCATACCTGTACCCCTATGTTCCACAATGTCACAAAATCTTCTAGCAATGTTGCAGCCTAGGAACAAAGATTTTTCTGAGTCCTCTATCAAGCCCTCGAATTTACCAAACTCTCTCTCACTATAGTTCTCTTTTGCATCGCGTAACATCTGATCTAGATTATCATCGTGTGATCTATCCTCATCGAAAGCACAATCCACATCCAGCATATCATTGTTACTATCTTCTTGTATAATCTTCTCTTCACCATGACTAGTCCAACATGTATACCCCTTTTGAAACCCATTCGAATTAAGTGCGCCTCGATCTGCACTAATTTGGTAAACTTCTTCAGATTATCACAATCAATGCATGGACAGTAAATAAAATTTCATCTATTTCTTCAACATATCCTACTCGGTAGCTCTTCCAAAAGTATACACGCCATCAATGTACTTTTCACTCACACGGTTCTCAATGTACATCTAGTTTCGGTCCATCTACGCTATGCATGTAATAAATTAGTGTTAAATTAGATTAATGCTCCTATAGCTAGCTAGCCATTACACTTACACATATCATTCACCTTAAATTGTCCATCTAAAGTAGCTAGTTAGTACTATTCATTAATCAATATATATATATATCAAGCAAAAATATATTGAAGTAGACTAGGAGTAGTGAGACCCATTCTTAAATTAGAGCAAACTACCAAGCTAGATCTAAATCTAGATCAAAACCTAGCTATCATCTTTATTGATTATAATGCATATAATTAGAAGCAAATACTAACCTTAGATCACCAAGAACAAATAGATCTATAAGCACACTTGCAAATCTGCGGTATACTTTCACCAAATGCTTGAGAAACAGAGCCGCTCGGGATGTATCACTCACTACAGATAGATCTATCGGGATGGGCTGGGTATTTAATAACAGAGTACATATCACAGACACTTCCAACCGCAAACCGTCTGTGATACAAAATTGTCACAGACGCGCTTGTATTAAAAACAATCTATGATAATTATGTATCACAGACGGCTCTAGCCATCGCTAGTAACATAGACCGTCACGCTTGTAAAACTGTTTATGATATGCGACCATATCACAGACGATTATATTTCAGAATAGCCTGTTCATTATCATAGACGGTTCTTATTAAAAATAGTTTATAATATGCGACTATATCACAGATGGTTCTATTTTAGAATAGTCTGTGTATTATCACAAACGGTTCTTATTAAAAACAGTCTGTGATACGGGACCAAATCACAAACGGTTGTATTTTAGAACCGTTTGTGATACATATCACATACGGTTTGTTCCACTAAACCGCTTGTGGATTCCACCTATTGCTAAAAATATTCAGAAACATGTTCAACATAGATAGTAACTTCAACTCTAAATTGTTTTTTTAATTTTGTATATATATATATATATTTAATTTTGTATGATTGCAAGAGGGACTGTTCTGATCAAGAGTAGGTGGAGCTCGGAAGGCATCAATATGGTAGCAAGGATTAGCAATAATCAAATCAGTTAATGCAAGTTGAAAGATTGTTCAAAGTACTTAGCCAATGTTGCTAATCCTAGCCTAATCACAACTAGCTAATCAAAGCTATATGTAGAGAAGTGTATGTACGCACACACAACGATCAATGTGACTTGATGTAAGCAAAAGAGAACCTCGCAACAAGTGCTAGGAGAGACGCTAGTCAACTACTCAAACTTCTTTGCAGGGCACATGATCGTTCACGCAATGTAGAGCACAAAAACTGAAAAACTTGCAACGTAAACGACCCTCTAGTTTAAGCAGAAACAATAGCTAGTCTTGAGAGATGAATAAGCAAAGTTTTATATGGTTTATATATGCTCATTTGAAAGGTTTCAATGAGATCTATAACTTTTCAGTTGAGACAAACCCCGAATTCTAAAGGGAAGACCGAAAGAATTGACAAAAGCAGAAAACCAAAAACTTGCAACGTGATTTTAGGGCTAAAGATGGCCAATTTTGGGGGTCTTAGAGGGTTACTAGTGCAAGCGATCATTTTTTTCGGATGTGTGTTGTTAGCTTTCAAACGAGTCTGAGAACATCAAATTCCGACTCCGTATGCAAAAGTTATGCCTGTTTTACTGAAGGTGTGTCAAAAATAAACTCGAATTCGTTTCGACCTCAAATTGAAACTGCTATAACTTTTGATTCCTTGGGCCAAACATGCTCAAATTGTTTTTGGAAGCTTGTGGACGTATCAAGAAGAGCTCCACCAATTTTCACTAGATTTGGCAAATGTTTGATGGGCTTTTCAAATTTCGGACAGAGTGACTCTCTCTTTTGTTTCTTCTTTTTTTTTCTCTTTTGTTTTTCTTCTCTTTTTTTTTCCTTCTTCTTGCAAAACCTAAACCAATTCTTTTCCCCTCCTTCTCTGGTAAACCAAAAGACAAGGACTTCTCAGGTTGCCACGACGGCTTGTGGCAGGGGCAAGACAAGGGCTTCGGTGCCGTGGCAGGGAAGGCTTAGTTGGGCAGCCGCGAAAGCAAGATGGCAATGGCGGAAGGAGCTTCGCTTGTCACAACAGGAGAGGCAGAGGCCTGTGGTTGTCGTATTAGGGGGGTGTTAGGACCCGGGGTATTTAACTCATAATACTTAACCGCCAAACGGTTCTAGTATTACCAATCAAATATCCTAAGCCTCGGTGGACATGTACGTCCCAGAAATGCAGTACACATACACCTTTACAAAATCATGCATCATTTCCATACAAGATTACAGTACCAAGTCTAGCAAAAGACATACATAATATAGAGTTATTACAAAAGGGGCCGATCGGCCAAATGATACCAACAACATAAATAACAGCGGAAGAAAAAGTGCCATAAGTGGCGATAACAAAAGCCAACCGGTGTGCCAACTTCCCACAAGGAAACCGACTGGGCCGCTAAGCTAGTCATCCAACGTAAAGTCTGTCTCACAAAAGCTAACCCCTTGGGGGTCAACCTTCTCTACAACAATAAAGCCATGCAACTGAGTACAAAAATGTACTCGCAAGACTTACGAGTAATAAGCCTATACATAGCTACATGCAAGCTGAAACAAAGAAGATGGTCATATAGTTTATTAGATGCATAAAGCAATTTTCATTTGCAATAATGTAATAGATTGAAGGCAATTTGTCAAATCTGTTTTTAATTGAAGAAATAACAGCGAGACAACAGTAAGTAACATAAATAACAACCTAGAAGTGACTAACCCAATAGCTACCACAACATAGCACGAATTTCCCATTCGTACTACCCAAGTCATGTTTTAGTGAAAAGGTTATAGTATAATTCTTGCGAGAAATAACCAAGCGTGTCCATAACCTAGTACGAGGCTATTCGAATAGATTTAACCCTGCAGGGGTGTACCAATGTACCCACATGTCAGACCGCTTTTTTGCCACAATATTAAGCACACTTCCATAGGTATGCCGGCACGGCTAAGTCCTACGAGACGTTTTCAAATATTGTGTATCAACTACGAGTCGCCCGTATGGATAGAAACCCATACGTTGCATCGGAGTCATTGTAAAGCCGGGAGTCAACTACCCATATAGGGTAAAGCAACCTGGACAGCTACAATACCCTTCGATGTGGAGAACCTAGAAAGGATTCCACTCCTGTACACCCAACACATAAACATCATCCTCATTTTACCACACACACACACACACACACACACACACACACACACACACACACACACACACACACACACACACACACATCCTCCCGCGACTCGGAGCCAACACACGCCAAAGTACTAAGTCAAGAGAGGTACCATATCCCTCTCATGTGCTTAGCACACAAAAGTGCTTGGATCAATGGCGCAAGTAATTCGGTCCTTGTTGACTCGGGCACCAACCATTCACACCCAAAAGCACACCATCTTACCATTGTGCCCAAGTCTAAAATATTTTATTTTCAGTTTTAGTTTCTCAAAGTAACATAGCACAAGGTGCTGGACATAAAGTCATAATAAGTTTTGTGTGATCAAGGTTACCGACTAAGTCGATAGCCGCCCAATTCTACCGTTCTAAGCATTTCTAAGCAATAACAACTCGTAGACTTACAAGCTAAGTGATAAGGGCTCATCCAACGAACCCTAAATCATAGAGGACATAATCCTAGGCTCAGTAGTAGAGGATGAATATTTGCCTACAGATTATGCAATTAAAGGATCAACTAATCGACAATAGTTTAACAGCAAAATATATAGCACATCATACATAGACTTTGCAAACAAGATATTAGACTTTGAAAATAATAGGAGCAATATGATCAAATAAAATTGGAACAACTGCTTACCTTGCTGGAGATCACAATCTTGCTGCAGAGGATCACTCTCGTACTCAACAAATTCTTCGGAACCTATCGCAAGAACGAGAAAATCCAATAAAAACGAAGAAAACCGAAAAAGACTCAAAATCCAAAGTCAACCAAAATCCATTAAATTTACACAGCAGGTATAGCAATATTTTAAATGAATTTAGCACCAAGAATCAATCGATTTGGACTAAGCATGCAAAAGTTATAGCCTAAACAATTTCAATCTAATGAAAAATCCAATTTAAATAGCTTTATGTCACTGTTCATTGCACAAATTTGCAGAAGGTTTGTGAACTTGAAAATTTTATGGTAGAAAGGGCATGACATTCTAAGAACAACAAAATTTGGTTCACTTCATTTGGAGTTAAAATGAATTTCTTATGATTTTTCTAAGTGATAAAAGTAGCACAAAATAAATTTCAGAGGCAAAGACATAATTAAAACCTACTCTACACTAAAGTATATTTATAGAGGAACCTAACAAATTTTATTTTGCTCCAATTGGAGTTACAGAGAATTACTTATGCATTTTACAAATTTAAAGGAATTTCTAGAGCAACAATTAATGCTAAACAGGATAATACAACCTAATTTTTTTTTCTGGTGCAGATCAAGGTTCAAACATATTTTTAGATTAAAGTTCAGTTAAACAGAGATTTAACAAAATTGGAACCATCTAAAAAGGAGTTAAAATGAATTACTTAAGTACTTTTGAAATTTTAAATCAATTTAGAGTTCATAAATAAAATATAACTGAGTTTTCCTATTAACCAGTGACGTGGAAACACATGGGCCGTTGAGATCAAATCAAACGGCCCAAGCGCACGGGGTGAATGGCCGTGCGAACGGCCCAACGAACTCAGCGGTTGGATCCAGATCAAACGGTTGAGATGAGAGTGACATTCGGACTTCCGAATGCCTTAATCAATCGAGAGCGTTGATCCAAAGATGGACGGCCCACAGCGAAAGGAGCCGTTCGAGAGGTCCGAATGTTCAAAGGGATCTGAGAGGCAAATCTTAACATGGACGGTCCACGATCACCTAGGCGCTACACACGTACGCACAAGGGTTTAAGTGTGCGGGCCCACATGACAGCGGTGGTAGCCAAGGGGTGGTCTTTGCAAAAGGGACCCACAGGGTGGTCTTTGTAAAAAGGACCACGAGGGAGGTCCTGGCTAACGGCTGAGAGCGTGGTCTTTGCAAAAGTCAACGAGGTGGTCTTTGCAAAAATACAGAAGGTGGTCTGAGGGTGGTCTTAGGGGAGGTCTGAGAGGGTGGTCCTCGTAAAAAGACCAGGGGGGTGGTCTTGACGACCTAGATCTGTAAGGAGGAGGTCTTGGACGACCAAGATCTATAAGGGTGGAGGTCCTAAACGGCTCAGATCTCCAAGGGGAGGTCCTAAAGGTGGTCTTGGCTTACGACAACAGAGTTTTACGTCCGACACGATTTGCCCGGCGGCTCGCCGGCGCTACGCGCCACGGCGGAGCTAAGGGCAGAAATGAGTTCGTAATAACATTGCGTACCCAAGGAAGGTACTTTCAACGGCTGAGCCGGCCTAGAACGATGGCGAGCCAGAAAGTGGCGGTGGTGCAAGCATGGCCAGCGACAACAGCGCAAAAAGCTTCGCAGCGGTTCAAAGAAGGAGGTGTAGCTTCTAAGGACTACCAAGAGGCTACCTTAGCACTGGAGAGGCGCAGAGAAGGACGGAGGAGCTCCAGTGACGATGAAGCTTGCTGGTGCTGAGGAAGATGACACGGAGGGGACGACCTGAGCAAAACGAAAGGCACCGGGTGGTGAGGACAGCTTCGCAAACGCCTAGAGGTGGTCCACGAGTAAACAAATGAAGGGAGGAGTTCCTTACCGGAGATGGGGACGAAAGCGATGAAACACGGCCGAAGGAGACCCAAAACCCAATTTCAAGCAATTCCTGTGAAGGCAAGCCAAAATTGATTTAGGGGATAAGACCATGGTGATGAGAGGAGCAAGGCGACTCGAAAAGATCGGCAAAGGGACCACTGGAGCATTGTCGGCGATGAGCTTGCTTCATGGCCGACAATGGCAGAAAGGGGGATCGCTGTGGTTTGAGCTCAATTAACAGAGAAGGAGCAAGGTGGTGCTACGGTGGAGACTAAAAGAGGCAGAGGTGGAGCTTGGGGACTTTAAATAGCTGGAGAGCAACGGGAATGGCAAAGGCAAGCTCCATGGTGAGCTTGGTCCAAGCGTCTGCCATGGGCGAGTTGAGTGCGATGGGAGCAGGTGAGAGTGACGACTTTGAGCGCGAAAGTGTAGTGGTGAGTAAAACGACGGGCTAGAAGCCGTTGAGGGTGACGCACGCGAGTTGACAACGCACTACGCCGCCCACGACCTGCCCTGTACCTCACGAGCGAGCCAAAGTTAGTGAAGCAAGCTAGGGTGGCTCGAGTCTAATGTGACGAGAGGGTTCGGTTCAGCCAAGAGGTCGAGTTGGGAGGTCTTGATGGTAGGATTAGAAATGGACGACTCCAATTAAAAGTAACGTTCGGAGGTCCTAAACGTTCAAAGAAATCTCAACGGTACGATCAAGATCGCATGGCTAAAACGAGTGGCCAGCTCGAGGAGGTCCAAACGTTTAGAGGAACGCGGATGGTGCGATGTGAATCTAACGGTCCAAATCACTTCGCATTCAAAGGGGTTGGTCCGAGCGCGGAACTGGATGGATTCAACCAAGAGCGTGAGTCCGACTTAGACCTAACAGCAAGTTTGACTAGGGTTTGATCTTTGAGCTGAAACTTTGGGGACTTTATAAAAGGAGCTACACAATTAAAAAAATTCCAAAATTCTAACAAGAGTTGCTCAACTCCTGGGTTGACCTTGTAAAAAAATTTCAGAGGTTTTTATGCAAAGCATTTTTCTCCAAAAAATTCTTACGGTACTAATCTAGGGTTTGACCCAAAGTCAAACGGGTTTGACTGGCCTCTTAAAATATTTAAACAATTTCTAAAATTTGTGAAATTTCTTAGAGGAGCCACACGGCATCCCTAGAACCAAGGAAAAATATTTCTAGAGGATGATCCTAAGATTATCAAGAAAAGTTTTCAAAGGGTCAAGACTTAGGTTAAAAGAGGCTTGTGATTTTGAATTTCCATAATTCCTTTACAAGTGTTCTCAGAAAATTCACACAACAACAAAATGCAAGAAAAGTTTTAATTTCTTCACATTTTCTTACATTTGAAACATAAGCCAAGAATTGGGATGTTACAAGGGGATTGGTGACGTTGCAGGGGGGAATATTGGTGTCGCGGCAGGGGGCATTGGTGGTGCGGCAGGGGGGAAGATTGGTATCGCGGCATGGGGGATTGGTGGCATGGCAGGGGGGATTGGTGGCACGGTATGGAGCAAGAACATACAAAAAGCGAAATAGACAACGACGAAGCTACGCAAACGAACACGAGATGCAACTAGACAACGACGAACTAGACTATCACTAGACTAGAATTTAGCAACTGACACGACAATGCAACAAAAATTTCAGCAAGCAAAATACCAAAAGAAAAATTGAAGTGGCTCAAGGGTGATGGGACACGGAAGAACATGACGAACAAATTATTTTTATGGGGCTAATTTTCTTCGATGGTTATCAACCGTGCCAAACATGGTTGACTCGCAAGAAGGCTATCTCCGCAAGCGAATCGAGAACACAAGCAAGAGCGTAGAAGATGCAATCTGAAATTGTATTGCGAATAAAGATTTAAGCTCACAAAGTTGGGGTTCCTCAAACCGAATGAGCGGTGAAACTGCTATACAGAATAATCTAAAAAAGAAACCCAAGCAAAACTAAAGGGGTGCGGCTCCTTAAATAGGGGAGGAGGAGCCACACATAGCTAAGAGATGGCGAGGCGGTACTATCCACACAGTACTGCTCATGGTACTATTCATGCATGAATAGTGCCCACATGAACGGTACAGGCCTAGGGGTGGCTAGTCACCAGATGGGCCAGGTCGTTCACTAGATGGGCCAAGTTGTCGACTAATACATTACATAGCCCATGGGCCAACAATAGGTGATACAACACCATGGTATGTAGTAGTAACTCGACCCAATTGGAGTATATATGGTTGAAGTAGAGGATGCAGTGCAGCGTGTCGAAGTTGTGGTTGCATCCTTAGGGTTGATGTCCTCATCAGCTGCTAGCCATGCCCTCTGAAACAAGCTGAAACATAACAAGTTGTGTACATCCAATTCACATTTATTTCAGAAACAAGGACATCCAATTCACATTCATTTCAGAAACAAGTACATCCAATTCACAAATCAATTAACTAAAATTAACCATTCATATACATTTACACACATGTATAATTAAGTTCAATCTTATCCCAATCAAGTTCAATCTACATTTTGGAACTTTCCATCTAGTTTTATGACCTCACGGTTCAAGAATGCCACAAACTGTCCTCGAATGTTTATGAGTGGCCTTGTTCTAACGATAGCTAGCGGTGCTCGCAACTTTGTCGCTATGAAGATTAAATTCGTGTATATATAAATTGATAAGTATGAAATAATTATTGCAAGATTGACAAACTTGAGGATCATTGGTCATCGTGGGCGACGAGTAGTTCCATGTTGTGGCAAACATAGTATCCGCAGAGGTTGCACTGGCGACTACTAGTGGCAACTGCAAAAATAGAATTGGTTAGTTCGAGAGGCATTACTACAAAGTGTTATATAGGATTAATGTGTACTAGTTAGCGAATACCATGAATTTTAGATCGTGTCGCAGATCCTTCCTTGGATTTCCCTCCTTTAGCAAAGTACATGGCGAATGACCTATGTGATTCCAAAAGTTAGCCATAGCCATTGCAAAGGAAGGAAAACTACAATAGAGTTTCTATGGGAAATGTGTTTACCTATTGATTAATTGTCGGACAACTATGAAGTCGTGTTTGGCCCTCTGTAGGGAATCTAGGTATATTACCATGTTTGGTTTTGGTATAATTACAATTAGAATCTAGTGGAACCTACACAGGTATGTCACTATGTTCATTAAACCTAAGTTTGTGTTGCTTATAAAGTGTGTTGCTTATAAAGTACAAATCAACAAGTATAGCCACTAGTGCAACACTTACTCCTGGTTGTAGGGCAAAAGTATGAATTCCTTATCGCAGTGAGCTAGCAATCACTCCGTCATGTAATCCTTGATGAATTTTGCATTCTCCTCGATGGTTTGCTCGGAGACCAAGTGTGGGTCGAGGAAACCTACTGGTGAATTCTTTAATTCGGCTTTAGAAATTATGTGTATATATATATATATATATATATATATATATATTGAAAAGTACAAAAGCAAGGAGTTATATATAACATTTATTGGTATTACACGAACATTGACCATGATTGTACACACTTACAGTGTCCAGCATCGCATAAGTGAGACGTCGAGGGCATCGAAGTTGAAGAGACAAAACAAGTTCTCGAAGGTCACCATGAAGACACAGTCTCGAGCCTCGTGGTTAAAATGATCCTTCTTGGACTTGATGGTGACACCCGAGCGTCGTTGTTCATCCGTCTTGTTGACCTGTTCCATGTACCATATATGCAATCTCATGCAAGCCAATCCTAGGGTAGGGTTGTCTAACCTATCGACCAACGGCAAGAAGGGGATATCGAACATGAGTCAACCGTCTTTGATTTGCCCTTGCTGCCTCGCTTGTAGAGGTTGACTTCACGAGAGTTGACCGAGCACGAGGTGTAGATGCATCGGATGCACCGGCCCTTGTCGCTTTGGTGTAGGTAGCTCGGTGCATGTAGCTCCGTGGACTTGACACCATTGTAGGACATTCCCATGAAGTTGACACGAGCGAGTAGCTTCAGGCGATGTCCCTCTTGGGCCATCGGATAAATATTCTAATGGCTTGCACTAGAGTCATGACCTCGTCATTTGGGGGAATCTGCAGCGGGACGACCGCAAAATTGTCATAAACACTGTCCATATTCACTTTTGCGAAACCCGACGTTAGATTTACACCGTGCACCAAAGCCCAGACACTGAATGGATACACCTGGCCCCAAGCAGCATCAAGGGCAACTGAGGCATATCTCACTTAGAGCTTGCACTTCACAGCCACCTACATAACGATACAAAATTAGCAACTCCAATAGGCCTATCAATGGATCGAGCATTCCAGATATAATAATTATTACTAGGATGTCATCGACAGGAAATCTATCGTCGCCTTTTGGGGTAGGGGTAGGGTTGGACGCGCAACTACTCGAAAGTTTGGGGGGCTAGCTAGCACAGTAGGGGCAGGGGCTTGCAATTGATTTTCCCTAAGCTTTTCCTCAAAGCACTCCTTTTACCATTGCGTCTTAGCTCTGACGCGATCATTGATCTCATATCTAAGGGATTCAATGATCTCATCTTTGAGGGATTCATAAATCTCCTATCGTAGCATTGCATCGTGCTCGGCTTTGGCTCTCTTCCTACTCCGGTACGATTCAGAGTCCTCTCGGAATCCATATTTCTATGGAACATAAAGACCAACGTCTCTCGTGCGACCCGAGTGCTCATTGTTTCTTAGGGCCACGGAGAGTATATCTCTCTCCCTGTCTGCCTGGAATGAGCCTTGGGAAGATTGTGCACTCAGCATTACCTGCAATAGCCTGACATGTCATTTCACTTTCTATGAAGTTATGGAGTAATTACAAACTAGGTAGTTCGATATCTTACCAGGCGCTGGCACACTTCCTCGTCTACGAGGTTTGGAAAGGAGATGGTCCCCGAAGACAGGGTAGATATATAACCTCCCACTTAGCCAGTTTCGGGCATGCTCATCAGTGATCTCGACAAATGGCGGGGAGACATTCGAACAGTTTGCATGCTGGTCCCGATACCTCCATTGCGGGATTTTACCCACATACCCAGTGATGCCAAGTCTGTGGGGGTGCTTGTTTTTTGCCTGGAGGGTCCTGTGCACCGCACTTTCACTCCTAAAATCATTTGTCATCTTCTTCGCCACAAAGTGCACTCTTCCAAGAACGAATACTTGTGGAAGGGCCTCAGATCCTTCTCCACGTAGTTCTTAACAAGTGTGCTCTTGAAGTTCTTCCACACATTGCATGCCTGTAGCAACACGTGTCATCGTATGGAGTCCACGTGTTGTTTCGGGATCTCGAACGATCGGAAAATATCCGTCACCAGCTCACCTTTCTTAACTTTGGTCAACTCCTTCCACGAATCATAGGTGATGTTGATCCATTGCCATGCAACTATTCCGACCGTTCTCCAGAATGCGGACGCTGCTCGGGGAGGATTGATAGGGGCCCCAAACTCATGGACCTTCAAGATGGTAAATTGGCCCCCGGGCCTTTTTGATATTCCTCTTCTTCTACCACGCTTGGATATTCCAGAGGACAGCATATCAGACACATGAGACGACGACGATGAAGAATGAACGGAAAACATCTTCAAAAGAAATAGAAGTTCTAACACGTATGAACATATTATTATAAGATTCTATCTCTATGTGTATGGGTATACACACCAATTAATAATAATTGGGATATGTAGGGAAGAAATTAGGACCAATACAATGACATAATTGATATATAAACATGTAAATCCTCTAAGTCATTTAAAAGGAATAATATGCTCAACACAAACATCATTTGAACAAATGAAATCAGCATAAAGCTAAGATTTAACATTTTGAAATTTTTCTGAGATGTAGGGTAAGCATTCCAATTAGAGCTCAAGTTCAAACCCGATTATCAAAACAATTTCAGTACAAGACTATTATCATCACATAGCATTCATCTCAAGCCCACCACACCACATTACAATATATTCCAGTAGTAGTATCAAAACAAATACCATATGAATCATTGACTAGAATAAATACAAATTCCTAAAACAAGCACAACACCTCATACTACTCAGTGTTTGAACCAGATACTAGTGTAATTATGATGAGTCCATGAGGACCATGATAGCATAACATATTATTGATAGAAAGAGTGAGGGAAAGGGCATCGGGGTCGGCAACTTTGCATTGGTTACCTTTGGGCGTCGAGGAGAAGGACGAGTAGTACTAGAGCAGCAGTGCGACGTCGAAAGGGAGGCGCGTCGGGCTCGGGGGAGGAGGAGGCGATGCGTGCTCGGGGGGAAGGGAGGAGGTGCGCCGGGCTCAAGGAGGAGGCGACGTCGAGGATGGTGGCGATGGGCTCAAGGGAGGAGTCACGCCAGGCTTGAGGTGGAGGCGGCGACAGGCTCGGGGGAGGAGTCGCGCTAGGCTCGAGGAGGAGGCGGCGTCGAGCTCGGCTGCGACGGGCTTAGGGGAAGAGGGAGGAGTTGAGAAACTTAATCGTTTGAGTGGGAGGCGTGGGCAAACCCTAGAGTCTGAATATAAATAGCGATGGACATCACGAGCGGTTCTAAAGTAGAAGCATGCGTGATAAATAATATCACATATGGTTCTAATAAATAAATGCTCGTGATATATGATGTATCATCGCGGTTTGTAATAAGGAACCGTCTATGATATCTTATGTATCACAGACGGTTTATCCTAAGGATCCATTTGTGATAGCTACGTATCATAGATGGTTTTAGATGAAACCGTCTATAATATAGCATCACAGACGGTTTATAGATGAAACCGTCTGTAATATTATTTTGTATTAGTAAATATAGTTCTGTTTATTGGCTAGCCTCAGGAAATGCTAGCCATGCCCTCTGAAACAAGCGAAAAACACAACAAGTACATGTATACATCCAATTCTTTATTTCAGAAACAAGCACATCCATTTCATAGTACAAATCAATTAACTCAAATGAACTAAAATTAACCATTCAAAATGTACATATACACACATTGTGTTCAATCTTTGAAAATTAGCCCTTCATGATGATCGAAGCGTATGTAGCTAGTTTCGTCACGTTGTTCTTTCTCGACCCTTATGTTGTTTTCAAAAGGAGGCAACTCGTCAAATTGATTGTATTCTTTCTCGTCCACTACATTCTCAACTCCGACAATCCCCCTTTTTCTATGAAGAACTACGTGGTGCTTCTTATTTGCCTGGTCAGTTACATAGAAGACTTTATGTAACATCCCAAAATGCTGTTACCAAAATAAAATATATAAAGTTATTATTTTGTTGGATTTTCTGAAATTTGGAAGAGTTTGATTGCTTTATTTGAATTGTTGAAGTTTTAAAAGTTAAAAGTAAAATTTATTTGAAGTTCTTGAAGTTTTATTTGATTTCAATTGAAAAACAAATTAAATAACTTCTAGAATTTTCTGGAATTTTAAAAGCTTTTTCCTAAGTATTTGAAAGCCAAAATAAATTATGTGCAAAAACTATTGCCAATTATAAGTTGGAACTATTTTATTTAAGTCCAAAATAACCCTTGGAATTTCTATGAATTTTTCTAGAATTTTTGGATCTAAATTACTATTTTCTATAGGCTAATTTGATTTAACTCCTTTTTTGAAATTAGAAAATCAATTAAAATCCCTAAATTGGTTTTGGGCCAAATTCCCCCGGCCCAACCCATTTCCTCCGCACTTTCGGCCCACTCGGCCTGCACGCACTCACCCTCTTTCCGCATCCACCCCGACCGTCCGATTTGAATGGGACGGCCAATCATCTTCCCACGCCACCCCGCCTCCCCCGCACCGTTGGATGCAAATCCAACGGCCCACCCCCGTTCTTCCCCACCTGTTCTTCCTCGCGGAGCCGCGCACGAGCCGCCACCATTGCCGCACGCACGAGCTCCATGTCCGCCGTGATTGCCGCGCCCTCTTCACACGTGGATGCGCGCAACGACTCCCCCTGATCTCGCAGCCACTCCTCCTGTGGACGCCCCGGAATATTGGAAATGTACCTAATTAAAGTTACACTGTAGCACAATGCTTAATTAAGGAACAGTGCTGCTCCTTCATTAAAGATCATGCTAGAAGCATAAATTTAATAAGTAACAAACCCAATATTCAGGTATCCCGGATAGATGTCTCACAATGGTTCCCAGGATCAGTGACCATTGCACATATATCCTAAAACAACATTGCATCATACACATACAAGTCATACATTTACATAATTAAACATAAGTTTACAATTCGGTTGGAGTACTACAATATTAAGTGACTTGGTCACTACAAAAGAGTAACAGCGGAAGCAAAATAAAGCGCAAAATCCACCAATGGCCCCATCCACCCGCAGGCGATTGCGTGGAGGAAAGAAATAGCTTTACTCGTTAGCGTCACCCTGATCGACGCTAACGGGCACTTCATAAAGGTAACCATCCTCACCTGCAACAATAGGTTATAGCACCTTGAGTACGGAGGGTACTCAGCAAGACTTACACAAACTAATAAAAGAAAGTGTGTATTAGAACCTATACAAAGGAGTAGAATTTATACATGCATAAGGTTGCAACAGGAAGGCTTATTGGTTTACTTTTGCGTAAAGTAGTACACCTTAACCTATAATTGCTAAGTTTTGATAAAGCAATTTAATGAAACAAACTGAATTAAAACAGTAAGTAAAGGAGAATAAAAGTAAATAATACAATGCATGAATTCCCTCATGCTGAACCAGAAATCAAAACCAGATTTTTAAATCAAAACTCTATACAGGTGACATCAACTCAAGTCATTGTCCATGACCGTGGACACGGCTATTCGAACAGTTTGATACCCTGTAGGGGTGTACATCTTTACCCACACGACTTAGTCAGCCCGTTGCATTCGGATGCCTCCGAATGGTGACATACTTCCTTTGGTATGCCGACCGGGGAAACTAAGATTTGGCATTTTTCAACAAGTTAACACTATTGAGTTGGATACCCATGTGTGAACAGATCTCGCTAAACAACGATTGATAGCATCCGCTAAGCAGGGTGCACATGTTGCGTCGAATGCCGACCAAACATAAAGAAATGCGAACTGGGCTCACTACCCATATTAGATTGCAATCGGCATCTTTAAGGTATGTACATGCGATGGAACACATATACGCCTCACCCTTCTAAGAACATCGATATCGATATAAAACTCACATGGCATAAAACGGTCATAAGACCGAGCATCTATGCCATACAAGATCAATACACATATCCTTACTCTCTGTTTCCAACTCAATAGCCTTAGCCCTTTACTTAACCAAACAGCGCCCATATACTGCGCATGGAAGTGCGTGGGAACTTGAATTGAACAATCGAGTTCAGTCCTTAATTAATCCGACAAGTCCACCACAATTCCCAATCTCGTGCGAAGGCACCACCACTAGCTTCCTCTTGTCGGATCGGTTTAAATGTAAAATTCATTTGGTATAAATAAATGGACAAAGAGTTCAAAATAATGTAAATCATTTTGTGGTTCCTATGTTTGACAAGATAATCTTGTAAAACTCTAATATTCTCTAGACTGCATGTCTAAGCCAACTCTGAAGCTAGAGTTTATAGTATACAGTACTACTCTAAGTCTGAGTGTATGGTTAGAATTAAGGTAATCCACAATATTAGGTCATAACTAACTACTACAGATCACACTTGTATTTTCAGAAAAGTAGCATGCAACAGTTATCACTGTATTTGGAAAATCTATTGTATAAAACTTTGGGGATCAATATGGTGCAAAGAGGATGCTTGCCTTGATAATAATATACTTCTGTTGCAGGCTCAGGTTGCTCAGAAACAGACTCAAAGACTTCTGAAGAACCAGATTCTAAAAAGAGACAATAAAATCCAATAAATACCAAAATCGACAACAAGTACAGAATGAGAAAAGCATGTATGATCAATATGGAAATGCATGTTTAACAGCATGCTTAAGTCATACCTACCCCAATAATGATAATAACCCATATTATCATATACAGTCTTTAAATAACAGAAACTAGAGTTTAGATCAAAGTTGCAGTTTTCAGATTTTGAAAAGAACTGAAAACAGGACAGATGAAGTTTTCGGGTTAGTTATGAATAGACTAAGTAAAAGATGTTAAATTGAAACTTAGTCTGATTATTAGAGTAGATGATATTCTAGGCAAACCCTAATCTAACCCTTATTCGGCCAGGATACAAAAACTACCAAGATTTCAAAAGTTGTCGGTTAAGCCGACAACAGTTGACAGAGGTGGACCTTCACTACAAATTCGAACAGCTGACAACAAGAATTAAAAGAGTAAGTGATTATGCTACTAGGGTTTGGGAGAAACCCTAGAACCTTGAAAATGATATGAAAGACCGAAAAGTTATAAAAATAACTTTTCAGTTTAAAGCAAGTTGGAGCTACTGATATTCAAAGGAATGATTCAAGTGAGCTTGTAAGGTCCTTAAGGTGCTCAGGATGACAAAAACTAAGGTTTTAGCTTACCAGGATAAGAAAGACACCAAAGGTTCTGAAAAACTGATGTTGATCAACAGAGAAATAAACTCTGGTTTAACCTACACAAGATGTCAAATCTTTATTACCAGGTGAAACCAGTGTTTAAGGTAGATAAGCAAGTTGGAGGAGCAAGAAACTCCACAGGACGAAAATGAAGGGTGAAAAGCTCAAGTGGTCAACAATGGCAGCAGCTCAAAAGCTAGGGTTTATATATAGAGACTGAGCTATAGGGCAAAGGGGAAAGATCTAGAGTTGATGAGGTGTCCACTTAGGCTAAATATCCAAAAATTAGTTGCATGATTCTTGGATAACTCCTCTCTCTGCTTACGTAAATGGCGCGCATGCAGGCAAGGAGGAAGAGAGGCAACATCGACATGTGGGTCCATTTGTCGTACCATCATGCAGCGCCTCTAAAGCTCCAAAGAACATCGACCGTCCGATTAGAAATGGGCGGCTGCGATGCCCCCAGGGTTTTAAAAGAGTTCAACCGACAACAATTAATATGGGTCGTGCGATCTCAATCGGTCGATCGAGATCTAAACGGAGCCCAAAGGGATTTTGGGGTTTTACTTTCAAAGAGGGACGTTGGATTGAAATCCAACGATCAATTAAAAAGGGATACACGTCACCCCTTTAGATGAGATGATGCGGCACCGTCAGATTGAATTTCTACGGCTAAGATTAACGGAACAGCCGGATGGTCCGAATGCATACGATATGGGCCGCATAATTAAAATCTGACGCCCAAAGAAAAGCAGCCCTAACAAAGACACGGTAAAGGGTGTCGAGGATTTGAATCCGACGGTTAAAGGAAAGCGCGCCTTTAAGTTCAAAATGAAAAGGGCGGCGCGGTTGGATCGGGGATGGACGGTGGAGATCAAAAGAGGATCCGGAGTAGTCCGAATGCATACACCGTCCTTGATCGTCAGATCTAGATTCAACGGTGGGGATTGTGGCGCATACGTGGACAAACCACGTGGCGCCGCAACCACGCCCGCTCGATTGGAGATCAACGGCTCACAAAGACGCGAAGAGTTTGGGCTCGCGCCGAGCGTGGTCGAGCCGGACCAAATGAAATGGTTGGACCCAACCTCATAGGGTTTGAGTCGCTCACGTTGCTAGGGTTTGGGTTTGGACCGATTAGTTGACCAATTCCTATTCCAATATTTAAAAGTTTGACTGGCTTTAAAAATAGCAAATAAATTTGTAAAATCATGAAATTTTTCCAGGAAGCTACTGGGATGATATATTTCCCAAATAAATTTCAAAAACCACTGTTTCACTTTGTAAAATACATAAATAATTACCTTAGCCCGAATAGGTTTATTTAAAAACAAATATTTTTCTTCAAGGCAAAATAATTTCTAAAAATTCAACAAAATTATTTTTGGCCAAGATAATTTATCTAGGCTTTAATAAAAATACTTCCCAGTCACAATACAAGTATTAGCTTGCATTCCCTTTAAATTTGTGAAAAGGCTTTGGATGTTTGGCTAGAAAAGGAAGGTTTTCATTTGTAACATACTGTCCAAACTGTAAAAATGAACAGTGATGCTATGAACAGCACCTCATTACTGTCATAAAGCATTTTGTTACTGTTCATAAAATTGGGGCTGTTACAAACCTATTTCTTAAGAAAATCTCGTCGCGAGATTTGTAAAAGATGGAAGATGGGACAAAGTGAAATTGAAATGATTTTAATAGAAACCCGACACCCGTTGTCTTGATTTCCTTCAAAGATAGTAAAGAATAACTTTACATAATAACATAGTGTTATCATTACAACTTTGTTTACATTGCTTTGTTTAAACTTTCCTTTCTCGATTCAAAGGAAAGTTCTAAATAACAAAGAGATGGGGTGCTCAATCGCATCGATCTTGGCTCCCAAGTGGCTTCATCCTCAGAATGATTAGCCCACTGAATTTTCAAGAACTTGACAGTACGATTTCTGGTCATGCGTTCCATTTCGTCAAGGATACGCACTGGTCGTTCTTGATAGGAAAGGTCAGGTTGGAGATCAAGATGCTCATAAGCAGTTGCCTCAATAGGAACATGAAGGCATTTCTTCAATTGAGACACATGAAAAGTATCATGCACTGCCGAGAGGGATTCAGGTAGTTCCAATTGATAAGCCACAGCTCCTCGTTTTGCAATAATTCGGAAGGGTCCGATATAACGAGGTGCTAGCTTTCCTTTCACCTGAAAACGATGAGTGCCCTTTATTGGTGACACTTTAAGATAGACATGATCATCTACCTCAAAGTTTAATTCACGACGACGATGGTCAGCATAGCTCTTCTCCGACGAGATGCGTGCGACTTTCAAACGATCTCGAATCGATTTAACTTGTTCTTCGCTTTACCACCAAGTCCGACCATAGAAGGACCTTTCACCGCACTCGGACCAATTCAATGGAGTCCTACAAGCTCTTCCATACAAGGCTTCAAGGGTGACATTTGAATACTTGCTTGTAGCTATTATTGTAGGAAAATTCCACATATGGTAAATATTTCTCCCGTTTTGCCATAGGATAGCACATAAGGTCGAAGGAGATCTTCCATCACTTGATTCACCCTCTCGTTTGACCACTAGTTTGAGGATGATATGCGATCTGAAGAAAGTTCAGTCCCATAGCTTGATGAAGATAATTCCAAAATGGGAAGTAAATTGAGGGCCACGGTCGAAACAATGACCTTTGGAACACCGTGAAGACAAACAATCTTAGCAATATAAAGCTCTGCTAGTTGCTTGCCATCGAAGATGCTTTTGACAGGAATGAAATGAGCCACCTTCGTTAAACGATCAATGATTACCCAAATGGCATCGGATCCATTCAGAGTCTTTGGAAGACCGGTAACAAAATCCATACCGATCTCTTCCCACTTCCACTGTGGAATAGGCAAAGGTTGAAGGGTACCGGCTGGCTTCAGATGTTCAGCTTTAACCCTTTGGCAAATATCACATTCAGCAATCTGCCTTTTCATTTGGCTCCACCAAAATATCTTCTGTAAATCCTGATACATCTTGGTACTACCAGGATGTAAAGAGAACTTGGAATTATGAGGCTCTTTAAGGATTAGCCCTCTTATTTGAGGAACTGCAGGCACCACCAAGCGATTGCGATATCGAATTATACCGCGATCATCTTCAGAAAATTCATTGGCTTTGCCTGCCTTCAAATTTTCCTTGATTTCAGCTACCTCGGTATCGATTTTGGGCCTCGAATCTGAGTTTCTAGTGTAGGCTCCACTTTAATGCAGAAAAACCTTCTCTCACCACTTCGAGACTTAGGCGCTAAAAATCAGCACACAAGTTCTTGGCCGGTAGAGAGGACATGCGGTTGCACTGTGACTTTACGCTAAAGCGCTGCCACAACATTGGCTTTGCGTGGTGATAATGAATACCCATGTCATAGTCCTTGATCAATTCAAGCCATCTTCTACGCCTCATATTCAAATCGGCTTGAGTGAATATGTACTTGTGCTTTATGATCGAGATAGATCTCACAACGACACGAGAAGGTAATGTCGCCAAATCTTTAATGCATGGACTACGCAGCCAATTCCAAATCATGAGTAGGATAATTAATTTCATGAGGTCGCAACAGCCGGGATGCATATGCCACAACTCGTCCTTCTTGCATAAGCACACAGCCAAGTCCATGGCGAGATGCATCGCAATAAATATCGAAGCTCTTATGAATATCTGGAAGAGTGAGAACTGGAGCTTTAGTCAAAAGAGTTCTCAAAAGTCGAAAACTCTCTTCACACTTAGCCGACCATTCAAATTTCTTCTCTTTCTTCAAAAGTTGAGTCAGCGGTCTTGCAATTTTGGAGAAATTTTCAATGAACCTGCGGTAATAACCCGCAAGTCCAAGAAAACTTCGGATTTCAGGAACACTCTTGGGCTGTTTCCAATTTAGTACATCTTGTACCTTGCTTGGATCAACAGCGATACCCCCTTCGGATAACACGTGTCCCAAAAACGCAACCTGTTTGAGCCAGAAAGCACACTTGCTAAACTTAGCATACAGTCGATGCCGGCGAAGTGTTTCCAGCACAAGCCTTAAATGTTGCTCATGGTCTTTATCAGACTTGGAATAAATAAGGATGTCGTCAATGAACACGACAACGAACTTATCCAAGAAATCCATGAACACTGAATTCATAAGATTCATGAAATAAGCTGGAGCATTGGTTAGACCGAAGGACATGACAAAGATACTCGCACAACCCGCATCGAGTAGAGAAAGCTGTTTTAGGATGTCCTCGACTCGACCTTGATTTGATGGTAGCCCGACCGCAAATCAATTTTTGAAAAGACTCAGGCACCAACCAATTGATCAAAAAGATCATCAATTCGAGGCAAAGGATACTTGTTTTTGATGGTAACCTCATTTAACGGACGGTAATCCACACAAATCCGCAAGGTATTGTCTTTCTTTTTGACAAATAAAGCCGGGCATCCCCAAGGTAAGGAACTCGGTCGAATGAATCCTTTGTCAAACAACTCTCCAAGTTGTTTCTTTAATTCAACCAGCTCATTAAGAGGCATTCGATAAGGACTTCTGGATATAGGAGCAGTCCCAGGAACTAGATCAATTACGAACTCCACTTCCCGATCTGGTGGCACCCCGGGAAGGTCTTCAGGAAAGACATCAACATACTCACAAACAATTGGTACTGACTCCAAAGAAGGAGTGGTATCAACTTGGTGAGCACAAAGACGAACTCACACTGGATTGAAAACGCATCGAGGTGCCGCTCTCATTAGTTAAAGAAATGGATCTTTGGGCAAAATTAATTTGCCCAAGATTTTTAGACAACCAATCCATTCCTAGAATAACATCCAATCCTTTAGAATCTATCACAATCAAATCCGCCAAAAGTCTACCCTTCAATATTTATTTTGACATTACAAGAGACTTGATGGGTCATAAAGACCGATTCGTGAGTGGATGATATGGGGTGGATGAAGATGATGCACAACTAATCGATGTTGAGCGACAACCGCCTACTAACAAATGAATGGGATGCTCGAGAATCAAATAAATCAGAAAGGTTGAAATTAACTAGGAGCATACAAGGACAACTTCAGAGTGTCAATCGCTTCTCGCGTATGTCGATTCACATGACCTCGAGTGGAGAGTGGTCAGTTGACCATCGTCGAGGAAGGTGGTGCAGACGACCGCAATCGAAGAAGGCTGAATAGGTGGTATCCACGTGCCTTCGCATAACATTGGTTAGCGAATGACTGGACGCCCACAATGATAGCAAATCACTCCCGCCTAACATTGACAACAGCGGTGGCCGATTTCCATTAGGCCTTGGCTGATTGGTGGAAGAAGATGGACGAGGGCAAACACCGCCGCCTCGCGAAAATGGAGCCGGTGCTCGCGAGGTCTAGGCAACCAATACGAGGCCTTGGCGAACGCCACTTGGAACAAACCGAGACGTCCTCTGCCGCCATGACTCCTCCAAAGCCTTACTCTTGCTCGCCACAATAGCTTTTTGACAAGATGAGAAAAATTTCGAAGTCATGCAAAGCTACTGACCATCCGCAATTCTTGAACGACCCATTCAAGAAGCGGTTCGACGACGAAGGTCAGTCGAAACATCATCAAGAGCATATCTGGCAAGGAAGTTGAATTCATGCAGATACTCAGTCACAGACATTCACCCTTGCTTGAGAGCGAGAAACTCTTGCTGCTTGATCATCATAACTCCTTCAGGAATATGAGCTTCACAAAAGACCTCCATGAACTCATCCCAAGTAGGGACGTGTTCGGTAGGTTGAATAGCAAGAACATTATCCCACCAAATACTAGCCGCCCCATCCAGCTGATAACTGGCAAAAAGGACCTTCTCCCTCTCGGAACATTGAGCAATTAACAGCTTCTTCTCAATGGTCCGAAGCCAGTCCTCAGCTTCCATGGGATCTTGAGAACTGGAGAACACCGGCGGGTTAGTCCGCTGAAATTCAGCAAGACTCCCCTGCACATGATGACCTCCTGCTCTGACGGCTGGGGTAGTAGTGGAAGAAGTGTTGCGCGCAATTTGCTCCAAAATGCGCGTCTGGTCCATTCGATTGCGCTCAATTTGCATGAGCACATCGGCCATGGAAGGTGGTGGAGGAAGCTCCTCTTCCCGGAGACCACCTTGAGGACCATGAGTGTAACACTCTGGCTATCCGGAAGCCAAGATGTCACCTAAAACATCTAACATACATCCATAATGCGGAAGAACTTGAAACAAGTATATCAACTAAAGACAGCATTAAGATAAACAGGACATGGTGAAGGTATCCTTCCTTCACCTTCTAAGTTATTTAATACTAAACATCAATAAAGAAGGTTCACACGCGATAATAAATCAACATCCGTGGAGAAGGTATCCTTCCTTCTCCAATTATAATTTAATTGTTACTGTTCATCGTTAACGAATGAAATATGGAACTAAAATTTAGACTTGAACATGAATTTGATGTTGTGAACAAGTAGTGCGTGTCTACTCCTCCCAAGAGCCAACATCGGGGTTACCTAAAATAAACAAACAACGCAAGAGTGAGTCCATGACTCAGCAAGTACGATTATCAATAAGATAATCATTCAATATGAATAAGACAAACTCATCATCGTTCGATCACATCACAACCGATTACAAATGAAAACATGATATGAATGCTCAAAATCAAAGGAATGGACTGCACACATGCATATATGCAGTATAGCCAAGTGAAACACCCGTCGGTGTTCACTCAAGCCGCATCTTAACAAAAATGCGGGGATCCAATTCCGTATGAAGAACGTTTCATACGGGTGTCCAACATTGCCCATCTTGGAGTTAATGGGTCTTACATGCCCATTCTCGAATTAATGGGTCTTTCAAATCCACTCCGTGGACGGGACATGACAATGTCCAACACCGCCCACATTGGAATGGTGGGACTTGCAATCAACTTTGTGGATGAAACATGCATAATGAATGCATAGAATGAAATACGAATATTGAAAGACATGATAACAAAACATGGATTCAACACATATGAAAGAACATAGACAATCCATCTTCTCTCGTATCATACCAAATCACAGCATGACCATATAAACATTCATCAATCACAATCATTAAGGGTGGCAATGTACTTGCCTTCCACGATGCGACGCGTTAGTCGGCAAAGGTGATACTCCTAAACCCGAGGCTTCACCTCCTAAACAAGTAAAATAATTTCAATAAGGACATAATATACCCAACACTACTAATCGATGCTAAACACTGCTTCTCGATGACTCTAGTCATTAATACAAAACTTAAAATGAAATCAACAATTTCTGACATAACTTAATTCTGGACAGCAGCACGGTAATTGACATATCTATTGGTCTGGAACTCGGAATGAGGTGAGACCAATTTCCATGGATTCTTAACTGACATATCTACAATACTCTGGTTGGGCAAAAGTTCAGATTTTGCCTCTAATAAAATTTGGCCCACGGCTCAAATCTGTTGACTGAATTAATAGACAGAAATATCGGCTAAATTAAAATATCCATAACTTTTGTTGTAGAACTCCAAATTGGACGTTCTTTAACAATCTGAAAAGGTTAAGAAATTATCTACAATAACCTAGTTGGCACGACATTCATATATTGTCTTTAACAAAAAGTGGCACACGGGTCAAAATTAAAGATAGAAACCGACATACAAACTGGACAGACTGACATACAATCTGGACAGTCACAAAGAAAAGTGCATAACTTTTGATCTATAACTCCAAATGAAGTGTTCTTTATCAATCCTGAAAGCTAGTGATATCACCTTCAAAATTTGTTATGGCAAGACCTCTGAATCACCTTCTAACTTGGCCATAAATCAACCTATACAGAGACTGCTAATTCTCGTCAGGATTCTGGACAGCAGATAGTAAATCTATCATAACTTTTGACTCGAAAGTCGGAATTCAGTGTTCTTGGCGACCACCGAAAGCTAAGATCAATATCTACAAAACTCTAGGAGATGGACAACCCAAATTCGGCCTCTAAGATCACGAAACAGGCCACGCAACATTCAGGACAGAACTGAAATTCTAACGCAGCAATTCAATCCAATCAAACTAATCGAATTCGTGATCTGAAACAACCTAAACAGCGAGGAAATCGATCATTACCCTTGTAGAACCATCGAGATCGCTGATCAAATCCCACGAAGAAATTCTCCTTCAATCCTCTCTTCCTTCCTCTTCTTCTTCTTCCCACGGTCGGCCACAAGCAGCAGGAAAGATGGCGCCGGGAGAGGAGGAGCAGCAGCGGCGAGGCACCGTAGCACGCCGCATGTAGCACGGGGCTACTGTAGCACGGCGGCTACTGTAGCAAATGGGGCTAGGGTTTGGTCCCCTCCCCTCCCTTGCCTTCTAATGGGCTGCCGGCCCACTCATGGGCCTTGGGCCACTATGGCTGGCTCCTCTTCTCGAATATGGGTTGGCGGCCCATACTTCTCCTAAAATTCTGAATTTTAACTTATTTCCTCTCTAATCTTACAGCATTCGATATCGAATAATCGGGTATTACATTCTACCTCTTAAATAGGATTCGACCGAATCCTCACACCACTCACGTGAAAGGTCATTGCAACTAAAAATTAATAACAGTAACATGTACTCGATATGAACAAATCTGAATAATGCTCGTGCATGCGAGCCTCCAGCTCCTAAGTGGCCTCTTTCTCGGACTGAGGACACCACAACATCTTGACGCAAATCGACGTCTGTCTTAACACTCGTCCCGACACTTCCACTATACTCATCGGACGAGACTCGAAGGTAAGATCCTACTCGATGGTCAACGTTGTTAACGAATAACAAACTCCGATCTCCGGTACTCACTCCACACCAAATGAAACCAAAAGTGAGTACAACGTGTAGGAATCCGAGACGGTCTTAGCGAAACGACACTATCGAAAACAACCCAATGAACTCAGGGTTAACCTTCTCCTTGAAGTCGAACCACACAACAAGCACATAGAGCACGGAAATCTTGTTCCACCTCTCCATTGAACTCTTCACCGAACAAGGATCACCCTCTTTTAACGAGAAACATACAATCGAATTCTTTTAAGCAAACTCTTTACCGACAAAACACATCTGAATAAGAAAAATTCACATCACAACTATATCGTTACCAATCGAGTAATCAAGAGTAAAATCCGTAAATCGAATTTCATCAAGAAAACCTTTCCACTTTCCAAGTGGCAAATTGCGAATAAACGCCACGAAAGCCAAAGGGAGATCACTTGAACGCTCAAACCAAAAACTTCTTTTGTTTTGCTCGAATTGGAAAGAAGCAAACATGCCAACACAACACCAACTCACCATGCGAAGACACCACCAACAACATAAAGCTCAAATGAGTAACAAGAAAACGCTTCAATACCCAAGGTAACATCCTTTTTTTTTCAATTCCTCTTTTAGGAATAAAATTTCTCTCGACATTGGAATTGAATTCATCGCATACCACAGGCTCAAACCTCTTAATTTAACAACCTCAAATTAGGCTTAAACCAAATACATCATCCACACCTTTGTGGAGAGACTCTATTGATTCCATCAACACTGGACCACTCCTTCAACCGATGACATTAATTTGATAGAAGGCACCAAAGCCCTCAAAACCCATGCAATCTCATCACCTCCAACTTTCAAGAATATCACATCGAATTTTCAGACACCCGCTTATGAACTACAACAAAGGGTTCTATCAACAATCATTCCACTACTCGAGTACTCCAGCTTTTCTATCTCCTCTACACACCAATCTTTGGGTGACCAAAAGTTTAGTATGAAAACGGAAAGCCCAAATTTAACCTCCGAGACCTCTACAACGAATTCCTCTTATAACAAATAGTGAAATCATCGGATTAAATCTCTATGATCCCCACAATTCGATATACTCACTCATTGACATCATCAGAATCACTCATACCACATCGCGATACTTTCAATAGTGTTATCAGTATAAAATTGATTACGATTTCCATACATTTGATAATCCCCAACATTTCAACATGAACCAAGGTTCGGAACTACACTATACCATAGGTCCTACTTAGTCGAACAATATACGATTTTACCTCGAAACCAAACATTCCATCCGAATCAACTTCCTCCAAGAGATTCAAAGTCAAAACCAACTCATCTTCTATTACTACTCCAATAGTCGGGTAGCAAAAACTCACCCCTACAATCACTTAACCACCACCAAACAAACAACAACTTACGAGTTGTAAAACTTTACAAAGACAAAACGGTTGATCCTTTCTCAAAAGAAAGAGGCGAACAAGAACAAATTTCACAACACAGAAAATGTTACTGCTCACAAAGTGAGCACGAGACCAAAAGAAATAACTGCAACGAAGATCCGGGAAAACGAAAATTGAGTTCACCGTGGAGTGCACGATCCTCGAAAAGGAATAGCAAATAACCACCAACAAGAAGAATGACATTGCGATTGAAACTCGACAACTCTTGAGTGAAAAGAGCAAAAGTTTATGAACAATTCAAATAACCACAAGTTACAAAACTTGACTAAATTCTCAAATATTCATAATGCACTCTCTCCTTTAACATCGTAATTAATTCTTTGACTAACATCACTTTGCCACAAAGAACAAGATAAGGTCTTTAGTCCAAACCACAAGGACTAATTAAGAACCAATAAAAATTCTTCCATACGTTATATTTATTGAGCAGTTCAACTACACAAGAAACATGAGATCCAAATAATCTCACCACCAAACTCAAACATTTCCAATTACAGATTTCTAAAAGCAAGTAGATTATTCTCCTCTTAAAGGAACCAACATAACTTCTTTGGTTGCAACCTCGTGTTGCCAACTCAAACCAAAGAGCCTTTAGATTTAAACCACACAAATCTCTTAAGAAGCAACAGACAATCCAATACCTTAATTTATTTAAAATAATTTCAGTTACCAGATGATTTAAGAGCTCAAAGAAAATATCACGAAAGCTAAACTTGAAATATTCACATCTGAACGATATCACCAAGGGCGATCAAATTACTATGGGTATTAACATCAATTTCACAACAACAATTAGAAAACACTTCAAAAGACCCACGTGAAAAGAATGAGTTGATTCTTTCTCGAAAGAAGAGACAAATGAAAACAATTTTCACCAACTAGAAAACTCATCCACCACTCGTGACCGAACATGGGACCAAGAGAAGAAACCAATTAAGCAATGAACTCACGAACATAAGTGGAGTCCACAGTTGAACGCATAAGCCTCACAAGAAGAGAATATCGAACCCAATGATAAGAACAGATAAGTATTCAAAATCAAACACTTGCATCATCAAGAACCATTGCAACATTGTAACATATCGTTACTCGATAAACTTCATTTACCACATAAAGCCTGAACCCCAAAAGATCATGAATACAAATTCGAAATTTGATCATTTAGGAAATATCACCATGGGTGATCAAATTACTACGAGAATTAACCTCATTATCACATTTTTGACTATTTAATAACATCGACAACATACATAGTACCAAGAATCATCAAACTTTATTACTCCATCCTAAAACTTCCCAAAGGGAACACAAACCACAAGGTTGAAACAAATTTATCATAACAAGTTTATGCTAAGCAATAACAATATCACAAGGCACGCTAACAAAGACTACTTACGAAATTCATCTACTCAATTGTTGGTGTTGCTCAACACTTTCTTCAGCTACTCATTAACAAATGATGATTGTACTAACCACGCGTGATACATACGGTACTAATTCTATTTGCAATCACATAACCATTTATAAACATAGATTCACATTTCACCTTTGTTCGTAAATCATTTCAAAACATGATTAAAGATTCACTAACATAATTTCCTATAAACAAGGTTTCATGAGTCGATACACCACACCCATCCGGTACTTTATACAAGTTTCAACAATTTTAGCATACTAGAAATAGATAAATCTAGCTCTTATGTAAGATCTATAGGTTCGAATAGATATTGTGATCTTTATTTAACATACACCATGAATCAAATACAAGGACATATCAAATTAATCAGTTTCACTTCCATGGATGGTAGTTAAGAGTAATTGATTTGCACTATGCTAATAACCCAACTTGGTAACTCATATCATAACAATTTATTCGCTAATCATAAATTCTCAATTTAAGCATGGCAAGACATCACAAAAGGATTCTAACACCTTACTACAGAAAGAGAGACTTCAAACCTCAACGCTCAAGTAATCCAAAGAAACACATAAAGCCAAAGCTTTCCCAAGCAACCGAACTTACAGCTGAAAACTCTTCACTAATCAAGTTATCAAATGAGTAAATGAGTCATTCTTTTTCAATGAGAAAGAAGGAGCAACCAAGAAAACATCAATTTTGCCAATTCACAACGATCATAAGTAGTAAAAGCAACTCAACGAATGAAAAGCAATAATTGTTTCAGAGAACCAAGAGGGATCTATGGAAAACCATAACTATCATGGACCACAAACCCGGAGAAATTCATCAACCACCACGGGACAAGAATTGCCAAATTCGTAAATGAAAGAAGAGAACAACTTTCTAAAGTAACTCATACTTAGTACCAAACGATGATACTCTGGTAACTACTCCTCTAACCACGCATCTTGCGAGCAGTGGTGTAACACGTGAATCCGGAGTAACAACCACGACCTCCACTTCTTATCATCCGTTAACAACACGCTTCACCAAAATACTCAATTATGAATATGCGAGGATCATCTCACGACAATCAAAGTATTAGTTCATAGATAATGAATATCATAGTAGATCATAGATTAACAACAAGAAAGATAATACAAAAGCAACTCAACAAATTGCTCAACGAATGAAACATAACAATAGAAATGCGGAAGCAATAGATTCCCAACCCCACCTCATCATGTACACGGTGTGTCATTTTAATGTCTTCTATTAACCACGGACCTAAAGCCCGCTCGATACCAAACTGTAACACCCTGGCTATCCGGAAGCCAAGATGTCACCTAAAACATCTAACATACATCCATAATGCGGAAGAACTTGAAACAAGTATATCAACTAAAGACAGCATTAAGATAAACAGGACATGGTGAAGGTATCCTTCCTTCACCTTCTAAGTTATTTAATACTAAACATCAATAAAGAAGGTTCACACGCAGTAATAAATCAACATCCAGGTGGAGAAGGTATCCTTCCTTCTCCAATTATAATTTAATTGTTACAGTTCATCGTTAACGAATGAAATATGGAACTAAAATTTAGACTTGAACATGAATTTGATGTTGTGAACAAGTAGTGCGTGTCTACTCCCTCCCAAGAGCCAACATCAGGGGTTACCTAAAATAAACAAACAACGCAAGAGTGAGTCCATGACTCAGCAAGTACAGTTATCAATAAGATAATCATTCAATATGAATAAGACAAACTCATCATCAGGTTCGATCACATCACAACTGATTACAAATGAAAACATGATATGAATGCTCAAAATCAAAGGAATGGACTGCACACATGCATATACCGGTATAGCCAGTGAAACACCCGTCGGTGTTCACTCAAGCCCGCATCTTAACAAAAATGCGGATCCACCCCGTATGAAGAACGTTTCATACGGTGTCCAACATTGCCCATCTTGGAGTTAATGGGTCTTACATGCCCATTCGGAATTAATGGGTCTTTCAAATCCACTCCGTGGGCGGACATGACAATGTCCAACACTGCCCACATTGGAATGGTGGGACTTGCAATCCACTTTCGTGGATGAAACATGCATAATGAATGCATAGAATGAAATACGAATATTGAAAGACATGATAACAAAACATGGATTCAACACATATGAAAGAACATAGACAATCCATCTCTCTCGTATCATACCAAATCACAGCATGACCATATAAACATTCATCAATCACAATCATTAAGGGTGGCAATGTACTTGCCTTCCACGATGCGACGCAACGTTAGTCGGCAAAGGTGATACTCCTAAACCCGAGGCTTCACCTCCTAAACAAGTAAAATAATTTCAATAAGGACATAATATACCCAACACTACTAATCGATGCTAAACATCGCTTCACGATGACTCTAGTCATTAATACAAAACTTAAAATGAAATCAACAATTTCGACATAACTTAATTCGGACAGCAGCACGGTAATTGACATATCTATTGGTCGGAACTCGGAATGAGGTGAGACCAATTTCCATGGATTCTTAACTGACATATCTACAATACTCTGGTTGGGCAAAAGTTCAGATTTTGCCTCTAATAAAATTTGGCCCACGGCTCAAATCTGTTGACTGAATTAATAGACAGAAATATCGGCTAAATTAAAATATCCATAACTTTTGTTGTACAACTCCAAATTGGACGTAACTCCAAAATATCCATAACTTTTGATCTATAACTCCAAATGAAGTGTTCTTTATCAATCCTGAAAGCTAGTGATATCACCTTCAAAATTTGTTATGGGCAAGACCTCTGAATCACCCTCTAACTAGGCCATAAATCAACCTATACAGAGACTGCTATTTCTCGTCAGGATTCTGGACAGCAGATAGTAAATCTATCATAACTTTTGACTCGAAAGTCGGAATTCAGTGTTCTTGGCGGCCACCGAAAGCTAAGATCAATATCTACAAAACTCTAGGAGATGGACAACCCAAATTCGGCCTCTAAGATCACGAAACAGGCCACGCAACATTCAGGACAGAACTGAAATTCTAACGGCAACAATTCAATCCAATCAAACTAATCGAATTCGCATCTGAAACAACCTAAACAGCGAGGGAAATCGATCATTACCCTTGTAGAACCATCGGAGATCGCTGATCAAATCCACGAAGAAATTCTCCTTCAATCCTCTCTTCCTTCCTCTTCTTCTTCTTCCCACGGTCGACCTGGCCACAAGCAGCAGGAAAGATGGCGCCGGGGAGAGGAGCAGCAGCGGCGAGGCACTGTAGAGCACGCCGCCACTGTAGCACGGGGCTACTGTAGCACGGCGGCTACTGTAGCAAATGGGGCTAGGGTTTGGTCCCCTCCTCCCTTGCCTTCTAATGGGCCGCTGGCCCACTCATGGGCCTTGGGCCACTATGGTCGCTCCCCTCTTCTCGAATATGGGTTATGGCCCATACTTCTCCTAAAATTCTGAATTTTAACTTATTTCCTCTCTAATCTTACAGCATTCGATATCGAATAATCGGGTATTACAATGAGAACCAGAAGGTTCAGCCTGCCCTCCGTGAGAGTGGGGCACTGGGGTTGAGATGCTCTTCCCTTGTTGTGTTTGCGCACGAGTAGTGGGTCCTGTCATCCTGTTACCACACCATGGTCAACAACATAACAAGGATATACTCGAGCAAGCACAAACAAGGTTGTAATTAGAAAAGAAGCAAACACTGTACATATAATGCATCATGTTATGCCATGCATTCAGATTAACACCAAAACCATAAACTTCATAGATACAGCAAAAGAAATTCGGTCCCAGCCTCATATAATAGTTGGCCATAAAGGTCATAATACAAACCAAAAGTCTAACTTACATATCCTTTACAAAATACCACTGCCCTATTACATGCATTTATTTAAGGGCAACTACTAAACAAGAGAACACCTATCCACGAGGGTTCATCGTCGAGGTGCTAGCGTAAAGGTCACGGTTAAAGTTCACCGGAAACTCATTAAGAAGATGAGCTCCAGGGGAACCCGTGTCAATAGGATCCAAAGGGCTAATGAGACGCCTCGGAGAACCCAGAAGCGGCTGATGACCTCCAGGAGGTGCAGTTCGTAGAGTGCGAGGAAAACCCACAGTCATCCTGGCTTGACGCACTAGCCCATAAACAGGAACACACCCGGGTACTTCTGGAAGTCGATAAAGTGGTGGTGCAGCAGCAGCGGGAGAGATCTCGTTGTCACCATAAAGCACGTTGCGAGGAACGCGGTTCATGTTGACTCCAAGTCTCAGGTACTCCTGGGCCTCATTATGACGATGCCGAGTTTCCCACAACTCTCGCACAAGGCAGCGATGGATCTGGTCCATGATGCGGACCATCATCGCCATGGCCGTCGCACTTTGAGGTCTTCCCAAAGCGTATCTCATCAAACATACTCGCTTCTGCAGTAGGACCTTGCTTCGGGAAGTGATCATAGGGTGGTTGAGACAATTCTGTCAAATCATGACGAAAATGGCTCATCATCCTACTAGCAGCTTCCTAAACCGCCATAGACTTAGAAGTGGCAAGTGCTTGGACACAGCATGGGATACTACCCGCTACTTGCCGAGCAATAACGTTGATGATGGCGCGGTACTCCTCCATCCCTGGTCCTCGATCTCGGCGATAGATGGCGTACTCGGTGGTAGGTGAAGTTGGCTCGCCACATCATGTCTCGTGAAAGCCGAAATCCATCCACATCTTCAGCTCGGGTTTCCTTGACCAAATACCACCCGCTCATCTATAGACAAAAAGACAAGATAAGGAAACAATTCACTTTGGAAAAGCCAACAGAAAGTTGGGACAAGAATTGATATTAAGGAGGATAAGAAATAAAAGATGTCATACTTAAACTTTCGAAATTATATTACTGCTTGAAAATAATTTTCTCAGAAGACTCTCTAATTACTTCGGCCATGCTACTTCTAACCTACAGGCAACGTATGCTCTGATACCAACGCTGTGGACGCCCCGGAATATTGGAAATGTACCTAATTAAAGTTACACTGTAGCACAATGCTTAATTAAAGAATAGTGCTGCTCCTTCATTAAAGATCATGCTAGAAGCATAAATTTAATAAGTAACAAACCCAATATTCAGGTATCCCGGATATATGTCTCACAATGGTTCCCAGGATCAGTGACCATTGCACATATATCCTAAAACAACATTGCATCATACACATACAAGTCATACATTTACATAATTAAACATAAGTTTACAATTCGGTTGGAGTACTACAATATTAAGTGACTTGGTCACTACAAAAGAGTAACAGCGGAAGCAAAATAAAGCGCAAAATCCACCAATGGCCCCATCCACCCGCAGGCGATTGCGTGGAGGAAAGAAATAGCTTTACTCGTTAGAGTCACCCTGATCGACGCTAACGGGCACTTCATAAAGGTAACCATCCTCACCTGCAACAATAGGTTATAGCACCTTGAGTACGGAGGGTACTCAGCAAGACTTACACAAACTAATAAAAGAAAGTGTGTATTAGAACCTATACAAAGGAGTAGAATTTATACATGCATAAGGTTGCAATAGGAAGGCTTATTGGTTAACTTTTGCGTAAAGCAGTACACCTTAACCTACAATTGCTAAGTTTTGATAAAGCAATTTAATGAAACAAACTGAATTAAAACAGTGTAAATGAGAATAAAAGTAAACAATACAATGCATGAATTCCCTCATGCTGAACTAGAAATCAAAACCAGATTTTTAAATCAAAACTCTATACAGGTGACATCAACTCAAGTCATTGTCCATGACCGTGGACACGGCTATTCGAACAGTTTGATACCCTGCAGGGGTGTACATCTTTACCCACACGACTTAGTCAGCCCGTTGCCTTCGGATGCCTCCGAATGGTGACATACTTCCTTTGGTATGCCGACCGGGGAAACTAAGATTTGGCATTTTTCAACAAGTTAACACTATTGAGTTGGATACCCATGTGTGAACTGATCTCGCTTAAACAACGACTGATAGCATCTGCTTAACCGGGGCGCACATGTTGCGTCAGGAATGCCGACCAAACATAAAGAAATGCGAATCGGGCTCACTACCCATATTAGATTGCAATCGACATCTTTAAGGTGCGTACATGCGATGGAACACATACGCCTCACCTTCTAAGAACATCGATATCGATATAAAACTCACATGGCATAAAACGCGGTCATAAGACGAGCATCTATGCCATACAAGATCAATACACATATCCTTACTCTCCTGTTTCCAACTCAATAGCCTTAGCCCTTTACTTAACCAAACAACGCCCATACACTGCGGCGTGGAAGTGCGTGGGAACTTGAATTGAACAATCGAGTTCATCCTTAATTAATCGGACAAGTCCACCACAATTCCCAATCTCGTGCGAAGGCACCACCACTAGCTTCCTCTTGTCCGACCAGTTTAAATGTAAAATTCATTTACGGTATAAATAAACTGGACAAAGAGTTCAAAATAACAGAAATCATTTTGTAGTTCCGTGTTTGACAAGATAATCTTGTCAAACTCTAATATTCTCTAGATCGCATGTCTAAGCCAACTCTGAAGCTAGAGTTTATAGTTTACAGTACTACTCTAAGTCTGAGTGTATGGTTAGAATTAAGGTAATCCACAATATTAGGTCATAACTAACTACTACAGATCACACTTGTATTTTCGTAAAAGTAGCATGCAACAATTATCACTTTGTATTTGGAAAATCTATTGTATAAAACTTTGGGGATCAATATGGTGCAAAGAGGATGCTTGCCTTGATAATAATATACACATTGTGCTCAGGTTGCTCGAAAGCAGACTCAAAGACTTCAAGAACAGATTCTAAAAGAGACAATAAAATCCAATAAATACCAAAATCGACAACAAGTACATAATGAGAAAAGCATGTATGATCAATATGGAAATGCATGTTTAACAGCATGCTTAAGTCATACCTACCCCAATGATGATAATAACCCATATTATCATATACAGTCTTTAAATAACAGAAACTAGAGTTTAGATCAAAGTTGCAGTTTTGATTTTGAAAAGAACCAAAACAGATGGATGAAGTTTTGGGTTAGTTATGAATAGACTAAGTAAAAGATGTTAAATTGAAACTTAGTCTGATTATTAGAGTAGATGATATTCTAGGCAAACCCTAATCTAACCCTTATTCGGCCAGGATACAAAAACTACCAAGATTTCAAAAGTTGTCGGTTAAGCCGACAACAGTTGACAGAGGTGGACCTTCACTACAAATTCGAACAGCTGACAACAAGAATTAAAAGAGTAAGTGATTATGCTACTAGGGTTTGGGAGAAACCCTAGAACCTTGAAAATGATATGAAAGACCGAAAAGTTATAAAAATAACTTTTCAGTTTAAAGCAAGTTGGAGCTACTGATATTCAAAGGAATGATTCAAGTGAGCTTGTAAGGTCCTTAAGGTGCTCAGGATGACAAAAACTAAGGTTTTAGCTTACCAGGATAAGAAAGACACCAAAGGTTCTGAAAAACTGATGTTGATCAACAGAGAAATAAACTCTGGTTTAACCTACACAAGATGTCAAATCTTTATTACCAGGTGAAACCAGTGTTTAAGGTAGATAAGCAAGTTGGAGGAGCAAGAAACTCCACAGGACGAAAATGAAGGGTGAAAAGCTCAAGTGGTCAACAATGGCGACTCAAAAGCTAGGGTTTATATATAGAGACTGAGCTATAGGGCAAAGGGGAAAGATCTAGAGTTGATGAGGTGTCCACTTAGGCTAAATATCCAAAAATTAGTTGCATGATTCTTGGATAACTCCTCTCCTCTGTTTACAGAAATGGCTGCGCACAGAGGCAAGGAGGAAGAGAGGCAACATCTGACATGTGGGTCCATTTGTCAGCCACAGTCGCGCGCGCCTCTAAAAGCTCCAAAGAACATTGACCGTCCGATTAGAAATGGATGGCTGCGATGCCCCCAGGGTTTTAAAAGAGTTCAACCGGCAACAATTAATATGGGTCGTGCGATCTCAATGGGTCGATCGAGATCTAAACGGAGCCCAAAGGGATTTTGGGGTTTTACTTTCAAAGAGGGACGTTGGATTGAAATCCAACGATCAATTAAAAAGGGATACACGTCACCCCTTTAGATGAGATGATGCGGCACCGTCAGATTGAATTTCTACGGCTAAGATTAACGGAACAGCCGGATGGTCCGAATGCATACACGATATGGGCCCTACGATTAAAATCCGACGGCCCAAAGAAAAGCAGGCCCTAACAGCACACGGTAAAAAGGGGTGTCGTAGGATTTGAATCCGACGGTTAAAAGGAAAGCGCGCCTTTAAGTTCAAAATGAAAAGGGCGGCGCGGTTGGATCGGGGATGGACGGTGGAGATCAAAAGAGGACCTGGAGTCGTCCGAATGCATACACCATCCTTGATCGTCAGATCTAGATTCAACGGTGGGGATTGTGGCGCATACGTGGACAAACCACGTGACGTCGCAACCACGCCCGTTCGATTGGAGATCAACGGCTCACAGCACGCAAAGAGTTTGGGCTCGCGCCCGAGCGTGACTGAGTCGGACCAAAATGAAATGGTTGGACCCAACCTCATATGGTTTGAGTCGCTACGGTGCTAGGGTTTGGGTTTGGACCGGATTAGTTGACCAATTCCTATTCCAATATTTAAAAGTTTGACTGGGCTTTAAAAATAGCAAATAAATTTGTAAAATCATGAAATATTTCCAGGAAGCTACTGGGATGATATATTTCCCAAATAAATTTCAAAAACCACTGTTTCACTTTGTAAAATACATAAATAATTACCTTAGCCCGAATAGGTTTATTTAAAAACAAATATTTTTCTTCAAGGTAAAATAATTTCTAAAAATTCAACAAAATTATTTTTGGCCAAGATAATTTATCTAGGCTTTAATAAAAATACTTCCCAGTCACAATACAAGTATTAGCTTGCATTCCCTTTAATTTTTTGAAAAGGCTTTGGATGTTTGGCTAGAAAAGGAAGGTTTTCATTTGTAACATACTGCCCAAACTGTAAAAATGAACAGTGATGCTATGAACATCACCTCATTACTGTTAATAAAGCATTTTGTTACTGTTCATAAAATTGGGGCTGTTACACCTCCCGGCCGTTTCCCCCTCCGTTTTGCACGAAATCGCCAGAACTCCGCAAACCCTCCGCGATTCCCGTCGGCATCCCGCGCACGATCACGCTCCCCTCTCCTCCCCGAGCTCTATTTAAGCGAGCATCAGGAGCGCCTCCCTCCACTCGTCCAGCTCCCTCCACTCGGTGCGCACACTCACCTGAGCTAGGGACTGCCGGAGCTACTTCGCCGCCATAGAGCCGCACACGCCGCCGCCAAAGTCCTCGCCGCCAGCGATTTCTCCGTGCCCGAGCGTCGCCGTGGTAAGCATCATGACCCCACGCCCTCCTCTCTCGTTTTGTGCCATCCATTTCCCTCGCCGAAGCCTCTATCGCCGACGAGCTCGACACCGAGCCACCGCCGGAGCCGTGCCAACGTGGCACTGCCACCTCATGGCTACGCGTGTGCCACATCACCCATTTCGCTGATATGGCCACCATGTTACAGCCCATGTGTCGCCGACGTGGCAAAGCCACGCCATGATATGCCCCCGTCCACCATGGACCGAAGTGCATTTCCACGACCGATCCACCAAAATCCGAGACACTGACATGTGGATCCCACATGTCACGAAATTAATCTAAATCCTTTAATTCTGAAAATCTCAGTGCTGACGTCAGCCTTGCGCAATAAATGGATTTTCCTTCAGAAAAATAATTTGGCCGAAAATCCATTTTCACCTGCTGATGTCATGCTGACGTAATAAAGCCTTTTTCCTTTACAAAAATAATTCTCAAAATTCCGAAAAACCCTAATTCTATCATTTCATGTAAATTCAAACTTCGAGAGCCCATATCTTTTACATCCGAACTCCGATTTGGGTGATTCAAATTCCTAAATTTGTATAAATTCAAGATCTAGCCAAATAAACCAAAATTATTTAATTTGGAGTTCATTTGAGTTATTATTTGAATTTGTCTTATTTCGCGATTAGATTTCACGACTTGAGAGTCGATTACGCCGCTTGAAGAGCACATAAGAGGATTGATTTTGACTGTATGATCATCGTGATTGTACATTTGGACTACCTGGAGAAAGTACTTGTGGGTACTAGGTGACCTGTTGAGGAAAACAACATCACCTCAGTACTAGGTGATCTGTTAAGGAAAACAACATCACCTCAGTACCAAGTGATCTGTTAAGGAAAACAACATCACCTAATCAAGCAAGGCAAGTTATACACTTGATCATATTGATCCCATTATTTCAAATTATTTATATTCTGTTTTAAATTATTACTGCATGCTTATTTATATAAGTAATTTAAAGTCCTGTTTTAAATGTATAGTTATGCCTAAAATCCTTTGTATAGCCAATTTTGATAATTGAAGCAAACATATTGTCACCATAGATAAAACCTGGTTGATCCGATAGTATGAACTAGAACATTTTGAGAAAAATCAGGTTTAGCCATGCTTATAGACCAAACATGTTTATTTTGGGGAATTTCAGCCAGAAAGCAATTGTTGTTTAAATTGTATCCATGGCATCGGTATGTTATGGAAGTTTATGACTTTGAAAAATGAAATAAATGAAAATAGTTTGGACTTAGGATAATGGACGTTTGGTTGGTGCATGTTAATGCACAGGTTCAACTTGGTCAAGGTTGAGGCCCATGGGTTTGCTGGAAAGTTGCCCAAGTCAGTTAAGGACCAGTCTTCGAGTGTATGATGCTAAGCTATATCGTACCACCACATGTCCTCAGTGTGGGGAGTAGGACCTAGCTAATTAATCTGCAATGTTCCACTGTGGTTGTTCCCTACAGATGCAATGGGTGGTCATGTTACGACTTATGTTAATTCCACCTAGCGTAAGAGGGGGCCCGAACCCGGAGGTCTTTATTCCAAAGGGGGTGGCGAAACCTTAGCGAGGGGTAACTACGATGGGATGGCGCATTGTAAAGACCTTGGCACGTGCTCTAGACCACTTACCAAAGGTAGTGACCGGTGGCATAGATATATGCCGGACAAACTAGACATGTCTTGTCATGTGGGTAAAGCTATACAACCTCTGCAGAGTGTAAAACTATTCGAATAGCCGTGTCCATGTTATGGACATGCTAGCGTAATCGCTCAAAGTTAGACTTTGGTTTTGTTTGAAAAGACTTCTTCAAACTGGTTTATCCAAATGGGAATTGGGCAGGAAGCCATGTGATAGGAGGGTATCCTTCACCATTAATGTGTGAATGCTATCTGATTATAAAATTGGCAGTTTATAAAATGATTTGTAGTTATAGAATAACTACCTTGGAACTTAGTACAAGTATTTAAAGAAAATACTGCTTTATGCAAATCGACCAATAAGCCATCCTTTGTTACATCCATGTATGCATGTCATTCTGTTATTTGACGGGTGTAACTTGCGAGCACGGTAGTTGTGCTCATACTTGCTTTATGCAAACAAATTTCAGACGAGCAGAACTTTGCTACCAGTGTGGATCCCGACGACTAGGCCGCTACCCCAGTCGATTGCCTGTGGCAGATTGCTGGACTCTACTACTTTTTCTTCGTCTTGAGCTGTGTTCTTTATTGTTGGCTTGTAAGCCTCTTTTGTAATAAACTCAGTTGATTATTAATAAAGTTGTGATATGAATTTACCATATTTGTTTACTGTGTGAACTAGCTACTGATCATAGGACTAGTTCAGAAATGCACAAAGGATTCGAGAGTGTTAATCCCGGGTCTGACACTTGAACAACTTGGTTAGCGAATACGAATGGTTCGTCTTCGTATCCAACACATTCAAGGTCCATGGCAGTGATGCCGTACTTGTCGACGTTCACCTGTGGGAGATGGACCCAATGGCACCGAAACAAGGGGATATTGAAAAGCACGTAGTCGAGCTCCTATATCTCCACTATAAGCCCATAGTAGGAGCTCCTCAGCCCATCGGTACTGAACGCATCTATGCGGACGCTGCTATTCTGGTTAGTGCTCTTTATATCTTGAGCCTGCGTATAGAATGTGTACCCATTTATGTCGTATCCTTGCCATGTCACAACTGTAAATGTTGGCCCTTTTTCCAACTATGTCAGCATATCACTTGACGAGCTCCTAGCGAGTCGCTCCTTCAACCATTAGTCGAACCGACTGTTATGCTATCTCGTGATCCAAACATCCGGAAGCTCCGGATTCTGTTGTCGAAGCACGTCCTTGTGCTGGTTGATATACGGGGACACTTTAGTCATGTGTTGCAAGACTGTGAAATAGGCTTGAGTATACGCATCCATATATGGAGTGATTGCTTTCCTTCTGATGGTCCCGATACCCTCGAGCCTCCCCTCATGGCAAGATTGAGGCACACCTATCGGTTCAACCTGAGCCATGTAATCGACGCAGGACTCAATGACATCTTCGGTTGCATAACCTTCGACGATGCTGCCCTCTGGCTAAGATCGATTCCGTACATAGGACCTGAGAATTCCTATGAACCTCTCGAATAGTTACATGCTACGTAGGAACACGGGCCCACACATCTTTATCTCCCTCACAATGTGAACAATGAGATGGACCATGATATCGAAAAATGATGGAGGAAAATACATCTCAATATCATATAGAGTCATCACCACCTCGTCCTGTAGAGCATTTAGTCCTTTGGGATCGATGACCTTCCGAGCAATTGTGTTAAAGAAATAACACAGCCTCATGATTGTCCCTCGGACCTTGATCGGCAAAATACTTCTAATTACAACAGGGAGCATATGTGTCATCAACACATAACAATCATGAGACTTCATGCCAATTAACTTCAAATCTTTCATCGAAACAAGTTTCTTCATGTTGGTGGAGTAACCGGACGAAACTTTCACACCATGCAAGCACTGGCACAGTTCTGTTCTCTCGGCCTTGGACAGAGTGTAACAAGCAGGGGGAAGGTACGTTCGTCCTTTATCGGTCTTTGTCGGTGCCAACTCAAGTCTGATGTCCATATCAACCAAGTCAAGTTGTGCATTGACATTATCCTTTCCATATCAGCCAAGTCAAGTCATGTGTTGACACTATCCTTTGTTTTATCACGAATATTCAGTAAGAGACCAATCAAGATGTCACATACATTCTTCTCTATGTGCATGACGTCGATGCAGTGGCGAACTTCCAAGTGCTCCCAATAAGGTAAGTCCCAAAATATTGATCTCTTCTTCCAAATGTTTTTCTCACAGGTCCTCGATTTATGTCCCTTTTAGAGTACAACATCTAAATCTTTAACCATATCATAGACCTATTTTCCACTTAAATGCCTTGGAGCTGAACTGTCCTCCTTCTCCCTGTCCAATTGTTTCATCATCCTACAGTATGGGTGAGCCCTCTAAAGGAACCTACGGTGACGCATGTACACGATTTTGCACGAAAGCTTCAGCCACACATAGTGAGTATAGGCTTTGGCCCCTTTTGTACTCTGGCCCGACAGGTTAGCAAAGGCAAGATAATCATTTATGGTGCAGAACAACAAGGAGCGTAAAGTGAAGTTCTCTTGTTTGTACACATCCCATACCTGTACCTCTTCAATCCACAGTATTTTTAGATCTTCCATCAATAGTGCTAGGTACACATCAATATCATTCTCAGGATGCTTCGGCCCTTAGATAAGTATTGATAGCAAAATATACTTCCGCTTCATAAACAACTAAGGAGGAAGGTTATAGATATAGAGTCACGACCCAAGTGCTATGTCGGCTGCTCATGTTACCGAAAGGATTCATTCAATTTGCACTAAATCCAAACCTTATATTCCTCGGTTCTGCATTGAAGTTTGCAAACCTCCTATCGATATTTCTCCACTAGGGGGAATCAACAGGGTGTCTTAGCTTTCTGTCATTCTTACGCTCCTTCGACTGCCAATACAGCAGTTTTGCATCCTTTGGGTTTGCAAAAAATCACTTCAAATGGGGAATTACAGGAAGATACCATGCCACCTTAGCAGGAGGTCCTTTCTTCACCTCGATTCCCTCGTCATCATCTGATTGATTTTTACGCTTGTATCGGGATGCGTTGCACACCGGACATACATGCATATTTGCATACTCGTTACGGTAGAGGATACAATCGTTTGGACATGCATGTATTCTTTGTACTTCCATTCCCAATGGACAAAGAACCTTCTTGGCTTTGTAGGTGGTTTTGGGCAACTCGTTTCCCTCCAGAAGCATGTCCGCTAAGACACCTAATAGCGTCGTGAATCTCTTGTTGGACAAACAATTGCTTGCCTTCAATTTCAGCAGTTCATCATCGATGACAACCTTGTGTATTCTGGCTTGCAGCCAGGGAACAAAGGTTTCTCTGAGTCCTCTATCAAGCCTTGGAATTTAACATACACCCTCTCATCACAGTTCCCTTTTGCATCGTGAAGCATCTGATCTAGATTGTCAACGTGCAGCCTATTCGAATCGGAACCACAATCAACATCATTCGGCGGCATATTGTTGACTTCGTCGGCGATGTCGTTATTACTACCATCCTGTATAATCTGCTCTTCACTGTGGCTGGTCCAACGTGTATAACCCTTTTTGAAACCCTTTCAAATCAAGTGTGTTTCAATCTGCACTCATTTCTTAAACATCTTCAGATTCTCACAGTCAATGCATGGACAGTACATATATTCCGCACCCTTATTCAACATATCCTCCTCGGTAGCTCTTGTAAAAGCAAACACGCCATTAATGTACTCTTCACTCACATTGTTCTCAGCGTACATCCAGCTTTGATCCATCTATGCGACACATATAACAATTTGGTGTTAAATATTGAATTAATTAATTAGTACACTATAGATGCAACTTTTGATATGTCATTTGAAATATGTATTTCTAATGAACCAAAAAAACAACAATGCACCCTAGGGTTAGGTCGTTCATCACAAACACATTATAGGTAGCCCATGCTCAACTTCAGATGGCAAAAAGCCAACACAAAAAGCTAGATCTAAACCATCTTCAATTCTCTCTTTACCGATCTAAACCATCCTCAATTCTCTCTTTACCAAGCTAGATTTAGAATATAATGCAAGGAATAAATTACGTACTAACCATCAATAGTCAAGAACAAATTACCAAATCTGTGGTCTCCTTTCACGAAATCGCCTCAAAGCCCCACCTCCAAAGAAGAGCAATGAGAACGAGTTGTAATTTAAGACGGACAAGAACAGATGGAATTTAAGATGATTGATCCGTGATGGTTGGGTCGCAATAAATGAGATTATCACAAACGGTTTTGTGATAAGGACACGAAGTCACAGACGGTTCTTGTTAAGAACCATCTGTGATACTTCACGGGCGGTTTTCAACATGAATCGTCTGTGATATTACCTCTTCACAAACGGTTTTTAGCATAGAAAGTAACATAGACGGTCGCTAAACCAAAACCATCTGTGATTCTGTTTAATACAGACGGTTTTGGTCAACCATTTGTGATTAGGCGTCCAGTATTAGCATTTTATAGTACCGATGACTCGTGGTCGAAAAAGGGTTTCTGAGTCACAACCTATTACGCATAAACCTAACGGGTCACACACTTAATGGGTTGGAACAAACGTGTTCGGATAGGATCCGTCATGGGCTCTATATAACGAGATGCATGAGGCTGTAGGAAGACACAAAACATATGTGAGTTGTTCTACTGAAACCCTAGCCGCCATCTTCTCGAGAGAGCCTTATCGTGCGAGTTGGTACTAGTACACCAGCATACGGAGTTCCATCCCTGGACATGTGGATACAGTAGAGGTGCTACTGCAGTTGCTGTTGCGCTCGAGGACGATCCATGACTTCACAAGGAACGCAATTGGTTGCTGGAGGAGATGATCAACACCGAGGACACTGGACGATCGACTATGAATACTTCATCGATGCGCTCTACGTTGGATCAGGCTACTCCAACCCTTCTTCCACTGCACTGTGTGTCTAGTGGTAACGATCTTTAATCTATTGCTTGCATGGCATCCTAGTTTACGTGGCAGAATTTTTGAATTGCCAGCTAGTGTAGCCTATCCATATCCCTTCAATGGTATCAGAGCCATCTTGCGTAGCTTTTCATCTAGATCAGTCGCATATACTTGATATGTGGTAGCAATAGATGGGATCTATTACTGGTCGGGTTTGGTAACCTAGATCGGTTCATATGGATAAAACGATTTAGGCACTGGTCAATAAGATTGATCAGGTTTCAGCGGTAGTAGATGGGTTTGCAGGAGGTATGAGCTGATAGCACCAAATGATTTGTTGTGCTTGTTTACGAACACATTGCATGATACTCCTACCGGTCGAAATTCCGCCATCGGGGTATGCTGCAGTGCGTGGTCGTATGAAAGCAGGTGATTAGATTGGTTCAGAATAGGGTTAATATGATTAATCCGATGAATTGCTAAGGCTTAGTTATGTGAATAAGATTCATGTCCCAGAAAATCGTACCACGCGTTATGTGTGGTATGTATTCATGTCACCCGATAGAATTGGATTCTATGCGTAACATCTTGTTGCAGGGATCGATGTGAATAGTATGGCCCATTGTGTATGTGATGAATGAATGGATTTCTCATAGCCTACGTGTCATGTTGTGAGATAGCCATCAAGCTACATATTATTGTATAACGACCTGTGTGCCAATATGTGATTCTTGATATTCTCATATGTATTTCATTAGTAGCTTTTAAGAGTAATTGCTTAGTAGATGAATGCAAGGAAGATTTCAAGCTTGGTGGTCGGAGGACAGGAAGCATGGTGATGGGGATCGTCATATTAAGGATCATACTATTTCACAGTTTAATATGATTATTTGTAAATATTTGTGTTTATTCCTGTCATGCTATTGATCATGTTTTGTCATTAGATGTTTTAACATGGTAGAATAGTATCCCTCAAGAAAAATTAAGTTAATTTGATGCCTTTCCAATTGCTACGCCTATCACGATTTTGATCGTTAATTGGTATGTATACCAAAGTAGGGTGCCATTAACTATCTTAATAAGATGGGGTGGGTGTTGGACACCCATATGCATAGTGTTGGCTTAACTTGACAAGGCTATCAAAACAGTTTTGGGCCTTGGGGCATAATATTGGTAGCCGAGGATAGAGATGCCACGCAACAACTGTAACACCCTAGCTATTCAGAAGCCAAAATGTTACCTAAAGGGCTACCATACAACAATACTGCGGAAGAACTTCAACAATAACTCATCAACTAATATAAAAAAATCAATATCTTTTAGAACCTAAGCAGGAATTAAAAACTGAATCCAACAATAGTTCACAAATTCCAATTATTTAAGTCTACTGAATCCACTTAGCGAATGATCAGGGAACATAAGTAGCTATTTAAACAACCTCAACGTAGAGAAAGATACTATCCATATCTAAGTTTATTTATTACAGTCCATCACTTAGTGAATGAAAGACAAAATCAAGTTCTTTTATTGAAACTGGTGTAAGGTGAAGTGAATGAGTAGTGCGTGTCTACTCCCTCCCAAGAGAATCATCACCAACGATCACCTAAAAATAAATAAACAAAGCAAGAGTGAGTATAAGACTCAGCAAGCACAATGAATAACTGAACATATATCGGTTAAGAACAAGTCAACCTCTTCACAGAATGTGAACATACACTGAATGAATAAATATGAATGCATCGAATGAATGGAATTAATGAGATGGAAGGACTGCACACGTGCTTATACCAGTATAGCTAGTGACACACCCGTCGGTGTTCACTTAAGCCCGTATTTTAACAAAAATACGGGGATCCAAATCCCGTACGAAGAACGTTTCATACGGGTGTCCAAATCTGCCCATACTGGAATTGATGGGTCTTACATGCCCATACTGGAATTGATGGGTCTTTCTATCCACTCCCGTGGACGGGACATGACAATGTCCAAATCTGCCCACATTGGAATGGTGGGACTTACAATCCACTCCCGTGAATGAAACATGAATAATGGATGCATGAAATGAATTATTGAATAAAGAATATCATCATCTCTAGTTATGGGAATATCTCAAATGAAAGAATATAAACATTGAACCTTCTCATGTAACATACGAAATCACAACACAAACATTCAAGCATTCATAATTCACATTTGGTAAAATTATCAAAGTACTTGCCTTCCACGTTGCGACGTGTTAGTAGGCAACGATGGTGCTCCCAAACCCGAAAAAGCAACTACCGGAAATATAGTTCTTGCAAGAGAAACATTAATAGTTCAATTATTACTAGCCTATTACAGGAAATCAAAGATACATGCTCGCCCATGAGCTTACGCCTACAACATCCTAAATGTTGTTCCAGTCAAAGTTTACCGGAAACTCGTGCAGAAGATGTGCCTCGGGGATCCCGTATCATCGGGTCTCCAAAATTAGGAAGGCGTAAAGGGAGCCTTGCTCTATCACATGGCCAAAGCAGGTTCCATCCTACGAGCACGAGCAAATCCAATCGACATGCGAACCTGGCGTCTCGTCCCATAGTTGGGTACATGCCCTGGCACTTCTGGAAGACGGTACATCGGCGGTGCTGAAGCATATGGAGAAATCTCATTGGCGCCATAAACCACATGGCGGTCAACAATCCCCATATTACACATGAGTTGTAAGTGCTCTTGGGCCACCACGAGACGTTGACGAGTCTCGTATAACTCATACACAGTGCACCGATGGATTTGGTCCATGATGTGAACCAATCTTGCCAACTGCCTAACCTGGGGATCTTCCCCAAACTAGATCCGGGCAAAGGTGTCCACCTCCGTGCCACGCTCCCTCATAGGAAAATGGTCGTAAGGCGGTTGAGACAACTCCGTCAGGTCATAACGGAGGTGGCTCATGGCCACACGAGCCACTTCCTGTAGAGCCATGGCCTCAGAAGTGCCACGTGCCTGGAAACAATATGGGATACTCCTCGTGACTCGTCTGGCGATAATGTTGATCACGGCCAAGTATTCCTCCATGCCTGGCCCCCTGTCGCGGCGATAGATGGCGTAGGTCGGCTGATAAGTAAAGTTCGCCCTCCACATCATTTCTCGGAGAAGCGCCGGGTATCCATCCACGTTCTCAGCTTGAGTTTCTTTGACCAGGTATTGGAGACTCATCTAAAAGTAAGAACAACAAGGTAAGACTTCTTTAAAACAGAAATAGGGTAAGAAAGGATGCTAGGATGGATGAGGAATAAAAGATATTCCTAACTTAAACTTTCTGAAATTAATTTGATAATTTCAAAAATATTTTGACTCAAGAAGGCTTACTAACTCTAACGCCAGTGCTATCTCTAACCTACAGTCAGTATGGCTCTGATACCTACACTGTGGGGACCCCGGGTTATCTCCATAAGACCGAGACTAAGCATGGTCTTAAGGACATAACTCTGGACCTCCGGTAAATGGATTCCAACTTAACTCAATCTAAATGAGAGACTTAACTGAAAACTAGATCCCCGACAATCATGCGCGCCGCTCCTCTGCGAGCACTACATGATTGTCGGTTCTCCAACAAGTCAAGCACTACACTTAGTGAGTTAAATAGGAATCCATGAACAGCGAGCATGACTTATATTGGCTCCCAAGATCAGCGACCAATATATTCATACTCTCATACAACGTTGATCACATCCATACAACAAATACACATCAATAGTCCAAAAGACAACAATATAGTTTAAGTCTACAATGATTTAAAGCGGTGACCGCCAAATTCAAATAAGAGTATTAAGTAGCAGCGGAAACAAGTAAATAAACCAAAAGACCCGCAGTGGTATGCCCCATAACCCATCGGCAACCGACTGGGAGTTAAATGATAGCACTACTTATCATTGTCGCCTAAATCGACACCGACAAGCTCATCGGTCTCGATATCTTTCTCACCTGTAAAAGCCAGCAAACATCTAGCTGAGTACCAAGGAGTACTCGCAAGTCTTACACAAATAAAAATAGTTATGCATAAGGTCATTCAAAGGAAGGGCTCATATTGGCTTAGTTTTGCGAAAGAGACGCAACGATGAACAACCTACACATACTAGTTTTTCAAGTGCCATTTCGAAATCAGATTTGAAGTAGAAGTAAAGCATGTGAATAAGTAATGAACTGAGTAACAAATAAAGCATACAATTAGCAAAGTGGCTTCCCACTTTGATACTACAGCAAGCATGAACATACCATTCATGGTGATTATCGAGTTCACCCACAATTTTAATTCCAAGTCTAACAATAGTAACTCCCGAACTCAAGCGGTTGTCCATAATCGTGGACACGGCTATTGAATAGATTTATACCGCAGGGGTGTACTACTTTACCCACACGAATCGATTAGCCCGTAAGCCTCAGGATAATGGCACACTTCCTTTGGTATGTTGGCGTGGAGAATCGAGATACGGTCATTTTCAGCAAGAAAACCCTATTGAGCTATGTCCCCATGTGAGATGTTTCGGTCTTAGTACAAGCAGCGATAGCACTTGCTAAGGGGCTCAAGTTATATTGGAAATACCGACGCAACATAAAGGGTAATTGGTGCTACCATGCACACTATAGAATATTACCTCGGCTCCTAAGGACAAATGATCAAACACAAATGCCCCTACACCACCATGAGACTTAACACAATAGAACCTTCCCCTACTTAACAAGACGGCACCCATATACCGCGTGTGGCAAAGACGAAAGTACTTGAACCAACGACGTTACAAAGTTCGGTCCTTAATTGTCCGTGACAAGCCAAACCACATACCCAATTCGTGCATGAAGGCACCATCACTAACCAACACTTGTCCAGACCAAAACTCATTTAAAATGACAAAATTTAACTTATAAAACAGATACGAAGATCTGAAACAAACGTATATAATGAGAGTTGTGTTTATCCCATAATTGTCCGGGTTATTCCGACAATCAACTACCGCTTCTAGACTTGCATGGCTAAGCAAACTCGAACAAAGATTTCACACAACCTATCATAAACATTTCAGAGGGTAATTCATGGATAGCCACAATGACAAGATAATAGGATGTGTCTAACTACTCATCACAAAAATAGCAACATTATAAGACTAACATGCAAGCAATTATCATTGCATCTACCCTAACAAAATTGGGATCAAATATGATGCAAAAAAGAAAGTTCAAAGGATGCTTGCCTTACTGGAAAAGTAGTTTTTCACTCTCGCATGAGGAGTCAATATCAAAAGGCTCGGTATCTAGATAAATACAATACCGAATAAACATCGGAAATACTCCAAAAATCAAGATGCTCAAAAATGCATGATTTTTCTACAGTAGCTAAGTCATGATTTTAGATGATTTTTGGTGAAAGAATTATTTCATTTTGATTTAGTATGTGAAAGTTATGGTGGTTTGAATTTCAGATTTCAATATGCCTCCATTTATGCAATTTAATTATGAGGTGAAATTTTGTAGAGCAGTGCTGAGTACAAGGATTACCTGGTTAAATGGGCAATATTATTACAAGTTCAAAACAATTGAGTTTGCTCCAATTGGAGTTTTCTTGATTTAGTTATTGATTTTCAAAGTTATCAGCATTAATAGTGCAAAGATAAAGTCCTTTAGGATCATTTTCCTCAAACTATAGTTTCTGTGACAGAGGTAAGTTTGAAACCATTTTTATAATTAATTTCATTTGAAATAGAAATTATCAAAACTGATTTCACTGTTTTTGGAATTTCCAAGAATTACTTATGACTTTTCGAAGTTATCAGCCTTTTTCTTTTGTAACAAAAATAGTGTTAATAGCTCATTTTCCAAAATGATGGTCTCTGTTACAGAGACAAAGCTGGAACCAATTTTAATATAAAGTTCATTAAATAAGAAAATTATCAGAAGTGGTTTCACTCATTTTGGAGTCGAGATGAATTAGTTATACATTTTCAAAGTTATACATGTTTTTCAAATTACATTTAAATGGATTTCAATTTCTTAAAGCATTTATCATTTTTCCACCGAGCCACGCACTAGCCGAGGTCACCGACCAGGGGACCAGAGAACAATGTTGACTCGGTCAACCTTGACCCCACGTACCGAGCACAAGCCAAAAACGTATTTTAAAAAGCGTCTTCTAGTTAGGAAAACATACTTTCGATCTTTCTACTGGAAAAATACGTTTTCACTAAACAGAAGGTGCAAACTATAACTTACGCAACCAACTAAACATGGCATGAGGGCCCACGTGTAAGTGACTCCTCTATTTGCTAATACACTACTTAACATCTAATTACGTCATTAGGCCTAAACTAAACGTCGTGCTACAGTACCGTGCCGGACGAACCCGACAACAGCAGCGCCGGCCGCGCTTGTCTAGCGGCTCGCTGGAGCTGTGGTCCACGGCGGCGCAAACTGAAAGCTATTATGGGATCGCAATAGCCATGCGCACCTCCAGGTAGTGGTGGCGAGGTCTGGGCTGCCCGACACCGGCTGGCCAGGAGCTAGCGGCGACCTTCTTACGGCAAGAACGCACAAGCGCAGTAGAGCTCGCGCAACAAACAAGCGAGTGTCGAGGTCCTAGGGACTAAGTGGGAGCTACCGAGCCAAGAAGGTGCTCGGGAAACACGGAGTCGCTGGAGCACTATCAGCGCCGAAGAAGAAAATGGTGAAGGCACGGTTTCACGAGGAGAGGATCCCCTGAGCAAAACCAAGTGAAAAGAATGATCAAGATGACTTAAAGATCATCTGAGGAAGCTATAGAAGCAAACAATTTGGACAATGGCTTACCGGATCTAAGAGGGGGATGAAAGGTCGCTCCACGACCGAGATTGTTCAAACTTCAATTCAACAAGGTCCTGTCGTGCAAAGACCAAATCGATTGAGGGGAAATAAGTGTGAGGATTAGTGGTAACTGGTGACGCACATAAATGAGGAAAGTACTCACAGAGACCAAGAACACCACTTGGTGTCCTCGAGCGCGCTCTGGGCAGTAGAGAGCACGGTTGAAACAAGAGCTACAAGCACACGCAGATGAGTGAGGTTAGGTAAAATGGATAATGCAATGAAGGTAGAAGAGAGGTGAAACACCCAGAGAAGCTTACCCAGCGAGGAGCAAGAACGAGCTTCCTCTCCTCGGTCAACAGAGGAGAAGTGAGGAAGAAGGAGGGTACCGAGGGGTATTATCCTCGGCGATGACGGCATTGGATGCGGCGTGAAGCGGAGAATGCTCGGAGTGGCCAACGGCAATGGAGGATTGACGGCGTCGAGGGCGCCAAGCGAGCGTGTCGGGCGACAAGCGCGTGGCGCATGTGTTCTCGAGCTCGCAGCACGGAGGTAGGAGATGAGTCCGACATGCGGGGCCCACCGTGATGGCGACTCGGTAGCGTGGCGCGAAAGCAAGTTAAGTGGATCGCACGCCGTGGATCTCGAGTGGACGGCCAGGATTAGAGAAGGTGTTCGAACGGCCGAAGAGGTATACGATCCGACCGTTGATCCTAGATCCTAAGGCCTCGCACGCCGGTGCGCTTAGGCGGTTGGTGAGCCGCTTCACCGAGTTGGGCTCGAGCCCAAGGAACAATAGCGACCGGTTAGGGTTTAGGGTTTTGACTGATATTTGAATTGTTTCTCCACTTTGACCAGAGGCTTAAAAATATAAATAAAATTCCTAAAATCATGAAATAATTTCTGGGGGGGTTCCTGGGGTAGCCTAGTGTCCATAAAAATTATTGAACCCTACTGTTCATGATATATTTTGTAATATAAAAATTCAAACTTAGGCTAGGTCTTTTAATGGTGTTTGAATTTTCTTAGGTTCAACCTAGTCCCAAAATTTGGGAAAATTATATTAATTCGTGATAATTAATATAGTATTCTAATAAATTATTTCCAGAGATATTTTAGTAGCATTTATTTCAGTTTTTAGTTTGGAACTTGTAACAGCCCCAATTTTATAAACAGAAATAAAATGCTTTATGAATAGTAATGAGGTGCTGTTCATAGCATTACTGTTCATTTCCACACTTTGGGCAGCATGTTACAAATTAAAAACCTTCCTTTTTAGCCAAAACCCTAAAGAACCATTTGAAGTCTTAAAGGAATACAAGATAAAACTTGTATTATGACTAGAAGTATTTTTATTAAAGCCTAGATAAATTATCTTGGCTAAAAATATTTTTTTGTTGCATTTTTAGAAATTATTTGGGCTTAAAGAAAAATTTATTGTCTTTAAATAAATATTTTCGGCCTGAAATAAATATTTATGTATTTTACAAAGTGAAAATGTGGTTTATAAAATTTATCTGGGAAATATATCATCCCAGTAGCTTACAGTAAAAATTTCATGATTTTACAAATTTATTTGCTATTTTTAAAAGCCCACCAAACCTTTTACGAATTTGAATAAGGTTTGGTCAACTAAACCGGTCTAAACCTAAACCCTTGCAATCAGAGCGACTCGGTCTCATGTGGTTGGGTCCAACCGAATCAATTTGGCCCGGCTCGACACGTCCGCGCGAGCCCAAAATCCCCGCGTGATATGAACCGTTGATCTTCAATCGAGCGGCGCTGGTTATAACACCTCGCGAGTGCCCACGGTGCATCTAAATCTCCACCGTTGGATCTTGATCTAACGAGCGAGATCGATGTGTGCAATCGCATAACTCCGGATCCCTATTCAATCTCCACCGCTCGTTCTCGATCCAACAACGCACCTTTTCGTTTTAAACTTAAAGGCGCGCTTTATCCGAGCCGTTAGATTCAAATCCTACGCTTTTCCTTTTACCCGTGTTATAAAGCCCGCTCCTCCAGGCCGTTGGATCTTCATCGTGTGGTCCAGTTGGTGTATGCATTCTGACGACTCCGATCCCCTCACAATCGCAGCCATTCATTCTTGATCTAACGGCGTCGCTTATTTCAATTTGAAATCGGCGGCGCTTATACGCCTTTGGATTTCAATCCTACGGCGCTCTTTTTGACCGTGGGCCTTTAAAGCCCAAAATCGGTGGATCGTTGGATTTCAATCGACGGTCCATATGAGTGTATGCAATCGGACCATCCGGTTCAACTTTCCATCCCGATCAGAAATCAAATCCAGCGGTGTTGTGCCATCGCATCTAAAAGGGGTGACGTGTATTCTTTTAGCCGATCGTTGGATTCCAATCCAACGCCAGATTTGAAAGTGGATCTCGGGATTTCTTTGAGCTTCGTTTTAATCCCGATCGGTCGATCTAGATCGTGCGGTCCATATTAACTGGTACCGATTCAAATCATTTAATCTCTCTATTTATCACAGCCGCCCATTTCCAATCGGACGGTGATATTCTTTGAGCTTTTGTGAGAGCAAGGCCGAGAATGACAAAGGGGCCCACATGTCATATTTTGCCTCTCTTCTTCCTTATCTCTCGTGCGCACCATTTTTGTGAGCAGGAGAGGATTTATCCAAAGATTATGCACTAATTTTTGGATGTTTAGCTAAATGGACACCTCATCAACTCTGGATCTTTCTCTCTTGCCCTGTAGCTCAACATCTATATATAAACCCTAGCTTTTGCTGTTGCCATTGTTGACCGAAGAAGCTCATCCTTTTCCTGTCATCCAAAGGAGTTTCTTGCTCTTGTTCTTTGCTTATCCACCTTAAGCATCGGTTTTACCTCACAATAAAGATTTGACATACTTTGTAGGTTGAACCAATACTATCTCTCTGTTGATCAATATCAGGATTTCAGAAACTTGGGTGTCTTTCTTCTACTGGTAAGATAAAACCCTAGTTTTCGATATCTTGAGCATCTTAAGGATCTTAGAAGCTGCTGTGAATCATTCTTTTAAGCATCAGTAGCTTCAACTTGCTTCAAACTGAAAAGTTGATATTATAACTTTTCGGTTTTCCATGTCATTTTCAAGACCTAGGTTCTTCCCGTCAACTTACCCTCTTATTTAGGTTTTGACTAAACCTAGCAGCATGACAAGTTGATCTTTCCATTCTTGTCATCATCTATTTTAACTTCTAGTTGAGATCTCTCTGTTTCTTTTTGTCGGCTTAACCGACAAAAATGAATTCTTCTTAGTTGTTGTAATCTAACTAGTTAGGGTTAGACTAAGGTTGGTTTGGGATATTAATTACCTAAAAGATCATGCTAAGTTTCATTTATGAACTTTTGCATGTTCTATATTACTTTTTCCAAAATTGCAACTCATCCTGTTTTGACTCTTTTAAAATCAAACTGGGACTTTACACTAAACTCTAGTTTCATCTTTTGAAAACAGTAAGCTATATTATGAGTTATTATCATTATTATGGGTAGTTATGGCTTAAGCATACTGTAATCATGCATTTCCAAATTGATCATGCCTTTTTCCTTCATTTTGAGCTTATCACGATTTGGTATTTATTGGATTTATTTGCTTTCTATAGAATCGTTCATTTGAAGTTTTGAATCTACCTCGTAACAGATCAACTCGCAAATGCAGTATACTACTACCAAGGCAAGCATCTTCTTTGCACCATATTGATCCCAAATTTTGTACAATAGCTTTTACAAATCCAGTGATATCTCGTGCATGCTATTTTTCCAAAGTACAAAATGTGATCTGTTAGTAGTTAACTATGACCAAACATGATGGATTACCTCAATTGCCACCATACACTTAACCCTAGCATAGTATGTATATCATAAGCTATATTTTCAGTTTTAGCTTAGACATGCGATCTAGAGATTTTAGAGTTTGGCAAGCATATCTTGTCAAACATGGGAATCACAATCAACTATTGTTATTTTAAACTCTTTGTCCGGTTTCTTTAAATCAGTCTTGTATTTGAAATTCAAATTGATCCGACAAGAGGAAGCTAGTGAAGGTGCTTTGTGCACGAGATTGGGTTTTGTGGTGGACTTGTCCGGTTAATTAAGGACCGAACTCGACTATTCAGTTCAAGTCCCCACGCACTTCCACATGCAAGTATGGGCGCTGTTTGGTTAAGTAAAATGTTGAGACTATTGAGTTGGAAACAGGAGAGTAAGGATATGTGTATTGACCTTGTATGGCATAGATGCTCGTCCGAGGACTGCTTTATGCCATGTGAGCTTGTATGTCAAGATCGATGTTCTTAGGAGGGTGAGGGCGATATGTGCCTCGCCGCATATACGATACCTTAATGGTGCCGATAGCATTCTATTATGGGTAGGGAACCCATTCGCATTAAATTATTTGGATCGGCATTCGACGCAACATGTGTGCCCGGTTAGGCGGATGCTATCGATCGTTGTTTAAGCGGGATCGGTTCACACATGGGGTCCAACTCAATAGTGTTGGCTTGTTGAAAATACCAAATCTTAGTTTCCGGCCGGCATACCAAAGGAAGTATGTCATCATTCGGAGGCATCCGAAGGCAACGCTAGCTAAGTCATGTGGGTAAAGATGTACACCTGCAGGTATAAACTGCTCGAATAGCCGTGTCCACGGTCATGGACGATAACTTGAATTGATGTCACTGTATAGAAGTTTTGATTTTCAAAAATCTGGTTTGGGTTTATTTTCGGTTTGCATGAGGGAATCATGCCTGATCGCTTACTTTTATGTCATTTACTTACTGTTCTAAGCAAACTTTGATTTATTAAATTGCTTTATCGAAAGTTAGCCTTTGTAGGTTAAGATGTATCGCTTATGCAAATTTGAACCTTTATACCTTCCTGTTGTAACCTTATGCATGTAAAAACTCTACTCCTTTGAATAGGCTCTAATAACCACTTTCTTTAATTAGTTTGTGTAAGACTTGCCGAGTACCTTCCGTACTCAAGGTGCTATCACCTATTGTTGCAGTGAGGACGGTTTCCTTTATGAAGCACCCGTTAGCGCCGATCGGTGACGCTAACGAGTAACGCTACTTCTTTCCTCCACGCAATTGTACTGCGGTGGATGAGGCCATTGGTGGATTCTTTTCCAGCTTTATTTTGCTTCCATTGTTGAATATGTTGTAGTGACCAAGTCACTCTATATTGTAGTACTAAACCAATGTTGTAAACTTATGTTTAATTATGCAAATGTACGACTTGTATGTGTATGATGCAATGTTGTTAAAGGATATATATATGCAATGGTCATTGATCCTGGGAACCATTGTGAGATATATATATATATATCCGGGGATCCTGTTTATTGGAATTGTTGCTTGTTGAATTTATACCTTTAGCATGATCTTTAATTGAGGGACAGTACTGTTCCTTCCTTAATAATCATGTTACTGTATGAATTTAATTAAGTACATTTCCAATAACCCGGGGAGCCCACAGAACTCAATCTAAAGTGTATGTTTCATTTGTATTTTGAGATTTTCCAAGTACAATATTTAAATGAAAGGTTTCAAAACATGATGCATGCTAATAAGATGCATAATAAACCATTTTATTAATTTGGGGATGTGACACAAGCTTAAGAAATCCATCTATGGATTGAAGCAAGTATCTTAGAATTGGAACATTCGTTTTGATGAAGTTGTCAAAGGGTTTGACTTCATTAGGAATGAACAAGAGCCTTGTATTTACAAAAAGGTTAGTGGGAGCAAACTTGTATTTATGATATTGTATGTGGATGACATACTACTGATCGAAAATGATATTCCTATGCTTGGATCTGTTAAAACTTCATTAAGAAATAGTTTCTCCATGAAAGATTTAGGAAATGCAGTATATATTCTTAGAATAAGGATCTATAGAGATAGATCTAAAAGGCTAATTGTATTAAGCCAAGATATGTACATTAACACGGTGTTGAAACGGTTCAACATGTAAGATTTCAAAGGGGGTTTCTTGCCCATGTCATATCGGATTAGTCTTAGTAAGAGTCAGTATCCTACGACCACTGATGAGCGAGACAAAATGAGTAGAATTCCATATGCTTCGGCTATTGGATCTATCATGTATGCCATGCTTTGTACACGGCTACATGTGTTGTATGCTCTAAGTGTTACGAGCAGATATCAGTCAGATCCATGTGAAGCTCACTAGAGAGCAGTCAAGAATACCCTTAAGTTCTTGAGAAGGACTAAGGATACATTCCTTGTTTATAGTGGTGAGGAAGAGTTGGTCATAAATGGTTACACTGATACTAGTTTCCAAACCGGCAAGGATGATTTCAGATCACAGTCTGGGTTTGTGTTTTGTCTTAATGGAGGATCAATGAGCTGGAAAAGTTCTAAGCAAGAAACGGTTGTTGATTCTACAACAGAGGCTGAGTAAATTGTTGCTTCTGAAGCTACAAAGGAAGTCGTATGGATTAGGAAGCTCATTAATGAACTAGGTGTTGTCGCTAGTGCTTCCAGTCCAATGGATCTCTATTGTGATAATAGTGGAGCCATTGCACAAGCTAAGGAGCCTAGGTCGCATCAAAAATCCAAACACATGCTTCGACAATATCACATTATTCATGAGATCGTTGAAAGAGGTGATGTGAAGATATGCAAAGTGCACATGGATTTGAATATTTTTGATCCATTGACAAAACCTCTCCCGCAACCTAAGTATGAGGCGCACACAAGAGCAATGGGTATAAGATACCTATATGATTGACTCTAGTACAGGTGGGAGACTGTTGGTGATATGCCCTAGAGGCAATCATAGAGATGATGTATAATCCTTAGACCTGAGATCATCATGGTTCCCTTCATGTGTAATAGCACACTTAGGGGTTGCCAAACGCTACCCCGTAATTGGGTAGTTATAAAGGTAACTTTTGGGTATGCTATGAAACATACGGAGGGATGTGACTGGTCGGATATGGGATTTGCCCCTCCTAACATAACAGGAGAGATATCTTTGGGCCCCTTGATGTGGTTGGATAAAGAAAGTGAATGGACATGCCACTAGTGGTCGAAGAGTCGACCACATAAAGTTATCTGACACTTGATCGAGAAAGAATTGAACTGTCCATGGATGACATAACATCTCACCTAGAGTTCAACCATATATCATGAGGCAAAGGGAGAATACATGCGAAGGTCGTTTAGTTTGATCAGATACAGACTAGTTGTATAGAGATACGAGCTGGTCGTAAACTGGTCGAACATGATCACTAAGTAGTCGGAACCTGGTGATAAGGAGTTACGAACTAGTCATGACTAAATATGAACTAGTCGTATGGAGATATGAGCTAGTCGTAAGTGATAAGGACCTATTCGTAGATCATATTACATTAAGGTTCATTTGATATAATTTATGTGTATTTGGGAATCGTTATGTCCTCGCTAGGAACAAATAACGACCCGTGGTTAGGAAAGGGTTTCTAAGTCACAACTGATTACGCATAAACCTAATGGGTCACACACTTAACAAGTTGGAACAAATATGTTCGGATAGGATCCGTCATGAGCTCTATATAAGGAGATGCATGAGACTGTAGGGAGACATGAGACGTACCTGAGTTGTTCTACTGAAACCCTAGATGTCATCTTCTCGAGAGAGCCTTACCGTGCGAGTTGGTGCTAGAACACCGGTGTACGGAGTTCCATACCTGGACGTGTGGATACTGTAGAGGTGCTACTCTTCTTTTACTGCACTGCGCGTCTAGTAGTAACGATCTTTGATCTATTGCTTGCATGACATCCTGGTTTACGTGGTAGAATTTTTGAATTGCCAGCTAGTATAGCCACCTGTATCCCTTTACTAAGGACTAGTGATTGGGAGACAAGCACGACCTAGGTTGTGAGAAAAGTGTATCCTAGCAAACCATGGGATAAGAAGAGTGTCTAGAAAGAACATGTGCTAGAACAGTATTTCCTATCTACCCTGAACTCAACAAGCCTAACACCTGACAAGAACCAGATGCAATGCAAAGCAGAATAGGGGTACCGTACACAAAAGTAAGGCATAGGGTCTCGAACCTGAGTCCCCATCACTTGGCAGTGAGATGTAGTCGAATGAGTAGAAGCTGGACAATATTGCATCTCCAAGAAGTCATAGACAACAACGAATGCACATATGAGGAAGGAGAACCAATAGCTAGAGTCAGGAACCATATGTTCTCCTTCTCAACTGAAAAGCCTACACCAAAGAGACAGAAGAAGTTTATGCCTTGGTACTGGTTTAGTGAGACGTTATCTAGAAAAACAGTACCGAGACACACAACTAGCCAGAATAGCAATGATGATCCAAAGCTCATAAAAGCATATAAGCAACAATTCAAAACATGAGTATAATGGATAAGGCATAACAATGAATATACCATAAATACTACATGCTAGGGAGATGACAAGATCCATGCATCCATAATACACAATAAAGCCTAAGACCATGTAATCATAAAGCATGTCATAAGAATAATCATTGATGAATCATGCTCATATGGATAACTACAACTATATGGATACAAGGAGCAAGACACTACCAAGAGCATAATGATAGACAAATTAATCGCAACACAAGCTATCCAAGATATGATAAAGCTCAAAATATCCTTAATCCATAATAAGGCGTAGAAGCGAGCAAGCACATAACATGTCATACAACATACATCAAGTCAAGGGTAGAGCATGCTAGTGAAGCTATGACAAAGGTCATGTATCCACGATTAACAATAAGGCACAATACGATGTAAGCATAAAACATGTTATAGAACAAATCATGGATAATGTATGCTAACGTAGATATCAAGTAAGCATGTAATCAACAAGTGCAAGATAATAAATGTATCACAACAACACAAACTCATGATAACAAAACCAAGCTTATGCACCCATAAAAATAATGAATAACAATCTAGCACATGGATATATAAGCAAGGTACTAGCAAAGGCATGATGAAAGATATCATAAGAGTAACACATGCCGATATGATACAAGTGAGCACAAAGACAAGCACAACACGCTAAGAATGAATAATCATGAAGGTAAAGGCATGATGTGTAAGATAGCTCACAAAATAAGTGAAGACATCGATCATGAAAGCACATGCCTCTTGGAGGCCATCATGGGGATAGAGAACCATCAAGTGTCCCAATCACGTGATGAAGCAAAGGACCAGAACCTTTCAAGTCCATATTTTCCAATCCACGTCCACGGACATACACATGAAAAAAGCAAGATGCCCAAGTCTTGGACTCCGAAGGGTTAAAGAGCAAATACTTGGAAATCCAAACCTTGGACACACAACCACTAGAAGCAATTAAACCATTATGTGAGTTAGCATAATGCAAATGATGGTTTATCCAAGAAGATCCAACACCATCCTTGAAGGCACGCTACCAGCAGACAACTCGATGAGGAAAATGAGGTCCATCTCTAGAAAAGCGACGATGACCTTGCTTTAAAGCACCATGATGAGAACGAACAAAAGCACCAAAGGAACTTATACATCCTCACCATAGGTGTGCACCTCGATGGAGAAAATGAGGTCCACCTCTTGGGAAATGACGAAAATCCTGCCTCAGGGCAGGCCGTGGACCAAAATCAAAACCACAAAAATCGAGCCCACGATGCTGTCCAACATCACTAGAAAAGGTGTCAAAGAAGCTATCAACAAAGCCAATGCTCGTGCTAAGCTCTTTAGTGTGCATGTCATGAGAAAGACTATGCCCACTAGGAGACTTAGAAGCATGAGCTCGATGCATGTGTTTTGCATGCTAAAAACATAAATCCACAAGATGCCCATCCTTCTCAAGAAATGAGCAATGGTGTAAAGATCTACTAGGAGACACGGTCTGAGAGGATGAAGCACCATTGTTGCTCAAAGAAGAAGTCCTTTGGGATAAACTAGAAGAACCAACATCATAACTCGCCATCGTGTCGGCACTAAGATCACACATGCCATGAGATGGGCAATGTGTGTCCCTAAAATCTTGACAGCACATTCGACACCGGTGTTTGACACGGTGGAAGCAAAACTCAACAAAGTGTTCATCTTTCTTGCAAAAGGTGCAATGATACTTCTCTTTGAGAGATATAGTACCATTTGAGAAAGAAGCACCTTTGTCTTTCAAAATCCCTTGGACAACACAAGAAGAGCCACAAGGAGTCGCACTTGCCAAGAAAGTGCCACTCAAAGCAATGGCACAAATGCCAACATCAAATGACTCATATTTAGCATGAGAAGACTCCAACTCTGAATGCAAAGAAGCAGGAGTAATCTTGAAAACGTCAATCTCGGAGTGGAGGCAAATACAAGAGTCACATGACTTGGTGCTCATATCATCGCACACTCTCTTCAAGGAGTCAAGCTCATTTCTCAAGACAATGCAAGATGTGCAAGAGATTAATGATGCTTTCTTATTAAGCATGCAATTCAAAGCATCAATTTCATTCTCTAAGCTAGCACAATTCTTGTAAGAGACTAAACCATCCTTAAGTAATTTTTCATACTCTAAGCACGTGCTACAAGGGCTAGTTTCAATCTCAACAATTTCAGCCCTAACATTCTCTAATTCCTCAAGGTGAATGGAATTAGTCAATTTGAACTTCTCAATTTCAGCAAGCATGCCTACACAATAATCACAATTATTTCTAGTCATGGATCTAAAATTGCCTATTTCTAACTTAGCATTATCAAGCTCATAGTGTAAGGCAACACAAGAATCACATGGCATAGAAGCATTTGATTTCAATAGTTCATTTTCATATTTTAGGCATGCAAGAGACTTGTTCAAGTTATCCATGTCTACAAGCAAGGAATCAAAAACATAGATGGAGTTTTTGAATTTGGCAAGCTCATAAGACATATCACCATTTTCTCTTTATAGCAATTTCATTTTCTTCGTAAGAGCATGCAATTTAAGATCATATGACAACAAGTTATCAATAAGTTTTTCTTTGCTCACTTGCCTACCTTGAGTAGGGGATCATTCTCGGATGACTCATCATGATCATCCTCCAAAAGCTCTCCATCACGATCAACCTCAATTGCCACTCTACATATGCCAATGGACTCCTTGGGCTCCATGGAAAACTCATGTTTGAAACTAGAGCACATATAGGTAAAGTGGCCACAAGTGTCACACATACCACAAAGTTGATCTCTAACAACCCATCTCCAAAAGATTCACGCCTCAAGGTCGTCGCCAAAGAGTCATAAGAAGATAAACTACAAGACTCACAAGACCTTCTACTAGTCATCATGCTCAAAGATCAGTGAAGATCATAAAAGAATAAACATCGCTTGATACCACTTGTTGGACCGAAGAGGCGATTGGAAGGGTGGTTGAATAGGCCTTGAACTAAAAAATAGTCTCTTCAAAATATTTTGCCTCAAGAAGTTCAAAGTTTTTTCACTCCAACAGCTATGTGAAGCTATGAAGATCAGAGATAATGATTCAAAAAAGAACCGGGCAACAAGAGAATCAAAACTCACCGAAATACTCACTGACCGGTTAGACCAGTGAACAGTGGTGGTTAGATCAGGAAAAGTGTGGTCAGACCGGTGAACAATAAAATTAGCATAGAAAATGACTTTCAGTAGGATTTCAAAAACGCAAATTGATCCAACTTTTGATCCACAACTCCAAACTTCATGAAACTTGAAACACACCTTCTATAAGATGTTAAGAACCTATTCCATTCAAAGATCATAAAGATCATCTCCAAAGTTATGACCTTTTTCAGTTTGATTGAAGGTTACTCCAAAACTGGGCTAAATACAAAAACGGGGATTGAGAGGATCTCGTGGGAGGAATCAATCCAAGATGTCTAAGAATGGTTTTTCATATGTCGTAGCATCCTCAATCATAGGAAGAATCAAGCTAAAAATCCTCAAGAGCAAAAATGCCTAAAATCATCATTTGTTTCACCAAAACCGGGTAAAACCAAACATTGATCCAAAAGGTTGCTTGTGGATGGGTGATGATCAAGATGACCTTATGTCATATCCCACACATCCCAACAAGCAAGATCATAGCAAGATCCCAAATAAAAACCTAAGAAACACCAAAAATCCCAATGGCATTAAAGAAAGAGCAAGCATAAGATAGAACTCATCTTGGGGCAAATCTTGCATGGATTGATTAGAGATATTATAGGTTTACAGCCACTCCACCATGGAGAACAAAACCTCAACACTTGAGCACACAATCAATCCATCTCTCATGAATCCTAGCCTCTCCACTTTTCTCACCTGTCCCTAAATCACAAATTAGGGTTTCTAGGCTACAAGGCTTGGGAAGTGCACAATTAGCACCTTCCCATTTTATAGTGGGGGTTATCTCTAGAGAGACATCCCAAATGTGCACCCGTTAAGCTCACACACAAACAGGTTTCACTCACGCACGCTTTTCGAAGCGCTGTCTTCATCTTCTCTTGACCTAAACCGCATCTCCTTGCGCTGTCTTGCGCCGCAATTTCTTCAATGCCAAGAAGGTGGTTTCGCACACCACCACTTACCACATTTTTTGTATAAGATAATTTACCAAAATGCCCCTCATCGACCTTTGGCGATTCTTCGCCTCAAGCATCTCTCGATGCTCCATCATCATCCATGTGGCCCCAATGACATCCTCGCCAAGCCACTCATGTGTCCAGATCTCACCGAACCGTCATCGCTTGCAATTTCGACCAAGTCACTTGGCGCACCACATGTCTCACCATAACTGCACTTTGCTTCCTTGACCGTTTAGGACCTCGGATCATCCTTGAGCCTAGTCCGCACCTCAACTCCTCCCCGAGTCTAGTCCCGGTCAACCCCGCCTCTAACTTAGGGTTTGTATTTCAAATGTAAAATTTTGAGGAGAAATAAAACTTTTGTTGTCTCTTCAAATCATTTGAAAGTTTCTACAATTTTTCCTAGCAATTTCCAATTTGTAGAATTTAATTCTTGTGATTGGAAATTGTTGATTATCGATTCTAGCCTTCAAACTTGTGATCATCCTCTGAAGCTATTTTTCCTAGCATCTTGATCATCCTATCTACCTCCTGAATTATTTCACAATTTTTAGATTTTGTTTGCTATTTCAAATGGCCAAGTCAACTCTGTTTGAAATCTGGTCAAACTCCTGTACAGCAGCTTGTGAATTTTTCTAGAATAATGCAGTGCATAAAAGTTCTGGAAAATTATACAAGGTTGTCCTCTGTCCCTAGTAGCTACCATAAAATTTCTGAAATTTTTGTAGCTCTGGGTCTACCTCTAAAATTCCCAAACCTTCTCTGTCTTTTAAATCAAAATCTAAAAGCATCGCTCTCTGCCCGAACTCAACTCGTGCTCGAGTCCGACCGCGCCACTTGACTCGGTCGCGCCAACTAGCTGCACCGCGCGAGTCCAATTGATCGTGGCCGTCCGATGCAAATCGAACGATCCACGCTATGCGCGCGCAACCGACCGTCCGAATGCATACATCAATCTCGACCGCCCATTTCAGATCCAACGGCCGGCATCTTTCCGATAGAGTCGAACCTCGCTCGCACCGCTGGCCGCTATCGCCGATCGGTGGTCCCCACTTGTCGCCTTCGCCTCGCTTTCTCCGCACTCACCGGAGCTCGCGCGCGGCGTGCATGCTTGCCACGCACTCGCCCGCCACCTATTTGCCCTCGTGTTCGTCTCAGAGCATCGCCAGAGCTTCATAACCTCACCGCACTCATTCGGGCCATCGCTTCTTCGCTCTCTCACCTTCTCCGCCCAAATTTTCCTCTCGGCCGAGAAGAACTCGAGCGTAGCGCCGCTGCTTCGAGCCGCTTGAGCGCCGATCGCAACAGTGTTCTCTCGCCGCCGCCCATTTTGCCTATTCCGGTCCTTGGCGCCCAGTGGATCACCAGGGCGTATCGCTGCCTCGCCTCCGGCGATCTCGCCCCGCGAGCTTGCTAGCGCTCGTGAGTCTCAAGCCTCGCCGCTTGTTCCACTTGATCGCAATGCTCCACCGATGCTCACGGTGGGTTCGCCGCTTTGGTGCATCGTGGAAGCCGTGGCGACCGATTTTTCTCCGAGCTCGCAGTTTCGCGCGCTGGTGATTCCGCCGCCTCGACCTCCTTCGCCGCCATCATCTTGTGCTTATTGTTCCCGGATCAAGGCGAGCCGTGGCGCACCTTCCGAGTCTTCGGCCCGTAGCGCCTTCTCCGCGAGGCCGCATCTTCTTCTCCGCCCGCTCGCCGCCACCGCCGCCGCATTTCCGTGACTGCCACCGCTATCGAAGTTCGCGAGGTCCTTGCGAACCCGAAGGTACCACTCACTCGCCTTGAAACTCATCGGTTTGCTAGATCACCGCGCGCCGCACCGCTGCGCAGCGTTGCTCGCCGTGAACCGCCGGTGAAGATTAGTTTAACTCTAATCATGTCTTCTTTGAGTCTCTCGATTTGTGGGCCCTCTCGTAATCACGCTTAGAAATCGCTTAATCCAATCGTTATTTGTTCTCCGGTCACCGCCATGTGGGCCCATGCCGTCCGCTTGTTAGTTGTGTAGCACCGATAATGCGCTTTTCGCTGGGAAACGATTTTTGTGAGAGTAGGTTAAGTTTGCGCGTTGATATGTCAAAGACGATTTTAGAATACGCTTCGACGCCGCCGCGCGCGGGTTATTCGTCAAGACTTTCGCGGGCCCGCCCGCCGTTGTCCGGGGTTAGTTGGTCGTCGGTAGGAAAGGGTATAAATGCTTTAGTATTTCAAATGCTTTTCTCTGTAATCGTTAAATCATTTAAACTTGTAAAATGCATAACTAATTCAATTTTTATCCAAATTGCATGAAACCAGTGCTGTTATTTTTCATTTTAAATGTATTACTTACTAAAATTAGTTTCATCCATGTCTCTGTAGCAAAAATCTGTTATCTAATAAAATGATGTCTTATGTATCTTCTAAATTAGAAAATGCATATCTTTTCCAATAATTGTCCAAATTCAATGAACCCAGTTTTGTAAAATTTCATTTTCAGTATACTAACTGTTAGGATAGGTTTTATACACTGTTTCTGCTTATGAAAAGTTGTTAAGTAACTAACTAGTGGCATGTTGTATTTTTAGCTTAGAAAATTCATAGAAAATTATTAGCATCTTAAAATGATTTGTTCTCTGTTTCTAAATTTTGTTATATCTTGTTTAGGCTGCTGTGTGAATTTTGGCATGAGTTGATGTTGTTGTATGCTTAAGTTTTGTCGGTGTTATTCGCCCTTATTTGTCGTTGTGTTCGATCGTTAGGCTTCGATATTTATGCAACCCCGAGGACGATCCTCCGCACCTTATTGAGCAACAAAGATCCGTGCAAGCGCTTGATCATGATTAATCCCAGATTTTAAAGTTTAATATTTTGTTTCAATTGTATGTATGCATCGCTTAATTTGTGTTAAAATGGTTAGTTAAACCAGAGTGCATATCCTCGTAGACAAAATATGGATCTCTACTACCGAGCCTAAGTTATTTGTCGTGATTAGAGATCGCTGGATGATCTCTTGTCACTTAGTAGATTCGGTCAACTTGCTTAGACATGCTTAGTATCAGAGAATCAAGTGTTATCGACTTTAGTCAGTAACCTTGATCACACAAAATTTACTATAACTTTATGTTTTAGCATTTCGCTATGTTTATCCGCAAAACTAAAAATGAAAACAAAAATGGTTTAGACTTGGGCACAATGGTAAGACTGTGTGATCTGTTGGGTGTGACCGAAAGGTGCCCGAGTCAATTAAGGACCGAGTTACTTGCGCCACCGCATCGAGCATTTTGCGTGCTAACCACACTAGAGTATATGGGACCTCTCTTGACCTAGTACTTTGGCGTGTATTGGCCCGGTCGCAGGAGGTCGCAGGAGGGATGGAGGTGGGAGCATGGTAGTTGTCCAAAAGCTTTATCCCGAGTGGGTAGTTGTCTTTTCGGCTTTACCATGTAAGCGTATGGTGTTTCTACCCATACGAGCGCTCGGGTTGATACACAATATTGGAAACAGCCTCAGAGGACTTAGTCAGGCTTGCATACCTTCGAAGTGTGCTTTGGCTTAAAGGCGGTCCAAGTGTGGGTACATTGGTACACCCCGCAGGTTTAAAACTATTCGAATAGCCTCGCCCTAGGTTATGGACACGCCTGATACGCCCCAAGAACTAGACTCCAACATTTAAATTAAAACTTGATGGGTGGTACGAACTGGGATTCGTGTTATTGTTGTGGTGACTATTGGGATAGTCACTTCTAGGTTGTTTATCTTTCGCTTTTGTTATTATTATCCTTATCGTTATTTCAATCTTAAAAATGAATTGCAAACTTGCCTTTAAAATCAGATACCTTATGGCAAATGAAAATTGGCTTTATGCAAATAAAACATATGGTTTCCACTAGACAAGCTCGCATGTAGCATATGAACAGTCCGCTAGTTCACACGCTGTTTTGCGGGTACAAAGACAATCTTTGTACTCGTGTGCTTTGCTTAATGTTTTGTTGCAGAGGAAGAAGGTGAGCCTCGTGGGCCTCACTTCGTGAGTCAGGCTGCCGTCGTGGGTGACGACTAGTCTTGGCGGTCCTGGCCGATGCCTTGTGGGTTGGAGGCACACCGATTGGCTTTGTTTATAGCCATCTTATGGCACTTTGCTTCACTGCCGTTGTTGTCTATTTGTGTATCTTGTGGCCCGTCGCCTATGTCCTGTAATATTGTTACTATTTGTTTATCTTCCGCTTGTAGTGTGATGTTTGGACTCTATGTTTGGAATGGAGTTGATGCATACTTTTGTTGTGAGGTGTGTATATCGCTTCGGGAAGTATACATATCTCGAGGATCGCTTTATTTGATTTGTGATGCTAGGACCTGTGGTTGGTTACACTACAAACCAAATAAATTGGGGTCCTCACAAAGTTGGTATCGAGCCATTCGACCGTAGCAACCCAAGCATAGTCGTCTTTAGGATATTTTGAAAAAGCTTAATTTCAAAGTATAAAAGGGTTTATGAAAACCTAGGCAGATTCTCGATTTTACTCCTTACCTATCTTAGCCTTCTACTCTCATCTTACTCTAATTTGAGTTTAAAACTTGGCTTCTCTCCTTCCTTTCAAAAGATAGTTACTACTGGTAGAATCACTTTGGGAGAACCATAGAGAATTAAGTCTAAGTAAAATTTGTGGGAGCATAAGGGTAAGATATGTATGAGTTGCTATGTGTCCGATTTTTGCCGGTCGAACTTTATCCCGCCTTGTGTTTGTTTCTCGACCGCTTTCATGAATTTTGGGCTTTCTTGCTCTTAAATTTGTTGCTAACTTGTCTTAGTAAAACAGATGGCCGGAGAACGCGTGCGGCGCCAACAAGCTGGTCATGATGAGGAGCTTCCTCCTCCGACCATGGTCGAGGTTCTCGCCGATCGAGCGAACCGCATGGACCGACGCGCATCTTGGAGGTTATTGCTAGGAATACCTCCACTCGCCGGTGGTGGCGCCACCGCACTCGCTGGGACTTGCAGAGTTCCTCCGCACACAACCGCCGACTTTCTCCCGCCTCGAGGACCTCTCGATGCGTGACGATTGGTCGCGCATGGTTGAGCGAAAGCTCAACATAGCTCGCTGCCAGCGCAGACAAGGCGCTTCGCGGCCCCACCGCCTTGAGGGCGCGCACACTCATGGTGGGAGAACTATTCGCCATGCAGCCCGCGGGCCATGTGGTCGCGTGGGAGGAGTTCCGCCGCTTTTCGTCGGGCCCACATCCTGCACGGCCCGATGAAGTCAAGAAAAGGAGTTCCTCGCGCCAAGCAAGGGCGCAAGTCCGTGACGGAGTACCTTTACGAGTTCAATCATCCGCTCGTTATGCTCCGGTGAGGTGGCCTCGATGAGGCTAGCAGAGAAGTTTATGGATGGCTTGTCCGAGGAGCCGCAGACAAGCTATCCATTGTGGACTTTCGCACTTTCGTGCCTTGGTAGATAAGGCCATTGTTGCCGAGCATAAGGCGAAGGCGCTGGGTGAGTCCCGCAAGCGCAAATGGGAGGCGATCGTCGCTTCACACCACCTCGCTCGTCCTCTGGCCGGGCCAAGCACCAGCTGGCCCGCTCTTTTGCTCCACCGGCGCCGAGACCATCTCGCACCAGCTCCGCCCACCGCAGCCGTGAGCCAGCCACGCGGCGCCGCGATCCAAAGAGCAGAGCGGTCTCCGCAATCCGGCGCCGAGGTGATTTGTTTTCGCCGCCACAACAAGGGCCATTATGCGAATGCTCGCCTCGAGTGTTGCAGCAGCCCTCGCCCTAATGGAGGACGCGGGTGGGGAGCGGTCACCCGCTCGACTGTAAGATTATTCAAGACCTGTGGTGCGAGCAATGGTCGAGTGAACCACCTTTCACCGAGGAGGCTCAGAGGCGCCGATGTCGTCGGATTGGTACACTTCTTGTTAATTCTCGCCCCGCCGCAGATATTTGATTCTCGAGCATCGATTCTTTTATTTCAAGATCATTTGCTGCTGTTAGTGGTCTTCGCCGTGTTCCTTTGGGAGTTCTTTGCTCATCCGCCTCCGGTCGGAAATGAGAGCCGATTTACATGTGTCGGATGTTTCTATCATAGTTGAAGGAGTGGGATTTTTGGCAAATCTCATTCTCGCTCGCTCAATGAGTCCGATGTGATTCTTGGCATGGATTGGTTGTCCCAAAGACTTGGGGCGATTGATTGTGCCAGAAGATCGTTTATCTTACCAGCTTCTTCGCGCGAGCAGTCGGATTTTCGCCGCAGCCTTCAGTGGGCCGATCTATGTGCAATAGAAGCGAAGCCACCTTTGCATTCGTGGATGTTCCCATAGTATCCGACTTTGGGGATGTCTTTCCAAGATTTGCCCGATGCCTCCGCTCGAGATCCGAGTTTGCCATCGAAGTTGCTGCCCTGCATCGCCCGATTTCAAGGCGCCAGACGGATGCCTCCCAATGAGCTAGAAGAATTGAAGAAGCGCTTGGCGAGCTCCAAGCAAAGGGTTTCATCCGCCCCAGCCATCTCCTTGGGGTTGTCCGTGATCTTTGTGAAGAAGAAGGACAAGACTTTGCGCATGTGTGTTGACTACCGCCCTCTCAATGAAGTGACGGTGAAGAACAAATATCCTCTCGCCTGTATTGATGATCTTTTGACCAGCTTGTCCGAGCTCGTGTGTTCTCCAAGATTGATCCGAGGTCGGGCTATCATCAAGTCCGGATCGTGGCCGAGGATATTCAAGACGGCCTTCACTACTCGTTATGGTCTGCAGACGAGTACACCGTCATGTCTTTTGGTTTGACCAATGCTCCAAGCGTTGTTCATGAACCTTATGAATTCGTATTCATGGAGTATTTGGACAAATTTGTGGTGGTTTTTATTGATGACATTCTTATCTATTCCAAGATCAAGCAGAGCATGCCGAGCATCCAAGATTGTTTTGGGCAAGTTATGAACATCACTATATGCAAAGTTCAAGAAATGTGAGTTCGTTGAAGGAAGTGGCATTCTTGGGCCATGTTCTTTCACCGAGGCATAGTCGTGGATCCCAAAGAAAGTCACGATGTTCTATCTTGGGGCCACCAAGTCACCATCGATGTGCGGAGTTTTCTTGGTTTAGCGGCTACTATCGCCGCTTTATCGAGAACTTCTCCAAAATCGCAGCCGATGACCGAATTGCTTAAGAAGGACAAGAAGTTTGTATGGTCCTCTCGCTTGTGATGAGAGCTTTGTGAGCTCAAACAACATTGACTTCACTCCAGCCTCACTCTTCCCGATATCCGCAAGAGCTTCGATATTTATTGTGATGCCTCTCGCCGGGACTTGGGTGTGTTCTTATGCAGAAGGCAAGGCGCTTGCCTATGCATCCAGCGCTTGAGACCTCACGAGCTCAACTATCCCACCCATGATTTAGAGCTTGTCATGTGGTTCATGCACTCAAGATTTGGCGGCATTATTTGATCTAGAATCACGTGAGGTGTATTCCACCACAAGAGTTTGAAATACTTATTCACTCACCAGATCCAACCTCAGCAGAGGAGATGGCTAGAATTGATCAAAGATTATGACATGGGTATTCAAGATCATCCCGGCAAGGCCAATGTGGTTGCCGATGCACTTAGTCGAAAAGTGTATTGCAATACTGATGATCCAAGAGCAAAGAACTCGCGCTTCTTGCACTCCAAATGCCTCAACTTGGGTTTGGTTGAGCACGGTTCCTTATCGCCTGGTTGTGCAACCAACCTTGGTGGATCAAATCAAGGCAAAGCAAAGAATCGATGATGGTGTGGGTAAAATCAAGCGTAACATCGTGAATGGATCACCAAGTGTTTCACAGAGGATGAGCACGGTGTTGTATGGTTTGGGCAGCGCCTCGTGGTCCCAAAGATCCCCGAAGGCGGATTTGATCCTCCAGAGGCCCATGATTCGCCTTTATCCATCCATCCCGGCCACTAAAATGTACCAAGATCTCGCGCCGAGATTCTGGTGGACTCGCATGAAGCGCGAGATTGCCAGGTTCGTGGCCAGATGTGACATATGCTGTCGTGTCAAGGCCGAGCATCAACGTCCAGCAGGTCTTCTCCAGCCCTTGCCTATACCAGAGTGGAAATGGGATTCCGCTGGTATGGACTTCATCACCGGTCTACCCTGCACTTCTTCGTGGAAGGATGCATTATGGGTTATAATTGATCGATTGACGAAGGTGGCCCATTTCCTTCCAAAGGCGATCAAGATTGATGTGAATCAGCTAGCGGATCTTTACATATCCCGCATTGTGAGTCTGCATGGTGTGCCACGAACGATAGTGTCAGATCGTGGCTCTCTTTTCACTTCCCGATTTTGGCACAGCCTGCAGGAGGCCATGGGTACCCGTCTTTCTTTCACCACCTATCATCCTCGATCGATGGTCGACGGAGCGAGTCAACCAAGTTCTAGAAGATATGCTCCGTGCTTGTGTTCTTTCCTATGGGAAGAATTGGGAGAAGTGCCTACCACTTGCCGAAGTTCTCCTACAACAACAATTTTTCAGCTAGTCTTGGTATGGCACCGCTTGAGGCTTTGTATGGACGGCGCCGCAGAACACCGCTGAACCGGTCGAACCGTGAAAGGCGCTCTTGGCCCGATTCGATCAATGAGGCGTAAAGTCAAGTGCGCTTGATTCGTGAGCACTTGCGCCGTAGCTCACCCGTGCGTAAGAGCTATGCGATCGCCGCCGCCGTGAGCTAAGTTTCAGCCCAATGACTTTGTGTATCTCAAAGTCTCACTCAAGGGACACCGCTGCTTCGTGTCAAGGGCAGTTAGCTCCTCGATATGTCCGCCATATCGCATCATCAAGAAAGTGGGAGCCGTTGCATACAAGTTGGAGTTGCCACCACACTCAAGGGGTGCACGATGTTTTCCATGTGTCACAATTGAAGAAGTGCCTCCGTGTTCCAAATTGAGGAAACACCCTTGGAAAATATTGATGTGCGTGAAGATCCGCCTTATCGTGAGCGCCTGCTCAGATCCTCGAAGAAGTCGAACGCAGAACAAGGAACCGGTGATCAAGTTCTTAAAGTTCAGTGGTCGAACCACTCCGAGGATGAAGCCACTTGGGAGCGGAGGATCGCCTCCGAGCAGATTACCCATCCTTCTTCTCCCAGTTGATCGTAATCTCTGGCGAGATTCCTGTAAGGGGGAGATTTGTAACAGCCCTAACTTAGGGTTTGTATTTCAAATGTAAAATTTTGAGGAGAAATAAAACTTTTGTTGTCTCTTCAAATCATTTGAAAGTTTCTACAATTTTCCTAGCAATTTCCAATTTGTAGAATTTAATTCTTGTGATTGGAAATTGTTGATTATCGATTCTAGCCTTCAAACTTGTGATCATCCTCTGAAGCTATTTTTCCTAGCATCTTGATCATCCTATCTACCTCCCTGAATTATTTCACAATTTTTAGATTTTGTTTGCTATTTCAAATGGCCAAGTCAACTCGTTTGAAATCTGGTCAAACTCCCAGACAGCAGCTTGTGAATTTTCTAGAATAATGCAGTGCATAAAAGTTCTGGAAAATTATACAAGGTTGTCCTCTGTCCCTAGTAGCTACCATAAAATTTCTGAAATTTTTGTAGCTCTGGGTCTACCTCTAAAATTCCCAAACCTTCTCTGTCTTTTAAATCAAAATCTAAAAGCATCGCTCTCTGCCCAACCCAACTCAGCTCGAGTCCGACCGCGCCACTTGACTCGGTCGCGCCAACTAGCTGCACGCGCGCGAGTCCAATTGATCGTGGGCCGTCCGATGCAAATCGAACGATCCACGCTATGCGGCGCAACCGACCGTCCAATGCATACATCAATCTCGACCGCCCATTTCGATCCAACGGCCGGCATCTTTCCGATAGAGTCGAACCTCGCTCGCACCGCCACGCTATCGCCGATCGGTGGTCCCCACTTGTCGCCTTCGCCTCGCCTTCTCCGCACTCACCGAGCTCGCGCGCGCGGCGTGCATGCTTGCCACGCACTCGCCGCCGCCACCTATTTGCCCTCGTGTTCGTCCAGAGCATCGCCAGAGCTTCATAACCTCACCGCACTCATTCGGCCATCGCTTCTTCGCTCTCACCTTCTCCGCCCAAATTTTCTCTCACGAGAAGAACTCGAGCGTAGCGCCGCTGCTTCGAGCCGCCTTGAGAGCCGATCGCACAGCCGTGTTCCTCTCGCCGCCGCCCATTTTGCCTATTCCGGTCCTGGCGCCCAGTGGATCACCAGGGCGGTGATCGCTGCCTCGCTCCGGCGATCTCGCCCCGCGAGCTTGCTAGCGCTCGTGAGTCTCAAGCCTCGCGCTTGTTCCACTTGATCGCAATGCTCCACCGATGCTCACGGTGGGTTCGCCGCTTTGGTGCATCGTGGAAGCCGTGGCGACCGATTTTTCTCCGAGCTCGAGCCGCCGTGGTGATTCCGCCGCCTCGACCTCCTTCGCCGCCATCATCTTGTGCTTATTGTTCCCGGATCAAGGCGAGCTGTGGCGCACCTTCCGAGTCTTCGGCCCGTAGCGCCTTCTCCGCGAGGCCGCATCTTCTTCTCCGCCTCCGCTCGCGCCGCCGCCCGCATTTCCGTGACTCGCCACCGCTATCGAAGTTCGCGAGGTCCTTGCGAACCCGAAGGTACCACTCACTCGCCTTGAAACTCATCGTTTGCTAGATCACCGCGCGCCGCACCGCAGCAGCGTTGCTCGCCGCGGAACCGCCGGTGAAGATTAGTTTAACTCTAATCATGTCTTCTTTGAGTCTCGATTTGTGGGCCCTCTCGTAATCACGCGAAATCGCTTAATCCAATCGTTATTTGTTCTCCGGTCACCGCCATGTGGGCCCATGCCGCCGCTTGTTAGTTGTGTAGCACCGATAATGCGCTTTCTCGTTGGGAAACGATTTCTTTGTGAGAGTAGGTTAAGTTTATGCGCTGATATGTCAAAGACGATTTTAGAATACGCCGACGCCGCCGCGCGGGTTATTCTCGTCAAGACTTTCGCGGGCCCGCCCCGCCGCTGTCCGGGGTTAGTTGGTCGTCGGTAGGAAAGGGTATAAATGCTTTAGTATTTCAAATGCTTTTCACTGTAATCGTTAAATCGCTTAAACTTGTAAAATGCATAACTAATTCAATTTTTATCCAAATTGCATGAAACCAGTGCTGTTATTTTTCATTTTAAATGTATTACTTACTAAAATTAGTTTCATCCATGTCTCTGTAGCAAAAATCTGTTATCTAATAAAATGATGTCTTATGTATCTTCTAAATTAGAAAATGCATATCTTTTCCAATAATTGTCCAAATTCAATGAACCCAGTTTTGTAAAATTTCATTTTCAGTATACTAACTGTTAGGATAGGTTTTATACACTGTTTCTGTTTATGAAAAGTTGTTAAGTAACTAACTAGTGGCATGTTGTATTTTTAGCTTAGAAAATTCATAGAAAATTATTAGCATCTTAAAATGATTTGTTCTCTGTTTCTAAATTTTGTTATATCTTGTTTAGGCTGCTGTGTGAATTTTGGCATGAGTTGATGTTGTTGTATGCTTAAGTTTTGTCGGTGTTATTCGTCCTTATTTGCTGTTGTGTTCGATCGTTAGGCTTCGATATTTGCGGCAACCCTGAGGACGATCCTCCGCACCTTATTGAGCAACAAAGAATGTGCAAGCAGCTTGATCATGATTAATCCCAGATTTTAAAGTTTAATATTTTGTTTCAATTGTATGTATGCATCGCTTAATTTGTGTTAAAATGGTTAGTTAAACCAGAGTCGCATATCCTCGTAGACAAAATATGGATCTCTACTACCGAGCCTAAGTTATTTGTCGTGATTAGAGATCTGGATGATCTCTTGTCACTTAGTAGATTCGGGTCAACTTGCTTAGACATGCTTAGTATCAGAGAATCAAGCTGTTATCGACTTTAGTCAGAACCTTGATCACACAAAATTTACTATAACTTTATGTTTTAGCATTTCGCTATGTTTATCCGCAAAACTAAAAATGAAAACAAAAATGGTTTAGACTTGGGCACAATGGTAAGACTGGTGTGATCTCTGGGTGTGACCGAAAGGTGCCCGAGTCAATTAAGGACCGAGTTACTTGCGCCACCGCATCGAGCATTTTGCGCGCTAACCACACTAGAGTATATGGGACCTCTCTTGACCTAGTACTTTGGCGTGTATTGGCCCGGTCGCAGGAGGTCGCAGGAGGGATGGAGGTGGGAGCATGGTAGTTGTCCAAAAGCTTTATCCCGAGTGGGTAGTTGTCTTTTCGGCTTTACCATGTAAGCGTATGGTGTTTCTACCCATACGAGCTGCTCGGGTTGATACACAATATTGGAAACAGCCTCAGAGGACTTAGTCAGGTGCAGATACCTTCGAAGTGTGCTTTGGCTTAAAGGCGGTCCAAGTGTGGGTACATTGGTACACCCCCGCAGGTTTAAAACTATTCGAATAGCCTCGCCCTAGGTTATGGACACGCCTGATACGCCCCAAGAACTAGACTCCAACATTTAAATTAAAACTTGATGGGTGGTACGAACTGGGATTCGTGTTATTGTTGTGGTGACTATTGGGATAGTCACTTCTAGGTTGTTTATCTTTCGCTTTTGTTATTATTATCCCATCGTTATTTCAATCTTAAAATGAATTGCAAACTTGCCTTTAAAATCAGATACCTTATGGCAAATGAAAATTGGCTTTATGCAAATAAAACATATGGCCTCCACTAGACAAGCTCGCATGTAGCATATGAACAGTCCGCTAGTTCACACGCTGCCTTGCGGGTACAAAGACAATCTTTGTACTCGTGTGCTTTGCTTAATGTTTTTGTTGCAGAGGAAGAAGGTGAGCCTCGTGGGCCTCACTTCGTGAGTCAGGCTGCCGCTTCGTGGGTGACGACTAGTCTTGGCGGTCCTGGCCGATGCCTTGTGGGTTGGAGGCACACCGATTGGCTTTGTTTATAGCCATCTTATGGCACTTTGCTTCACTGCCGTTGTTGTCTATTTGTGTATCTTGTGGCCCGCCGCCTATGTCCTGTAATATTGTTACTATTTGTTTATCTTCCGCTTGTAGTGTGATGTTTGGACTCTATGTTTGGAATGGAGTTGATGCATACTTTTGTTGTGAGGTGTGTATATCGCTTCGGGAAGTATACATATCTCGAGGATCGCTTTATTTGATTTGTGATGCTAGGACCGTGTGGTTGGTTACACTACAAACCAAATAAATTGGGGTCCTCACAGCTTAGGTTATTTTATAGTTTTGGGACGTGAAGTGTCCAAAGGATATATACCAGCTAAAGTGAACCCATGCAAACGATACCAAAAAAACGGTTAAAGGCGGCAACCACGCCGCTTGTGCTGTTGGCGAGCTACAGCCTACAGCACGTTGCCGGCCGGGAAGGCTGGTTACCCGGTTGGTAAGCTCACATGCATAGTGATTACTGCTTTTGCGTAAGCGGCACGAGATAGCCGTACTATTAACGTGCGTGTAGCAATTTTGAGTCTGATTTTTTTAAAAAAGATTTGGATCTACATTTGTTAGTGTTCTCTCTCGTGGAGTAACTTGGAAGTACTACTACTACGACGCTACAATGAAATTTATGAGCAATGGAATTAAAGAACATCGTCACAAAAGGAACCTACTGTGGAAATATGAAAAATGCCCACTTTCGTTCTTAAATATAATGCTCCTTTTCAAGAGTTAATGTCCACTTTTGATATAGACATTTTGCATGGTAAGACAGAAAATTATTAATAACACATTTGTTCTTTTTTTAAACTAGCAAAATAGCCCACGCAACTGAACGGCTAGTCCTATTACTCCATTTTATTTTGTTATCGGACTTATGTTTCCTATATAATTTATAATTTTGAATCATGTAAGCAGCTGTTAAGATTAAAGAAACCTCCCGTGCTAGAAGGTAGATCTGGATAAATCTATTGTTTCAGACTTTGGTCTTTGTATGCATGGTCCGATTGAGACAATATTCGTAACATGTATTCTTGTTTCTTCTTATTCGACTTCCTACTATAGCTTCAATTCTCTCTTGCTTTGCCTCTGAAAGGTGCAACATACATTTGTTAGTCAATGCTTCTTTCTATTATAGTATACAAAGTCCCTAATCTCATTTCCTAATGCATAAGTAATAGATGACTATTTATATGCTCAGTATGACATAGAGTGATGAGAAGTTTGTTTGTTGGCGAAAGCTTTAGTTTGTTTTGGAAAAGAATAAGTACTAGATAACTATTTTTTTTTCTTATGAGAGGTTTGTTCATTGAAGAAAATTTTAATGCTTGAGTAAAATTTTAGGTGATCGTGTTGATGCTTTAGTGCGGGTTAGAGAGGGGAGGATATGGCTGTTATGAAACTTTTAGTGTCCCATATAAAATGCGGAGTTCGCTTTTTATTAGCCATGATGTGCAGCACGTACTAAAGTTTCATCTTGGTTCTAAAGTTTCCTCTTGGTCCTTATTGTTAGTTTATATGCAAAGTGACTGTTCTTTGCTGACTCCGGTGAAAGCTATTTTGGACTTTATGAAACTTTGAAGTCTCATGTAAATTGTAGTTAGTAGTTGTTTTTTAAGGAAAGTACCCTGATTTATATTAATAAGCAACACAGTACACAGTCCACAAAGTTACATTTTGGTCCAGTAGTAGTTAGTAATTGATTTGTATGATCATTGTTTTTGGTCCAATCACGGATTCTATTGTATGCTAGCGTTGAACGTCGGTTTAGGATTTTGTTCACAATTTGTAGCCATCTGGAGTGCCACAGCTGACTCTTTTGTATTCAGCTTGCTGTTTTAGGTTAAGTACATATAATAAGCTATTTCACCAATTAATATACATAGTATTGGTCTTTGGCTGATGATAGTCCACTCACATCCATCTTCATGCTTCGCACAAACGGAACATGTAAATTACTTGGTACAGTGGGTTAATGCTCACCTCCCCAGTAAGTTTTCTAGCTTTTGTAACTACAATGTTAGATATGTGGTCAGGCCCTGGTCATAACAATCAATTTCAAATCTTACAATGTTATATAGCAATGTACCCTGCTGTCAATTACTGACAAAATAGCCCATATTTCGTGTGTTTGTTTTGACGAGTTAGCTGGGAACCCCCAGCAGTTACCGAATGTTTGTAATATGAAACTATGTTAGTTTTCAATAATCCTTTTGTCAAAAAAGTAGATAATGAACTATACATCGAAGTTCTTTATCACTATTACGTAATTTTTTTTTCCATTTTCTCTTCTGAATTGTTAAGACTAATATCTGTAGTTATTTTCTATGATATTACAAACACATATATTGATTCCCACAGACCCACCTCCCGATTTTTACATGATTTCGTAATTTGAAGGAGATGTGAGTAATATGTTCCATATGATTGTCGAGAAGAAGTGTCACGTAGATGTTTGATTGTCGCCTTGGTGGGTGGCATCACTATATACTACATTTTTTAGATAATAGAAGAGAAAAAACTCTTTTGGCCTCTGCATCAATGATGCACACTGCCCATTTATTAATAAGTTTAAAGCACTGAAGTAACCAAAGCTGTTAAAAAGTGGCTTAAAAGCCTTACAAGCAAACAATGACTGAAAAATAACCTCAATCAATACAAATCCTGTGACTAAACTGCCACTCATGAATACTTAAAATTTCCTTTGCCACTATCTCCAGTCTGTCGCTTCCGGCCAACATGGATTCCTTTTGGGCCGGTTTCTGCAAATTTGCCCAAGCCCTCAGCCAGTGCCCACTAAAAAAGATAACCTACAAGGGATTAGTGGCAATCTTTTTGTAAAAATAACCCCATTCGACATAACCGGATAGACCAACATAAGGCACTAGCTCCCACTAGGAGTTACGACTTTACAATTTTGGAATATCACAACCAATTCCCAAACATGTTTGCTATACTCACAGGAGGAGATAAATTAAATACACATTGAACATCCCACCATGCAAGACATGCAAAGGGACATTCAATAAAAAGATGTTGAATTGTTTCATCGTTAATACAAAAACAACACTTTTTGCTTCCCCTTCAATTTCTTTTAAGCAGATTATCTTTAGTTAAAACTACCCCTCGTTAATAGGAAAATTTTCACTTTTAATGGAATTTTAATTAGCCAAAAAAAGTTCCTAATGAGTGCTTGAGAACTTCCAAAAAGTGCCGCATAGAAAGTCTGCACTAAAAAAAGTCCAGACTTATTCAAATTCCATCTGAAAACATCTTTTTGAGAGGTCGGATGTAAATTAGCAATTCTCAAAATTAACTCATTCCACGCATGTGACTTAGGCCCAATAATAGGTCTTCGAAAAGAAATATTTAAAGGTACCGATTGCAGAATATTCGCCACTGTATCATCCTTTCTTCTTACCACATTATAAAGAAGTGGATATTGACTTTTCAGTGGAGAGTTTCCTAACCAAATATCTTCCCAAAACCTAGTTTGCATTCCATTTTAAATATAAAATGAACCAAAAACAAAAAAACTGATCCTTGATTTTCATTAAACCTGACAAAAAATGGGAGGTTCTAGGCTTATGAACCATCTGCGAAAGACTCTTCCCACCTAAATATTTTTCTTTTAACATAGATCGCCAAACACCTTCTTCATTTAGTAATTTAAATAACCATTTTCCTAGAAGACTTTTGTTTTTTGTGTCTAAGTTATGTATGCAGAGACCGCCCTGCTCTTTAGGTGAACACACTAAACTCCACTTAGCAAGCCTATACTTTTATTTTTGACTATCGCTCTGCCAGTAAAATCGAGAGCGATAAAAATCTAATCTTTTGATAACCTCTCTAGGCACCTCAAAAAAAGATAACATAAACATAGGCAAACTGCTAAGTCCGAATTAATAAGCACTAATCGACCACCAACTGACATATTTTTTTCCTTTCCTACAGCTAAGCTTCTTTTCAACTCTATCCTCAACCCCTTTCTAATCACAATTCCTTAGTTTTCAAGTGAATCGAATACCTAAGTACTTGAAAGGAACTGCACCTACTTCAAAACCAAATAACTGAGTATACTGTGATTCGACCTCTTTAGCAGTACCAAAACAGAAAATCTCGCTCTTATAAAAATTAATCTTTAAACTCGATAATTGTTCAAAGACATATAGAATAAGCTTGAGATTCTTTACTTGTTCTAAATCATTATTCAGAAAGAGGATAATGTCATTAGCATACTGTAAAATTGACAACCCATTATCAATAAAGTGGGGAACTACTCCCCATAAAAGACTACATGACTTACAATATAATTATGATCTTGTATGCAGTAATTTTCAACACTAGAATGTCTGCTTGTTAACTGATTTTGTTTATTCAATACATCTTTCAAAAGTTTCAAACATGGTATCTATCTTATGTGAGAAATGGTAATATAAAACATTATTTCTATTTCCAATTTTATTTTCTTAGCGACGTGGATTGATCATCGGTAATATTATTTGAAGCAAAATATATTGGAAAAAATGTGCATGGCAAGTGCACGCTTAGTAGTGTTAGGTAAAGACAAAGAACCAAACATCCATACTTCTCGATTATCACCACCATCTACAGTATAACAAATATAACTCTATTTTAAATATAAAAAGATAAATATTCTAGCATTCAGCTGCATGATTGCATGAGATTTATGGCTATTTATGCTCATGTCTTTATGTCTCTTTGGGCATGTGCAATCGGGGCAGAGTTAGGCCGGATGGTAAATTATAGTGAAGTAAATAAAAATGTACACAAAAGAAAACATGCATGGGAGCCTGGTCCTAAGGAGAAGGGAAAATTTTGTTCTTGCCATTAAAAATGTGTGCAATATCGTTTCTGCCATCAGAAATCTGCTCATTTCATTTTGTCATCCTTCTGTTAGTGAGCATTTCGTTTTTGCTACTCCATCCAATTTTTCGTCAAGTCAACGGAGATTGACCGTTAGAAATATGCAAAAATATCAGAAAAAGTTTTTTTGAAAAAATAAAAAAATAAAAGAAAACACAAAAAAAAAACTAAGGGATCACTTCTGAACAAAAAAAATCAGAATTTGTTTACACCAGGAAAAGTTTATCAATGTTTTATAAAAGTTCAGGAAGATTAAACCGTTTTTCTTAATGTATTTTTCTCAAGAAATTTTCCTAGTGTATTACAAAAAAATTATTTTTTTGTTCAAATGTTATCCTTAAAATTTTCCATATTATTTTTATTTTTTCTTTTTCCTATTATTTTCTCCTTTTTATGATATTTTTGCATATTTCTTAACTATCAATCTTCGTTGACACGACGAAAAAATATGCATCGACAGAAGAATGACAAAAACGGATTGAACAGATTTCTGATGGCACAAACAATATTACACACATTTTGAGTGGCAAAAACAAAATTTTCCCTTAGGAGAAAGGCAGAAGAAGCATCATTAGACACAAGGAATGAGCCCTTCCCAACTAAATTTCAGGAATCAGGAGCAACAGATGTCGGGGGTACTTTTTCATCAATTTTTATGTGGAGAGAAGAGATGGTTACTTCATATTTCACACCTTAATTTATTATATAATAAAAGCTGATGACAACTAGTAAGAACACAATATATACTAGAAATTCTAAAAAGAGATAAAAACATTCAACCCTTACTTCGTGGACCCTAATTATAAAAGCTTATATTTGATAGTTGACTTAAGGATATACTACATCCATTCCAGTCGTTTTAGAATCTGTGAAGGTCAAAATTTTAACTTTGACCATCAATATATAAAAAATTAACTAGATTGGCAACATGAAATTGGTATCACTAGATCCATCAATATATATAATTATTTTTATTTGAAACAACATATTTTCATACGAATTGATAATCAAAATGTCACATTGGAGACTATGTCAATATCCGAAATGACTTACATTTAGAAGCAGAGGGAGCATTACTTACAAGCAATTTGAAAATATAGTTGTATTTGTTGTACAATTGTAATAGTAATAATAACTATATATTATTAATCTATACCGTTATAATCTAGTCCTACCAAAATAAGTGGTACTGTAGATCTTCTCTTTTCTCTAGATTAATATTTTTTTCTAACTTACGGATTATTATACATCGAATATCATGAGTTGTTTGTAGATATATAGATTTCTATTTTGGACTGGGGTAGTTTCTTTTAAACATAACCAAACATGTCACTAATCAATACTCCTAAGTGCTGGGCTGGATTTTCCCTTTAAAAAAAGTGCTAGGCTGGGTTTTTTTTTTTTTTTGAAACAGGAGACTAGCTTCCATTTCATTAACGAAACAGTAAAGTTCTGGAAACGCCGCAGCACAACGCACGCAAAAGGATTTTGACGAACAACATCATCACCATTCAGACAAGTCCGTTTACTACCTTATTACAAACGCCACCATAACGCTAAAAGAAAAATGTAACAACTACCGAAGTACCGATCATATCCCTACAACACAACCATTTGCAAAACGAAATTAACACCTGTCGTTTTCTCCATCTTCCGACCTTCTCGTCAGTGGAACCCATCCCTTTCGATCTACTGAAAGCTTCATTCACAACTAGCCACAACAGCTTGGATTCCGAGCGAAGAGCCTCACGCACTCCTTTCTGCAAACCGGCCCAAAAATTCAATCCATTGAAAAATCTGTTTGGACCCCGAAATTGGATTTATTTTCAAGTCAAGAGGTTATACCCGAGGCATAACTCTTAACGGAAAACAAACCCAATTCCAAGTTCCCGGATATGTGTCTCACATTAGTTCCCAGGATCAAAGACTAATGTGCACATATCCTAATAACATTGTACACAGTTATACATAAGTCATACATTATTATTGAAAATATTTTACAAGACTAGAATGTACAAGAACAAGTGGCCAGCAGCCACTAAACAGAAGTTTTGCAGCGGAAACAAATACCCCATCACCCGCAGGCAACTGAGTGGAGGTAAAAATAGCGTACACATAACCGTCCTCACCTGCAACAAGTGGTTAAAGCACCTGAGTACAAAAGGTACTCGCAAGACTTACACATACTAATAAAAGAAAGTGTATGGGAGGTACTATACAAAGGATATGAGATTATACATGATAAGGTTGTCCAAAGAATGGTCATAATGGTATAAATTTTTGCATAAAGCAACAAGTTAGTTCCTATACATTCTAGTTTTACCAAGGCCATTTAGTAAACCAAAATTTTGGACCAAAAGAATACAAGTATCAATAATTTAAATGTAGATCAATTCATAACCAAGTGGCTGCCCACTTGATAAACTAACACGCATGAACAACCATTCATGCTGATACCAAGTTATAACCATATCAATTTTAATTTGAATTCTAACAAATGTTGTCTCGAACCCAAGTGGTTGTCCGTAACTGTGCACACGGCTATTCGAATAGTTTTAACCCTACAGGGGGTGTACATCTTTACTCACACGATTGACTTGACTAGCCCGTAAGCCTCCGGATAATAGCACACTTCCTTTAGTACGCGCGTCGGGAAATCAAGACTCGGTATTTTTCAGCAAGACGATCTTATTGAGTTGAATCACCCATGTGAGACCTGATCCCACTTAGTACAAGTTTTTGATAGAACCTGCTAACCGGGGCACGCAAGTTGTACCGGGAGTGCCGACCCAATCGATAGAAATTAAAGTTGTGCTCACTGCACATAATAGATTGCAGTCGGAGCCCTAAGAACAACATGATCATACACATGCGTCCTTACACCACCCATTTTCCAACTCAATAAGATATTCCCCTTACTTAACCAAGCGGTGCCCATACAGTGCGTGTGGAAGTACGAGTGGTACTTGGATTAACGGAGGCACAAAATTCGGTCCTTAATGATTCGGACAAGACTACCACAAACCCAATTCTCGTGCATGGAGGCACCCACACTATCCACCATTTGTCCAAATTTAAATCATGTTTCAAAGATCAAAATTTATACTAAAACATCAGATTCAAGATCTGAACGAAACTTAGAAACATAAAATGTCCAGTGTTTCCCTTGATCGACGAGATAAGCCCGTCAACCGAACTAACGTATTTAATAATTTGCAGGGCTAAGCATTCATAGAAAACATAAATACTATCACAATATATCCAACTTAAGCTCAACTGTATGGAATGATTATGTATGGAGTGATTATGGATAAACCACAAGTATTAGGATATAACTAATCTAAACTCACAAATTAAAAATATGGCAAAAATAGCATACAAGCAATTCTTATTGCAATTTAAAATACTAAAGTACAAACACTGGGATCAAGATGATGCAAGAGGATGCTTGCCTTTGTTGATAAACCACTTGTTCACTCTCTAGTTGCTCATAATCACTCACGTCGGACAAATCAAAATCTAAAAAGAGTGATAACAAATGAATACCAAGAAAATATCAAAATGCCAAAATGCTGAAAAATGCATGACATTTACATATTAGTGAGATTATGATTCTAGATGTATTTAGGTATAGATTTTAGTTTAATTGGAGTTCAATTTCTTATGGACTTTTGAAGTTAATTCAATTTCTAGTGTGATAATAACGACAAACAATACCTAGAGCCTAAGTTATATTGTTTTCCTTAACAGGATACCTAGTACTCACAAACACTCTCTCCAGGCATTCTATGTATACATCCATGATGATCATACAGTCAAAATAAATCCTCCTAGATGCTCTCGTCAATTAGCTTTCTAATTTGACTATTTTTCGATTAGTTGTAACACTCGCTATTCTAAGCCAAGATGCCACCTATTTAATCTAACAATCTACACAATGAGGAAGAATAAGAAATAGGGTATGAACTAATGGCGAGATCAAAACATCCAGACATGATGAAGGTATCCTTCCTTCACCATCTAGGTTATTTATTTCAGATCATCAATAATGACAGTTCGCATGCAGTAATAAATCAACATCCTTGTGGAGAAGGTATCCTTCCTTCACCAATTATAATTTAATTATTACAGTTCATCAATAACAAATGATAGATAGAATTAAATTTAATCTTGAACATGAATAGTATGATGTGAACGAGTAGTGTGTGTCTACTCCCTCCCAAGTGAGCCAACATCAGGGGTTACCTAAAATAAACAAACAACGCAAGAGTGAGTCCGTGACTCAGCAAGTACAGTGAAAAAGATAGAACACATATACGAACAAGACATCATCATTTAAGAATGCGAACATTGCATCGAGTGAGCACATAGGAAAAACATGAAATGGATGAATGTAATCAAGGATGGACTGCACACATGCTTATACCGGTATAGCTAGTGACACACCCGTCGGTGTTCACTTAAGCCCGCACCTTAACAAAAGTGCGGGGATCCAAGTCCTGTATGAAGAACGTTTCATACAGGTGTCCAAATCTGCCCATACTGGAATTGATGGGTCTTACGTGCCCATACTGGAATTGATGGGTCTTTCTATCTACTCCCGTGGACGGGACATGACAATGTCCAAAACTGCCCACATTGGAATGGTGGGACTTACACTCCACTCCCGTAGATAAAACATGAATTATGATGCATGAACTGAAGTATGAATTATGAAAGACATCATATGTATACTCATGTATATAACACATAAGAAAAGGATATAAACTTTGAATATTCTCATGGATATCGGAAAAACACAAACCGGTCATCAAGCATGCATCATACTCCAAACATATGAACAACAAGGTACTTGCCTTCCGCGTTGCGACGCGTTAGCAGGCAACGAAGGTGCTCCCAAACCCGTAGCCTCGCCGCCTAATCAATACAATAAACGAAATAAGAACCACATGGTACGCAACACGACTTAATATTCTACAATACTCTCTTGAACACCCAAGAAATAGCCGTAATCCCAAATCTGAAAATAACAGACAACACTCTGGAATCGAATCTGGACAGCAACACGGTATTGGCCATAACTATTTACCTGGGACTCGAAACGAGGTGAGCCCAGCTCCTACATAAACTTAACGATCATACCTACAACACTTTAGTTGATGAGGTAACCCAATTCGGCTAAATTATTATACTAACAGTTAATTGAACAGCAGTACAGAATCTGTCCGAACAGTTAAGACAGCAATATTAAAACGTCCATTACTTTTCATCTACAACTCCAAATTGAGCGTTCTTTATCAATCTGAAACGGTTATCCAGTTATCTACAATAACCTAGTTTGTATGAAACCCTGATTCATCCATTAACATACACCTATTTTAAAAGACAACCTTAAAGGTAATTCTCGTCAAAAATCTGGACAGCAGAAACTAAAATGATCATAACTTTTGACTCGCACGTCGGAATTAGGTGATCTTGGTGGCTACCGAAAGCTAAGAACAAGACCTACATAACTCCAGGAGATCAAAACCCCTGAATCAGCATCTGCGAACCCGAAACGGCCCACGCAAAACTCTGGACAGAATTGATTCTACGACTGACAGAACTTACTTTAACCACTCCTACCCAAAAACGCATTCTCATATCAACCCAAACGACATAAACAACAACCGTTACCCTTGGAACACCAGGAAGAAGATGAGGGTTCCTTGGAGAGGCCTCCTTTCCTTCTTGAACAGCGATCACCGCAAAGATCCCCCTCCTTTCTTCGTGTACTAGCAGCAGGAACGAATTGGCACCAAAAGAACGGTGGCTCGATTAAGGGGAGGTGCTGCACCAGGGCTGGGGTGTCTCTAGGGGAGGAGGAGAAAGGGCGCAAGGGGGAGGGGAGAATGGAGGTGACGGCCACAAGGGGGAAAGATGGGAAAAGGTGGGGGAGGTGGGGAGGAAAATTAGGGTTAACCACCCCCCCCCCAAAGCCACTTGGCCGGCCCCCCCAATGGGACTCACGGCTGCCCTTGGGCCTCACGGTAGGCCCCCCAATGGGCCCACAAAGCCCCCACTAGGGTCTTCTGGCCCAAAGACCTGGGCCCAAAACTGAAAGAACAGACGCAAACGCCGAAAATTCTCTTTAGAACTCGAATTCGAACAAATTTCTTCCTAAACAAGGACGGGATATCACATTAGTATGCTCCTTGGGTCAACCCTTCAAGGCTATTTAATCCAACAAAACTATTTCAATCATTAGCATACAACCAGGCAGAGCTTACTGCTATTCCTGACAGCTTAAGTGTTCAAAAGACTAATTGAATCCATAGCATTTCTACTACTAAACCAAGCAAGGTCATTAGCCTATTAACAATATTAACTCCAGGTTACTATTTAAATAACCTATAACTACAAACTTTTTTTGAACTAAAGTGCTACTCCACTCAGACTTCAACTTTCAGATTAGCTATTTCAAATGCATGACCTAGTTGACATTCACATCACTAGATAACATTAAATAGTCATTTTTACAAGAGGGTTACATTGACAATACAACTTTCTTCAAATCACCAATTTGAATGACAACACTATTAGTTACCCAGCTTGTTCTCTGTTAGTTCGAAATTCACATCTATATTGATTCTTTTCAGATTATTGTTCACACACCTACAAGAGCAAGTCTTTCAGAACTAAAGTACTATCAGTTAATCTTCCTTTAAATTCAAACTTCAAATTAGCTACTTACTAGAGACCTAATTAACCTCCACAAACTTTACTAGCAATAGACAGTTGATTATGAATAGCAAGGTTCCACTGACAAACCAATGTTCTTCCTACTCACCTTCTTCTCTGTTTAACAGTTTAACCTACAAGATTTTACTAATCTTTCAACTAATCATCCTACTAATTCATGTTTTTTAGATTACTTAACACATTTTTGAGTGGCATCAATTTCAGCCACAAAGTTGTTTCTTTACTCATTACAGGTGATTGCATTTTTAGAGACACAGAGGGGTTCACAGGGAGCACAGGACAGAGGGCAGAGAGGTCGAGCGGTGGGTGGCACTCATCGCCGGTAGTTGGAGTGGCGGTGAGGCAAAGACAACCTCAAAAATGGGTTCCAGAAGACTAATGAAGCTAAGGGAGGTGGCTACGGGACTCGGGCAGAGCTGTGGCATCGCGGTGATGGCGAGCGGCGGCCGACTGTGGGGGTGAAAGGGCGCGACCGTGCCGGAGTGGCAAAGCAGTGAAATTAGGGGAAGCATGGGCACGAGTATGGCTCAATGAACTCACCGGTGCGGTCGGCCACGACAGGGAAGCACCGAGGAGGGCTGGTGATGGTGACTACGTGTAACAGCCCAAATCTGGGTTTGTGTTTCAAATATAAGAAAATGTGTAAAATTTAAAACTTTTCTTGCATCTTGAAGTTTTTGAACTTTTCTGCAATTCTTGTAATGGAATTGTGGGAAATCAAAAACCAAAATCTCCAATTGACTAAAGTCATGACCTCCTTGTTAAAAATCTTGTATTCAACTCCTGGAAATAATTTTCCTGACTTCTAAGGTTGTTGTGTGACCCCTTTGAAAAATTTAACAATTTTTAGAAATTTTTTGAATATTCTAAGGGGCAGTCAAACCATTCTGACCTGTGGTCCAACCCTAATCAGAACCTTGAAGGATTTTTAGAGAAAAGTGCTCTGCATAAAAACCTCTGGAAATTTTATACAAGGTCCATCTCAAAGTCAGCAAGCTACTGCAAAAATTTCAGAAATTTTTGAGTTAGTTTGCTACCTCTAGAAATTCCTTAAAGTTTTCAGCTCAAAGGAAACCCTAAGTCCACCTCTTGGGTCAGGCTCGAGTCAGACTCGGGCTCAGCCTCTGCACTTGGTCGATCCAAAATGACTAGACCACCTCGGGCTCAATCCTTTAAGTGCGATCAGCTTCAGCCGTTAGATCTCCGGTCTACCGCTGAAGATCCTCGGGAGCTCCTCAAAGACCTCCTTTGTGTCTTTGTAAAAGACCTCCCACTCGCACGACCACCTCGTGTCCTTTTTGCAAAGAACACCCTCCCGGACCTCCCCTTGGACCACCCTTTGCACCTTTGCAAAGACCACCCTAGATCGTCCTCTAAGACCTCCTCAAAAACCTCTGCCAGGACCTCCTCAGAAGACCACTTCGAACGACCTCTATTGCACCTAGGTGATCGCGGGCTGTCTATTTTCAGATCTGTTCCTCAGACCTCCTTGAGCGTTAGGACCTCCGAACCTCACTTAAAATCGAGGCCCTTCGTTTCAAATCCAACCGTCCCGACCTCCCCGACTCGAATCCAACACTTAACCAACCGTTGTGTTCTTTGACCAGTCCACCCAGGCTCCTTTCACTGACTGGTGGGACCTCTGCGCTGGTCATCATCATCTTCCTCATGCGCATGCATGTGTGCCAGAGCCATGGCAGAAGAGGAGCAGTGCCTTGTCATTTCATGCCCTTGTCAACGGCTAGCTCTACCAACCTTTAATACATGTTAGTACCTTTTGCCTAAAAGTCCTCCTTCCACCTGCCTCCATCATTTCAAGTGCACCCTTGGCAGAGACCTTTTGATTCGGGTTGCACTTGCTTCTTCTTTACTCTCTCAGCTATTTAAGTTCTTTGAAGCTCCTCCTTAGCTTCTTTGAGACACCATTTTGCCAACCCGAGCTCCTCTCTGTGTTCTTGTGCTCAGAGCACCAGAGGACCTCCTTTTCGCCATTGCTGAGCCTTGGAGCTCCTCGAGGCCATCCGAGCTCCAGTGGTTCAATTGGCATTTCTTGGCGTGTCAACTTGTCTATTTGGTCACCTTGAGCATTTACCTAACTCATTTTGTTTGACTTCACAGAGGAGGTCAAATTGGGAACTTGTTCTTTGAGGCCGGGTTTGCCATCTTTCCCAACTCCGGCAAGGTATTTGGTCACCGGAGCTCCTCCGACGATTTTGTTGACTTCACCGTCCTCAGGCTAGTGCCTTCGTATTTGCACTCCTGCTCTATTGGACAACTTTAGCTTTTGGATTTTTGCCGCTTTTGTGCCTTGGCGGTCATCTCGCTAGCGCGATAGGAGGTGTTCTAGCTTTAGCTTTTGGCACCTTTAGGTTCACCTCGCTATTTAGAACCCATCTCTGCCCTTGGTTCACGCCGGTGTGGTCCACTTCGCCGGCGATGAGCTTTTCTTTGCACTCGGGTTTTTGTCGTGCCTTACTCGGACAAACCCTGTAGCCTAATGATTAGTATTTATTTTGTCCTAAGTCTAATCATTAGCGTTAAATACAGATCTGGTCGGCCAATCTTGCGCGCTGTTAAGTTTAGGGACTACTTAGATTAGATCTGGCCGTTAAGGACCTCATTAGATTCAATCTAAACAATTAGGACCACTCTCTGAGTTTCCGCAAAAGACCTCCCTCAGTAGACCTCCACCCTTTGGACCTCCTAGTTTGGATCTCAACCGTTTTAGACCTCTTAGAGGTTAGATCATAACCGTAGGATCTCCCTCGCAAAACTTTAGTTTCCAGGACCTCCCCTGGTTAGATCCTAGCCGTTTAGGATCTCCTTGCGTTTAATCTAAGCCGTTAGGATCACTCCTGCGCAAAAAGACCACCCCGCGGTCATTTTTGTAAAAATCACCTTCGGGACCACCCTTGGGGTCCTCTTTGCAAAAGACCACCCCTTTGTCTTTTGCAAAGAAAACCTCAGGACCTCCTCCTCGCGGAGATCTAAACCTTTAAGACCACCTCCGGGTAGATCTTGACCGTTGAAGACCTCCTCATGGAGATCTGAGCCGTTCAAGACCTCCCCTCTGTTAGACGTCATCTTTAGGACCTCCCTCGTGCAGATCTTGACCATTTAGATCTCCCCCCTTTAAAATCTTGACCGTCTAGGACCTCCTCCGTTAGATCCTTAGCTTTAGTACCTCCCCTAAGCTTTGGACCGTTAGATCTAGATCTAACAGGCTGGACCTCCTCGGCGCATTTAGAGTTCTAAACGTTTCGATCCTCTTTTGTAGTTCATCTTTAGATCTACGGCTCTGATCTTGTGAACATTCGGACCTCCGAATGTGATCTTCATCTAAGCCGTTTCTTTTGAGATCCATGGCCCAGACTTGGTGAGGCATTCGGGAAGTCCGAATGTGCCATCTCTCGTGGGCCGTTAGATCTAAATCCATCGCTGGAGACCTTGACTGTTAAGATATCCTCCGGTAAATCTTAGCCGTCAGGACCTCTCCTCCCTCAGATCCCACCGTCCAGACCTCCTCTCTTAGAGCTTACCCTTAAGACCTCTTGGTGGAGCTCTGGGCCGGTAGATCTTGATCTGACGGTCAAGACCTCCCTTGTGCACACCGCGCTGGTGCGCTGTGCTCTGGAGCCATTGGATTCAATCTTGACGGTTCTGACCTCCCCGTTTTCGTCAGACCTGTTGGACCACCCCCGAGAGCTCTGGTTTTTCAAAGTTTTTAAGTATTTAAATTTCAAAAGTGCATAACTATTTCATTGTAACTCCTTTTTGAGTGATTCAAATTGTGTTAGCTCTGAAATGAAATGAACTTTAACTTTAGGATGAATTTAGGCACTGTTCTGTACTAGAAAATGATATTGTTGTATTAGAGGCTTAACATGAAATGATGCTTAGAAATTACTTTGAAACTTGAAAAATGAATAACTTTGTCTCTGTAATTCCAAACTGAGCAACCTAAACTTTGTTAAAATCCTCTAGTAAGATACTTTAGTGTAGAATGGGTTTTAATGAGGTCTTTGCTACTTAAATTAACGATATGCTAGTTTTACATCTTAGAAAAATCATAACAAATTCATTTTAACTCCAAATTGAGTAAACTCAGTTTTGCTAACCTTAGGATGTCAATATCTACCTACCATAAAAATTTCAAGTTCAATTTGTTTCTAGAAATTTATGTCATGAACAGTAACAGATAGTAATTAATTTTGATTTTTCTGGCAGACTGAACATAATTAGGCTATAACTTTTGCATCCTTAATCCAAATCAAATGATTCTTTTTGGTAAATTCATTCAAAATCATGCTCTACCTGCTGTATAAATTTCGTGGGTTTTGGATGAATTTGGATTTTGAGTTTTTTTCGGTGTTCTTCGTTCTTATTGGATTTTCGCGTTTTTGCGATAGGTTTCGAAGAAATTATTGATTGCGTGAGTGACCCTCTGCATCAAAAACGTAATCTCCAACTATAGGCAAGCAGATGTAGCATTATTTGATCATATTGCTCCTATTACTTTTAAAGTCTAATATCTTGTTTGCAAAACCTAAGTATGCATGCTTCTTGTGTCAAGGTTAATTTTGTCGATTAGAGGTAGTTAATCTCATTGCATTGTTGCCCTGAAATTATTCTCACTTGCCACTGCCATAGGTTATTATCCTCACTTGTGAATTAGAGTCCGGTGGATGATTTATGATCTTTTTATTGTCTTTGCGGTATGATACTTAGCAATGCTTAGTTCTGCGTCGAATTGGCGGTTATCGACTTAGTCGATGACCTTGATCACACAAACTTATTATGACTTTATGATTCAGCCTTTGTGCTATGTTTATTTCTGAAAACTAAAAACGAAAACAAAATGATTTGGACTTGGGCACAATGGTAAGATGGTGTGCTTTTGGGTGTGACTGGAATGGTGCCCGGGTCATTAAGGACCGAGTTACCTGCACCACCGTACTGAGCAATTTGCATGCTAACCACACTAGAGGGAAATAGGACCTCTCTTGACTTAGTACTTTGGCGTGTGTTGGCTCCGAGTCGCAGGGGGTTGCAGGAGGGATGGTGTTTGGGAGCATGGTAGTTGTCCGAAAGCTTTACCCCGGGTGGGTAGTTGTCTTTCGGCTTTACCATGTAAGCGTATGGGTTTCTATCCATACGAGCGGCTCATAGTTAATACACAATATTGGAAACGTCTCGTAGGACTTAGCCGTGCAGGCATACCTTCGAAAGTGTGCTTAATCATGTGGCAAAAAGGCGGTCTGAAGTGTGGGTACATTGGTACACCCCTGCAAGGTTTGATCTATTCGAATAGCCTCGTCCTAGGTTATGGACACGCTCGGATACGCCCCGTGAGAACTAGACTACAACCTTTTAAATTAAAACTTGGTATGGGTGGTACGAATGGGTAATTCGTGCTATTGTTGTGATGGCTATTGGGTTAGTCATCTCCAAGATGTCTTTATGCTATTACATTATTGTCTCGCTGTTATTTATGCAAATAAAATTCAGATTGTTAAAACTGCCTTCAAACTATTACTTATTGCAAATAAAACTTGCTTTATGCTGAAAATTAACCTTGAGCCTTCTCCTTTGATTAAAGCCTGCATGTAGTAGTAACTAGATTTGTTACTCATAAGTCTTGCGAGTACATTTTTGTACTCATTTGCTTTGCTTAATTGTTGTAGAGGAGGTTGATCCCAAGGGATCAACTTTGGTGAGTTTTGCCGCGGTGTGGACGACTAGCTTAGCGGCCCAGTCGGATTGCCTTGTGGGTGTATGGAAAACCGGTTGGCTTTTGTTATAGCCATCTTATGGCATTTTGCTTCCGCTGTTCTTTTAGTTCTTGACCGGTTGGCCTTCCCTTTGTAATAACTATTATGTATGTCTTTTGCTTCCAAAGCTTTAGCTTTGGTTCTGTGTGTTGTATGGAATTCATGCAATGTTTTGTAAAAGGGTGTGTATACTGCAATTCTGCGAGTCAATGGAGGACTAAGCATTACAAGCTAAATAAACCGAGATCTCACAAAGCTTGGTATCAGAGCCATACCGACCGTAGAAAACCCTAGCTTGGTCATCTTTAGGATGTTTTGAAAAACTTAGTTTCAAAACTGTCAAATAATTTTGAAAAACTTAAGTAAGTTCTTAGATTTTACTCCTTACCTATCTTAGATTGCTTATCTCATCTTACTCTGGATTGAGTTTAAAAAGTTGTTTTCCTCTATTCCTTTCAAAAGGTAGTTGTTATCGTTTAAATTGGGTTTTGAGAACCAACGAGTTTGGCAAGTTGAAGTGTTGGTTGCCCTTCTACAAGGTTTTGAAGCTTCTAGAATGGTAAATTTCGACTAGGAGCTTGGATGCAAAATCTGGACAGCAAGCGTCAATTTTCGGACAGCAAGCTCAATGGTTTCTAATAGGGTAGATAATGAGAGGTTAACTCAACTAAAACTTGTGGGAATAAAAGGGTAAGAAGTGATATTAGTTGGCTAAGTATCTAACACCCCTTATTAGTGATTTTTTTCCTGCTATTTAGTCATGTTAGAATTTGAGTTGCATGCTAAAATTTACCTTCCTAAACCGATTGCTCGTTCTTTCCATACGAGTTAGTCGTACCAGGAAGTTGATCTTGTGATTGAGACCTTGTGCTGATTTTGTGTTTGTTTTTGAGCTTTTGAGTTCATTTCCTTACGAGTTATTGTTTTCCTTGCCTCCAGTTTTCGGGTTTAGCCCTTATCTGTCATAGTATCCGTTCCCACCCCAACCTTCGGTTGAATTCCCTAGCTTTTTGCTCACCCTCCTTGTTCTTGTATGCGTTAGATGGGTAGCTGGTATTTGGTCAAGGACACGTGTGCGGAGTACGTGGACGGGTATGCCGCACTGCTGCGAGACATGATGTGGCACGCCAACTTCACCTACCACCCAGAGTATGCCATCTACCGTCGGGACCGGAGACCTGGAATGGAAGAATATCGATGTGTGGTCAACGTCATCGCAAGACAGGTGACCGGCAGTATCCCTTACTATTTCTGGGTTCACGCCGCCTCTGAAGCCATGGCCATTCAGGAAGCTGCCACCAGGGTCATGAGTCAACTTTGTCATGACTTGACAGAATTGTCTCAACCGCCCTACGATCATTTCCCGCACAGGGGTCCTGAAGCGGACATAAACAAGTTCGCTGAGATCCAGTTCGAAGAAGACCCTCAAGTGCGCCAGTTGACGAGATTGGTCCGTATCATGGACCAAGTTCATCGCTGCAATTTGTTTGAGCTGTCGGAAACTTGGCGTCGTTTCAGAGAGGCCCAGGAGTACATTAGGATCGGGTTCAGCATGAACCGCGTTCCTCGCAATGTGCTTTATGATGCCAATGAGACCTCCCATTTCTTTGTGGCACCACCCGGTTTTGACTTCCGGTAGCGGGGCGGTGCTCGTCTATGGACCGCACCGCTAAGTCCGCATGACTGCCTGATTTCCTCGCAATCAGAGGTCTGATCCTCCGGAAGGTCATGTTTGTCTGTTAGGATCCCCGAGGCGTCTCTTCAAACCTTTGTCTCCACTGGACACCGGATCACCTGGAGCTCATCTTCTGGGCGAGTTCCCTGTGAACTTCAACCGAAATGAATACATCTAGGTGTGTGGGAACTACCATCGAGGTTGTATCCGGCTAATAGCTGTCCTTTGGAAAATGTAATAGGATAGCGCTTGTTCAGTTGGGTGTAATATCCCGACTTTCATTTGAGAGTGCAATACAATTTGAGAGAGAATTAATGTAATTCTCCGATACTCCTAGAAATAATTTTTCGGGAGAGAATAATTAATCGGTAGAAGGTTTCTTTTGAAAAAAACGTTTAATCAGGAGATTAGAGGGGGTTTTCTGCATTTTCCCAACAATCTGGGCCTGGGCCTTGGCCCATGAGGCCTGGCCGGCCATAGGGGGGGAGGTGCCACCCTCCCCCAAAACCGTAGCCGCCCCTCCCCCTCTCCTCCTCCTTGGCCGCCACTCTCCCCTCCTCCTTCTCCTTGGCCGCCACCCCCTCTCCTCCTCCCTTGGCTGCCCCTGGTGCCATCTCCCTCCAGCAGCGCCTCCCCTCCCCGCCATCGGTGCTCCCTGCTGCCGACCAAGCGAAGAAAGGAGAGGAAGACCGCAGGACTGCACCGATTCAAGAGCAGGAAGGGAAGAGGAAGAGGATCGTCGTTGTGGGGGAAGAGTTCTTCATCCTCCAGTGGATCTCCAAGGGTAACGACGGGTTTCTTCGCTATTGGTTTCGTTTTAGATGCGAATTCGTTGTGGTTAGTAAAATCGGTTGTTCTGCTGGAATTTGATCGGTTGTGTCCAGAACCTTGCGTGACAGTTTTCATGTATTTAGATTACGATTTGGAGGTTTTCGTCTGCTAGAGATATTTAGATAATGTTCTTAGCTTTCAGTGGCCACCAAGAACACCTGATTCCGATGTATGGATCAAAAGTTATGATCGTTTTAGTTTCTGCTGTCCAGAATTCGGACGAGATTTACCTTTCAAGTTGTCTCCTAAAATATGTTTATGATAATGGACGATTCAGGGTTTTCACTCAACTAGGTTATTGTATAGAATTTCATAACCTTTTCAGATTATTAAAGAACGCTCAATTCGGAGTTGTAGATTAAAAGTTATGATCTATTTCGTACTGCTATCTTAATTGTTTAGGCAGTTTCTGTTTTGTTATTTCATCTAACTGTTAGTAAATTAAATTGGCTGAATTAGGTTATCTTGTCAATTAGAATATTGTAGATATGTGAGTTAAGAATCCATAGAAACTGGTCTCACCTCATTCCGAGTTCCAGATCAATAGATATGATTTTTTACCATGCTGCAGTCCAGTTTCGGTTTGTGCCTGAGTTGTCAGTATTCAGATTGGAGTTTTTAGTTGAATCTTGAGTCACCGGGGAAGCGTTGTAGAACGTTGTTTAGAAGTTTCGTGTGCAATGTGTTCTTATTTCAATTACTTAATTGTTTAAGCGGCGAAGCTTCGGGTTTAGGAGCACCGTCGTTGCCTACTAACGCGTCGCAACGCGGAAGGCAAGTACTTTTGCTAATATTAATGATTGTGATTGATGAATGCTTAAATGTTCATGTTGTGGTATCTTATGATACATGAGAAGGTGAAAAGTCTATGTTCGTTCATATGTGTTGATTCCAGGTTTAGAGATGATGTCTTTCACTGTTCATATTTCATTCCATGCATCCATAACTCGTGTTTCCTCCACGGGAGTGGATTGTAAGTCTCACCATTCCAATGTGGGCAGATTTGGACATTGTAATGTCCCGTTCATGGGAGTGGATAGAAAGACCCATCAATTCCAGTATAGGCACGTAAGACCCATCAATTCCAGTATGAGCAGATTTGGACACCTGTATGAAACGTTCTTCACACGGGACTTGGATCCCCGCACTTTTGTTAAGGTGCGGGCTTAAGTGAACACCGACGGGTGTGTCACCATCTATACCGGTATAAGCACGTGTGCAGTCCTTCCAATCCATTAATTTCATTCATTTCATGCATTCATATATTCATTCAGTGTACCATCACACTTTGTGGAGTTATTGTCCTGTTCATAACTATTGATTGTACTTGCTGAGTCTCGAACTCATATTTATTTATTTTAGGTGATCGATGAAGATGTTCCTCTTGGGAGGGAGTAGACACGCACTACTCATTCACTTCACCTTACGCTAGCTTCAATAAAAGAATTAGATTCCATTTTTCTTTCAATAAGTGATGGACTGTAATAAACAAACTTAGATGTGGATGATATCTGTCTCTACGTCAAGGTTGTTGAAATAACTGCTTATGTTCCCTAATCATTCGTTTGATTTGATTATCTTAATGGATTCAGTAGACTTAAATATTTAGAATTTGCGAACTGTTGTTGGAATCAGTTTAAATACCTACTTAGGTTCTAAAATATGTTGATCTTTTTATATTAGTTGATGAGTTTTTTTGAAATCCTTCTGCAGTATTGTGGTATGTCAGGCCTTTAGGTAGCATTTTGGCTTCCGAATAGCCAGGGTGCTATAGTTGGTATCAGAGCGGGCCTTAGGTCCGTGGTTAATAGAAAAAAAGTTAATATGACACACTATGCACAGTAGGTGGGTGTTGGGAAATTTATTGCTTCCGCATTTCCTTTGTTATGTTCCACTTGTTGAGCAATTGATGAATTGCTTCTGTACTATCTTTCTTGTTGTTAATTTATGATATGATGTGATATTTTATATCTATGCATTTGTTCTATGATTGTCATGAGATGATCCTATATATTCATAACTGATTATAACAGTCATGTGTATTGGTAACGGATGTTGAGGAGTTGAAGTCATGGATGTTGTCCTGGGTTTCGCCAAACAACACCACTGTTCGGGGTAGGGGATTAGAGAAGTACTTACCCCCGTTCTATACTTGGGTGTTGAGGGCGAGTTTCTTTAGAAAAGTTATTCTCTTCCTTGATCTTGAATTTGGCCAGTTCTGGTATTAGTTGCGGTAGATGAAGATTTCTTGAGTAATGGCTTATAGTTCTCATGATGAGCTTTCATTGGTCTTTCTTGGTTCCATAAGTCGACTACTTGTTCTCCGATTGCTAATCTATTGTTGATTTGGTGTGAACGTCGGTTATCAGCAAGATTGATCTTTTCATAGGTGTTCTGCCATTCTTATTGGAAATTATAATTCCTTTATTCGCTTGGTATTCTGGATACTGAAGGTTTTCTGTTGCAAGTTCTTTAACATGTGGAAACTTTGGCTTTACGTATTTCTTTTGGATTGTTTCGAGTATTGAAGTATGATACCTCTTTTCCGAAAGAATGTGTTAAAATCCTTAAGTGATGTCGTGTCATGATTAAGTAAGGGGTGTTAATTAAATGAACTAATTGTTGTGGTAAGAGTCATCAGATTGGGTTATTAGCTTTGTGCAAGCAGTTTATTCTTAACTAGTATCCATGGAAGTGAAACTGATTACTGTGAATTGTCGTCGTATTTGGTGCATGATGAAAAATTTAGATAAGAGTTTGTCCGTATCTATTCAAGAACCTATTGTTGTTAAGAAGGGTGGAAATATTGTTGAACCGATTTGATCTTTATGCTCGAGTAATCTACTAAATTTATTAGATGAATTTGGAATCTAGGCCCTCTTTCTGTTATTCTAATCGCTAGAGAGGGTTAAGATAAGGAGGTGTTCGAATGTTGCATTGATAAGTATTAACCTTGAACCTGTCTTCTATTTTGGATCTTGATGATCTTATTCGAATGTTAGCTTTACCTAATTATTGCCATGCTAAAAATTATTGAAACATGTTTAAATGACTAGATGAACGATGATGTATCGCCTTGTGAAACCGTGTCTTATGTATCCTACATTATTGAAGTTAAAAACCTTTCATTCTAATTTCTGAACATAAGATAAAATGTTGAATATATCCTCTTCACTGTTGATCGAGTTTGCAAACAGAGGTAGGATCATGATTGTACCCATGTGTGGCTATAGAACTTTTAGTGTGTACTATTTTGGCGTTGAGTGTTAGTAAAAGATAAATGGATGAAATCTATTAATAGACTTATATTGGTGTACTTTTATGTGATGGTCATGTTCTAGTAAGATCCTGTTAACAGAGTTCTATTTCAGCATTGTGGCTTGTGCACTAGGTTTTCCCTAGATCAAGTAGATGCAATCTTATTTAGATAATAAAGATATGATGAAGTAATTTATTGTGTTTCTTTCGAAATGCTGATGGAGTGATATGGGGTTATGATGATTCTTGCTAAGATAATATTATTTTGTTGATTGATGTGATTGTCTGATGGTGGTGGTGATGATGAAGTTGAGCAATTTATAAGTAAAAGAATTTGATCATTTGCATGATATCGATTTAGTGAAAGTGTTTCGAGTTTTGCGTTTGTGATCATTTGGACCTCATGAGTTATGTGGGAATTGAGTCTGTTTCGAGCAAAGTGACGTATTGAGAGATTTTATTGGTTCTTAATTTATTCAAGTGATTTGATTTTAAAGACTCGTTTGGTTGAGTTGGCAAGTAAGGTTGTATTAAAAAAGTTATTTCTTTCCTAAATGAAATAGTGTAGTAGAAGTATTTGAGCGTGGATTCAAATTTTGTAACTTGCAGTTTATTTGAAGCGTGCTAAACCTTGTTGTTTGGCCGCATAAGAGTTACTCTAGTTTCAGAAAGCAATGTTCTATTTTTATTGGTTGAGGTTTGGAATTCTTTTCTTGCGGGACTTATGCCCCAACTTTTGACTTACCCTTATGATTTCTGAGTTCTTTGCCTAAGTGACTTTTTCCTTTGGTACTATGTTTACTTCGAGCGGTAAATGTCTTCATTTGCCTTTTCTTTTGAAGAAGGATCCACCGATTCATCTCACAAGGGTCTTCCGAAGTGTTTATTAATTGTTGTTGTGAGACCTTGGGTTGTGAGTATTCGAGGAGCTTTGAAGGATGAACTGATTTCGTGTATGATTCTTGGAGAGAATTTTATTTATTCAGAATATGTGTCTTTGAGGCTAAACTGTTTGCATTGTTTCAACCATTAGTACCTATAGAGATTTGTGATCCAATATCTTTTGATCACTTCGGGTGAAACATTAGAATTTTTTTTTGAAAGGATGGGAATCTTGTTCGGTTTAATAAATCATTACGACTGGGTAACTTGCACGGTTGTGCAAGTGAGATATGATGGAGTGTTGTAATAAGAGTAAGATTAGTGAAGTAATCTAATCGTTAAAACGATTATTGAGATGGCAGAGCTTGTTGGATTATTGTCAGGTAGGACTTGGCGTTAGAGAGTAAACTTCTGGGAGTTAGAATCTTTGTAAAGATACTTAGGTCAAGTAAATATTTTCATGTTGATGTTAATGCGCGAGTATGTTTGGATTGTGAGAATTTTAGGGATTTAATACGAAGATTTCCCTATCTTCTACGTGAGAAGTTCGTTATAGGAGTCTTATAATTTAATTTTTGGGCTTTGCATTGTTATGCTAGAACTTTAGTCGCCCAATGATTATGTGTAGAGGAAGTAGAATATGGGTGGAATCGGAACAGAGGAATGAACATTGTTATAACCATTTTGATGTGGTACATGAGAGTGTGTGATGTGAATTCTGGGTTGGTTATTCTTAAAATATTCAGGTGATATAATTGCATGTGGGATCTATTTTGAGATACATTGAAAGTCATCTGTCAAAGTAATTCCATCGGTAAAAGAGTTGGCTAGAGTATGTGGCTGTGGGGTCAATAGAGCCTACCTACAGAAGTGTGGATGATATGTTTCGACTTGAGCATAGCGTTGAGAATGCCAAGTTAGGAGAGATGAGTTAGTGTGTTAAGCGATGAATTGGAATTCCAAAGTTTGAGAGAAATTTTATTCCTAAAAGAGAAACCAAGAAATTGATGCTTCCTCAAGTAGTGACACGTTTTCTAGGTTCTTGTTTGAGCTATGTGCTTATGACTGATGTCTTTCAGAAATTGAGTTTTGCTTTATGTTGGCATGTGTGGTTCTGATCAGTTCAAAAAAGTTAAAGAAAAAATGATTGATTTGGTTATTCGAGTGATTTTTCCTTTGGCTTTTGTGGCGTTTAAATCGCAAACCGCCCACTTAGAAACTGGACAGTTTTTTCTCTTCGTGATAAAACTTCGATTCTGGATTTGACTCCTTTAGTACCGAGTTGGCATTGTGTGGTTGTGACGGGAATCCTTACTTTCAGTTGACTCTGTTTGTAATAGAGTTGTTCAAAGCAAGTTCTGTTGTGTGTCTCTCGTTAAAGGAGGTGATCCTTGTTTCGGTGAAGAGTTCGATTGAGAGGTGGAACAAGAGTTCCGTGTGCTATACGCATGTTGTGTGGATTGGTACGAAAGGGGAGGTTAACCCAAAGTACTTTGGTTTGTTCTCGACAACCGCGGGATTAAGAGGTTGGCGATCGCTAGGACCGTCACGCACTACTACACACGACCTCATCACGAGCGGTTTGGAACCGTCATCACGATGGTTTTCCAAACCGCGAAAAAGCTCGTCTGTGATAACATGCGTTATCACGACGGTTCAAAACCGCTTTGGATACGAATATCACGAGCGGTTGAAAGTAGAACCGTCTCTGATAACTACTATCACAGACGGTTCTACTTCCGAACCGTCTGTGATAGTATATTTTCACAGACGGTTTTGAACAAGAACCGTTTGTTATAGTAATTATCACAGACGGTTTTTGTTAAGAACCGTCTGTGATAGTTTTTTCAAGCGCAAAAAAATACTAAATGTATAGCTTGCAAGTGGCCACAGCGGCCTTCCCCTTGGCCGTCCACCTCTCCGCCTCTTCGCTGCCTCCACTGCCTTGGCCGAGCTCCCGGTGTTGCGCTCCTCAATGTAGGAGATGGTGGAGTTGATGAGGAGGAGCATGATGATGCCGACGAAGTGCTGCCAGTCCGGCCGGCGGTGGTCGTCGTTGGCCATCACGATGGCCATGACTGCTGCCACCTCCATGACCCACGACAGAGGGTTTCACATGAACCCCAAGAACTTGAGGATCTCGCTCTCCTGTGCACGCACGCAAGCACCATGCCACCATTGTTACAACATTACGCAAAAGCAAAGCTCGCAGCTAATCTAATTCGTCAAAACTCACTACTAACCTTCTTTTCTTTGAGCTTGTTGGGGCCGAAGAAGGCAATGCGCGCCTGGGAGGATCGGCGTGGGGAGGAGGCCAGTGCAGAGGGAGGATGCTGACATAGGGAGGAGGAGGACTAGAGGAGGAGGAGGAGGACTGCGGGAGGTTGGAGGACCGGCTATATATAAGGACTCCTGCTACTCCCGCGCATGCGTTCAAAATTTTTGAACTCCCGCGTTGTGAATCACATATCACAGACGGTTCGTATCACCAACCGTCTGTGATGAGGTACTTATCACAGACGGTTTTATTAAAGAACCGTCTGTGATACTGGAGATTATCATAGACGGTTTTTTAATAGAACCGTGTGTGATACTATCACAGACAGTTCTTTAATAGAATCGTCTATGATACTGGAGATTATCATAGACGGTTTTTTAATAGAACCGTCTGTGATACTGAGTATCACAGACGGTTTGTATTACAAACCGTCTGTGATAGGCCCGACAGACCCAACGTAGACGGTTCCATTTTAACCGTCTGTGATGAGGCGTCTACTATAGCCTGTTTTGTAGTAGTGACGGGTCCATACGCGGAGTACGCATTGTCTGGGTTGTTTTGGTGCTGAATGGGTACGTAGGAAATACGGAGTTTTGAGGTTTCATTAGATCGGTGGTCCAGCGAATAAGACCTCACATCCGAGTCTTATCCAGTACGTATGCTGGATAGGTCGAAACGAGCGTTGAGGCATAAGACGTTGGTATCCGTCGAGGTGCCATTGGTCACATCAGTGTAAGCGAAAAACGACTTGGGAGCTGGAGTCTCGCCTCTGCGAGCAGTATCCAGATTTGTTAGCAATGGGTACGTGTTACTGTTGTTAAGTATCTCAGTTACAGTATTCCTTCGTGTAGATCGTCGTTTAGATTCAGGGTCGAATCCTGTTAAGGGGGGTAGAATGTAATATCCTGACTTTCATTTGAGAGTGCAATACAATTTGAGAGAGAATTAATGTAATTCTCCGATAGTACTCGAAATAATTTTTCGGGAGAGAATAATTAATCGGTAGAAGGTTTCTTTTGGAAAAAACGTTTAACCAGGAGATTAGAGGGGGTTTTCTGCATTGTCCCAGCAACCTGGGCCTGGGCCTTGGCCCATGAGGCCTGGCCGAGCATAGGGGGGAGGTGCCACCCTCCCCTAAAACCCTAGCCGCCCCTCCCCCTCTCCTCCTCCTTGGCCGCCACCCCCTCTCCTCCTCCCTTGGCTACCCCTGGTGTCACCTCCCTCCAGCAGCGCCTCCCCTCCCCTCCATCGGTGCTCCCTGCTGCCAACCAAGCGAAGAAAGGAGAGGAAGACCGCAGGACTACACCGATTCAAGAGAAGGAAGGGAATAGGAAGAGGATCGTCGTTGCGGGGGCAGAGTTCTTCATCCTCTGGTGGATCTCCAATGGCAACGACGGGTTTCTTCGCTATTGGTTTCGTTTTAGATGCGAATTCGTTGTGGTTAGTAAAATCGGTTGTTCTGCTGGAATTTGATCGGTTCTGTCCAGAACCTTGTGTGACAGTTTTCATGTATTTAGATTACGATCTGGAGGTTTGCGTCTCCTAGAGATGTTTAGATAATGTTCTTAGCTTTCATTTTCCACCAAGAACACCTGATTCCGATGTACAGATCAAAAGTTATGATCGTTTTAGTTTCTGTTGTCCAGAATTCTGACGAGATTTACCTTTCAAGTTGTCTCCTAAACTATGTTTATGATAATGGACGATTCAGGGTTTTCACTCAACTAGGATATTGTAGAGAATTTCATAAAATTTTCATATTGTTAAAGAATGCTAAATTCGGAGTTGTAGATAAAAAGTTATGATCTATTTCGTACTGCTCTCTTAATTGTTTAGGCAGTTTCTGTTCTGTTATTTCATCTAACTGTTAGTAAATTAAATTGACCGAATTGGGTTATCTTGTCAACTAGAATATTGTAGATATGTTAGTTAAGAATCAATAGAAACTGGTCTCACCTCATTCCGAGTTCCAGATCAATAGATATTATTTTTACCGTGCTGCTGTCCAGTTTCGGTTTGTGCCTGAGTTGTTAGTTTTCAGATTGGAGTTTTTAGTTGAATCTTGAGTCACCGGGGAAGCATTGTAGAACGTTGTTTAGAAGTGTCATGTGCAATGTGTTCTTATTTCAATTACTTAATTGTTTCGCGTGGCTTCGGGTTTAGGAGCACCGTCGTCGCCTACTAACGCGTCGCAACGTGGAAGGCAAGTACTTTGCTAATATTAATGATTATGATTGATGAATGCTTCAATGTTGATGTTGTGGTATCTTATGATACATGAGAAGGTGAAAAGTCTATATTCGTTCATATGTGTTGATTCCAGGTTTAGAGATGATGTCTTTCACTTTTCATATTTCATTCCATGCATCCATAACTCATGTTTCCTCCACGGGAGTGAATTGTAAGTCCCACCATTCCAATGTGGACAGATTTGGACATTGTCATGTCCCATCCACGGGAGTGGGTAAAAAGACCCATCAATTCTAGTATGGGCATGTAAGACCCATCAATTCCAGTATGGGCAGATTTGGACACCTGTATGAAACGTTCTTCATACGGGACTTGGATGCCCGCACTTTTGTTAAGGTGCGGGCTTAACTGAACACCAACGGGTGTGTCACCAGCTATACCGGTATAAGCACGTATGCAGTCCTTCCAATTCATTAATTTCATTCATTTCATGCATTCATATTTTCATTCAGTGTACGATCACACTTTGTGGAGTTATTGTCATGTTCATAACTATTGATTGTACTTGCTGAGTCTCCAACTCACTCTTATTTGTTTATTTATTTATTTTAGGTGATCGATGAAGATGTTCCTCTTGGGAGGGAGTAGAGACGCACTACTCATTCACTTCACCTTACGCCAGCTTCAATAAAAGAATTAGATTCCATTTTTCTTTCAATAAGTGATGGACTGTAATAAACAAACTTAGATGTGGATGATATCTGTCTCTACGTTAAGGTTGTTTAAATAACTGCTTATATTCCCTAATCATTCGTTTGATATGATTATCTTAATGGATTTAGTAGACTTAAATATTTTGAATTTACGAACTGTTGTTGGAATTAGTTTAAATACCTGCTTAGGTTCTAAAAGATGTTGATCTTTTTATATTAGTTCATGAGTTTTGTTGAAATCCTTCTGCAGTATTGTGGTATGTCAGGCCTTTAGGTAGCATTTTGGCTTCCGAATAGCCAGGGTGCTACATTGGGTATCTTGTGTAAGACTCTGTTTTGGGCGGTAGCCTCTTCCTTCCTTGATCAACTGAAAAGGATGTGATAATGTCCAAAACCAATGGGTGCTTTGTAATTTGTGTACCATTTGGGTTGTCGGTGATAGGCCGACTTGAGTGGCACATTTCCTTCCCTTTTCATCCAAGGGCATCACATGCCAGTTATTGCCTCAAACTTCCGTGGCCTAAACGGCCGCAGCCCCTCTAATCAACTAGCTACGGAGGGATGACTCCGTATAGCTAGTTATCAAGCCGAGGTCTCGTTCGTTAGTGGAGAGTAACCAGACAAATTACTCCACCAACTGAGAATGGCCTTGGTTCCTCTAAAAAGCTAGCTGCGGAGGGATGACTCCGCATAGCTAGTTAGCCGGTTGAGATCCCGTTGTTGGCAGAATTGACCAGACAAATTGCTCCACCAGCTAACAACGGTCTTGCACCACCACCCTTAGAATCAAGAAAGATCTCTCAGTCTGTCAATCCTTGTTCTACCTAGACCTGGTAAGTTTCCCCGTGTCAACTAAACTGGCACGTTTTCTACCAGGTCAGAACCGAGATTCGTACCAGTCACTTGGCCGAGCTTTACATTTCTAGGATCGTAAGCTCGCATGATGTACTGAAGACGATCATCTCAGATCATGGTTCTTTGTTCACTTCTCGATTTTGGCATAGTCTGCGAGAGGCTATGTGAACTCATCTTTCTTCCAGCCCATCTTATCATTCTCAAACTGATGGCCAAACGGAACAAGTCAACCAAGTCTTGGAAGACATGCTCCGTGCTTGTGTTCGGACTACCCATCTTTCCTTTCCAAGTGAGCCAAATCTCGGGACGAGATTTTTGTAAGGGGGGGGAGGTTTTGTAATAGCCCAAATCTGGGTTTGTGTTTCAAATGTACGAAAATGTGTAAAATTTAAAACTTTTCTTGCATCTTGAAATTTTTGAACTTTTCTGCAATTCTTGTAATGGAATTGTGGGAAATCAAAAACTAAAATCTCCAATTGACTAAAGTCATGACCTCCTTGTTAAAAATCTTGTATTCAAATCCTGGAAATAATTTTCCTGGGTTCTAAGGTTGTTGTGTGACCCCTCTGAAAAATTTCATAATTTTTAGAAATTGTTTGAATATTCTAAAGGGAAGTCAAACCATTCTGACCTTTGGTCAAACCCTAATCAGAACCTTGAAGGATTTTTAGAGAAAAGTGCTCTACATGAAAACCTCTGGAAATTTTATACAAGGTCCATCTCAAAGTCAGCAAGCTACTGCAAAAATTTCAGAAATTTTTGAGTTAGTTTGCTACCTCTAGAAATTCCTCAAAGTTTTCAGCTCAAAGTAAACCCTAAGTCCACCTCTTGGGTCAGGCTCGAGTCAGACTCGGGCTCAGCCTCTGGACTTGGTTGAACCAAAACAACTAGACCACCTCGGGCTCAATCCTTTAAGTGCGATCAGCTTCAGCCGTTAGATCCCTGGTCTACCGCTGAAGATCTTCGGGAGCTCCTCAAAGACCTCCTCTATGTCTTTGTAAAAGACCTCCCACTCGCACGACCACCTCGTGTCCTTTTTGCAAAGAACACCCTCCCGGACCTCCCCTTGGACCACCCTTTGCACCTTTGCAAAGACCACCCTAGATCGTCCTCTAAGACCTCCTCAAAAACCTCTGCCAGGACCTCCTCAGAAGACCACTTCGGACGACCTCTATTGCACCTAGGTGATCGCAGGCTGTCCATTTTCAGATCTGTTCCTCAGACCTCCTTGAGCGTTAGGACGTCCGAACCTCACTTAAAATTGAGGCCCTTCATTTCAAATCCAACCGTCCCGACCTCCCCGACTCGAATCCAACACTTAACCAACCGTTGTGTTCTTTGACCAGTCCACCCAGGCTCCTTTCACTGACTGGTGGGACCTCTGCGCTGTTCATCATCACCTTCCTCACATGCATGCATGTGTGCCAGAGCCATTGCAGAAGAGGAGCAGTGCCTTGTCATTTCATGCCCTTGTCAACGGCTAGCTCTGCCAACCTTTAATACATGTCAGAACCTTTTCCCTAAAAGTCCTCCTTCCACCTGCCTCCATCATTTCAAGTGCACCCTTGGCAGAGACCTTTTGATTCGGGTTGCACTTGCTTCTTCTTTGCTCTCTCAGCTATTTAAGTTCTTTGAAGCTCCTCCTTAGCTTCTTTTAGACACCATTTTGCCAACCCGAGCTCCTCTCTGTGTTCTTGTGCTCAGAGCACCAGAGGACCTCCTTTTCGCCATTGCTGAGCCTTGGAGCTCCTCGAGGCCATCCGAGCTCCAGTGGTTCAATTGGCATTTCTTGGCGTGTCAACTTGTCCATTTGGTCACCTTGAGCATTTACCTAACTCATTTTGTTTGACTTCACAGAGGAGGTCAAATTGGGAACTTGTTCTTTGAGGCCGGGTTTGCCATCTTTCCCAACTCCGGCAAGGTATTTGGTCGCCGGAGCTCCTCCGACGATTTTGTTGACTTCACCGTCCTCAGGCTAGTGCCTTCGTATGTGCTCGTATGTCACAGACCCAACAATTAAAATGGGTTAATGTGTATTTCATTAGCATGCATTATTAATTTCAAAACATTTCCATGTTATATTGTACTTGGAAAATCTAATTTGAGGTGAACATACACATCAAGATTCACATTTCACTTCAAATCAGTAATACAAATTTGTGATCATCATCTGGAACCAATTTATTTAAATACTACATTAATTATCATGAATTAAAATAATTTTTCCAAAATTTTTGGGACTAGTTTGAACCTAATTAAAATTCAAACAACATACATAGACATACAACATGTTTGAATTTAAATGTCACAAATTTTAACATGGACAGTGGGGTTTCATAATTTTTATAGGAACTATATACTCTCAGAACCCACACAAATTATTTCATAATTTTTGGAAATTTTATTTCTATTTCTAAGCCGCAATCAAAGTAGGGCAAACTATTTAAATCTCATCAAATTCGCACTCAAACGAGCCTTGTTCCACGGCTCGAGCCCGACTTCGGTGAAACGGCTCGGCGACCACCTAGTTGCACCCTCACATGCGACCGTTGGATCAAGTTTCGCGCCCGGATCTTCTCATCGTTCGACTTGTCCAAGGCCATCACCGATCGCGTCCGTCCGTTCACCATCGAACGGTCAGTTGAAGCCCTTCCTTAGCACCGAGCGCGGCTCCTTGTGCCTCGACCAGCGGGCCCACTTGGCAGGGTCGTCTTCCTCCTCGGGCAGGCGCTCGTGCAGGGCTTCTCCGCCACGCGGTCGTTACACGCTGAGCCCTGTCATCTCACCGCGTCCGTTGGCCTATCCCCGAGCCTCTCCTCTGCACACCGCACCCACTCTGGCGTCTCTCTGGCCTTATTACCCCCTCTAGGCCCTTCAACGCCGCTCACTTCTCCTCGGTTGACAGAGGAGAGGGAGGCTGGCTCGAGCTCCACACTCCGGTAAGCGTCCACCGGGTGGTAGCTCTCGACTCCATGTTCAATACCCTCTCCATTTTTGCTAAGCGCAGTCCTTGTCGTTGCTTGTAGAACTTCGTTCACCTTCGTGCTCTCGGCCGCTCTGGAGCGCGCCCGCGGCTAACCCGTGTTGCCATCTTCATCTCCGGTGAGCTTTTCTTCTTTTCTTATGCGTCACAATGAGCCCTAGGGTCTAATTGAGTTTTCCCCTCAATTAATTGCGTGGTTGCTTCACAGGAACTTTTGGATTTCGAGTTAGCCCCATTTTCGGCCGACAACACTATTCATCACCACATTGTCATCCTGGTGAGCCATTCATCGATCCCCTGCTTGGTGACCATCTCCTGGCCTCGCTCAAGTTTTCTCAACCTTTTGTTTCCATAAATTTTGCCCAGAGCGACCCCTCCTCGAGGAGCTTGCCGCCACCGTCGCCATTCTTTGTGGGCATCTCACCTCCAGCCCGCCACTCCATCTCTCGGTGAGCTTGTGACCCCTCTTTTAGCTTAAGCACGCTTTGTTTGGTTCGGTTGCACCGTGTCGTCGCATGCACCGATGGCGAAAGCCACGCCGCTCATCGGCGTTGCGCGCCGCTATGGGCCGCCAGAGGTCGCCGTCGGTGCCGATGAAGCGCCGCGCCTATTGTGCTCCCCATCGTGCCCTTGGATCACGCGGTCGTGGATCACCGCGCCGGCGAGCCGCCGGCAAAGCTCGCGGGAGCGCGTGGCTCTGTTGTCGTTTTCCGTCCGAAAACAGTAGCTAGGATTAATTAACTAAATCTCGGTTTAATTAGCGTCAATCAGTGTTTAGTGCTGCGTTAATACGTGTAGTTTCTATTACATGTGGGCCTTTTGTACTGTTAAGTGAATGCGCAACTTTTAGTTTACGTTTTCCTTAGTAGAACATGTAAAATCCGTAGTTCAATATTGGGTCTACGCGTTCGAGAATCGGAAACGTATTTCTGGAGAATACGCCTTCCTCTAAGTTTCGGCCGAGCTAGGGTTGGGTGTGGGTGGTCAAACCTTGACTGGCCCGCACGCCGATGATCAGTGTTAGGCTAGCCGATTGGAAAAAGTATTAGATGATTTAGAAATTTGAATCGATTATTGATACTCTGAAAAATCGATGATAACTTTAGAAATACATATCTAATTCATATCAACTCTAAATTTAATGAACCCACTTCTGGAAATTCACTTTTTCAATGAACTTAATATGAATTATTCCATTCTTGAAATGGTATGATAGGAGGTGTGAAGTTTTTTGTTTGAGTTTGCTTAGCCATGCAAGTCTAGAACAGTAGTTGATTGTCGGGAATAACCCGACAATTATGGGATAAACACAACTCTCATTATATACTTTTGTTTCAGATCTTCGTACCTATTTTACAAGTTAAATTTTGTCATTTTAAATGAGCTTTTGGTGCGGACAAGTGTTGGTTAGTGATGGTGCTTTGTGCACGAGATTTGGGTATGTGGTTGGACTTGCGGACAATTAAGGACCGAACTTTGGTAACGTCGTTGATTCAAGTATTTTCGTGCTACCATACGCGATTATATGGGTCTTTGTATGGTTAAGTAGGGGAGGTTCTATTGTGTTAAGTCCCATGGTGGTGTAGGGGCATTTGTGTTTGATCATTTGTCCTTAGGAGCCGATGTAATGTTCTATAGTGTGCATGGTAGCACCAATTACCCTTTATGTTGCGTCGGTATTTCCAATATAACTTGTGAGCCCCTTAGCAAGTGCTATACGCTGCTTGTACTAAGACCGGAAACATCTCACATGGGGGACTTAGCTCAATAGGGTTTTCTTGCTGAAAATGACCGGTATCTCGATTCTCCCCGGCCAGCATACCAAAGGAAGTGTGCCATTATCCAGGAGGCTTACGGGCTAATCGAGTCGTGTGGGTAAAGTAGTACACCCTGCAGGGTATAATCTATTCGAATAGCCGTGTCCACGGTTATGGACAACCGCTTGAGTTCGGGAGTTACTATTGTTAGACTTGGAATTAAAATTGTGGGTGAACTTGGTAATTAGCATGAATGGGATGTTTATGCTTATTGTTGTATCAAAGTGGGCAGCCACTTTGTTATTTGTATGTTTAATTTGTTACTTAGTCATTACTTATTCACATGTTTTACTTCTACTTCAAATCTGATTTTGAAATGGCACTTGAAAAACTAGTATGTGTAGGTTGTACATTGTTGCGTCACTTTCGCAAAACTAAGCCAATATGAGCCTTCCTTTGAATGACCTTATGCATAACTATTTTTATTTGTGTAAGACTTGCGAGTACTCCTTGGTACTCAGCCAGATGTTTGCTGGCTTTTACAGGTGAGGACGATATTGAGGTTGAGGAGTTCGCCGGTGTCGATTTAGGTGACACCGACGAGTAGTATGCTATCTTCTAGCTCCCGATCGGTTGTCGATGGGTTGTGGGCATACCACCATTGGTCCTTTTGGTTTATTTACTCGCTTAGCTATAAACTTGTTAAATTTGGCGGTCGGCCCTTATGTACTTGTACTCTTAGAACTGTGTTGTAACTTTTGTACTATTTATGTATGATGGTTGTATGGATGTGACTAACGTTGTAATGAGGGTATGATTATATTGGTCACTGATCTTGGGAGCCAATATAGGTCATACTCGCTGTTCTTGGATTCCTATTTAACTCGCTAAGTGTAGTGCTTGACTTGTTGGAGAACCGACAATCATGTAGTGCTAGCGGGGGAGAAGCGTGCATGATCGTCGGGGCTCTAGAATTGAGTTGAGTCTCTCACTTAGACCAAGTTAAGTTGGAATCCATTTACCGGAGATCCCGAGTTATGTCCCTAAGACCTTGATTAGTCTCGGTCTTAAGGAGATAACCCCGGGGTCCCCACAGCGTTGGTATCAGAGCCATACTGACTGTAGGTTAGTGATAGCATGGGCGTTAAGTTTAGCAAACCCTTGGTCAATTTATTTTCCGAGATTATCAAAATTACTTTGAAAAGCTAAGTTAGGAGTATCTTTTATTCCTTAACCATCCTAGTATCATTCCTTGCCTTATTCAGGTTTTGGTTTTGCAAAAACTAACTTACCTTGCCTTTTCCCATCCTTTAGATGAACCCCCAATACCTTGTTCGCGAGACCCAAGCCGAGGATGTGGGAGGATACCGGAGTTACCGAGGATATGATGTGGAAGGCGAATTTCACCTACCACCGACGTACTACCTTTCCGTCGAGATCGAGGGCCGTGAATGGAGGAATACTTGGTCGTGGCGAGATATTATTGCTAGGCGTGTTACGGAAGTATCCCGTATCGTTTCGAGCTTATGGCACCGGAGGCCATGGTGCTGCAAGAAGTGGCTAGGGTGGCCATGAGTCGCCTCGCTATGACTGACAGAGTCGCCCGGCCGCCCTATGACCATTTCCCCATGCAAGCACGTGAAGGGGAAGTGAGCAGGTTTGCTAGGATTCAGTTCGGTGAAGACCCTCAGGTCCGACAATTGGCAAGACTGGTGCACATCATGGATCAGATGCACCGCTGCTCCATGCATGAGTTGTGGGAAACGCGACGTCGTCTCATTGAGGCTCAGGAGCACTTAAGGCTCATGCATGATATGAGGCTCATTCATCCCAGTGTGCTATATGGCACTAATATGATCTCCCCTTATCTTTCTGCACCCGCAGATTGTCGCCTTCCCGTGGTAGGAGGTCATATTAATGCCATAGGATCACCTTTGCGTCTTCCTAACCTAGGGGACCCCGACGATACTGGATCCCCTGGGGCACATCTTTTGGATGAGTTTCCGGTGAACTTTGACCGGAATAATATCTAGGATGTTGAGGTAGTGAGCTCGCTGTCCAGGCATGTTTTCAGCGAAGCGTGTATCCTTTAATTGTTGTAACAGGCTAGTAGTCGTTGTATCTTCTTGTATTATTTTGGACTTTGACCTTGGGCAGTTGCCATTTGCCTACGGGCCAACCTGGATGTAATTGTTCCAAAGGACTATCATTTGCTGTTATGGATTTTGTACTAGCCTTAATGTTTTGTACCTTATTTGATGTTAAATTTCTGCTGTGTTTTTAAATATCATTCTTATTGCTTGCTTAAATAAGTTGTGACCTTCATGTTTATCTTCTAATCCTCCTTGTCACTCCAAGATGTGGGCCCTAATACTCGGGCTAGGGCTCGTGCGATGGGGATCTCCACCCGGGGCACTCGTTCTGCTGCTTTGTGGCGAACTTTACGCCCGCGAGGAGAGGGTGAGCCCTCTCACCGGCCGCCACGCATGGGCAGTTCTTACGAGGAGGTACTTCCTCGCCACCCACTATGGCGGAAGTCTTGGCACAGTCGAGAAAGCAGGATGGATCGGACCCAGATCCTGGAGGCGATAGCTCGCAACACCTCACCTGCTCTGCGCGGCGGGAGAGGGACCGCAGAGGCGGCGGGAGGTCTCGCCGATTTCAGCGGACCAACCTCCACCTTTCCGGCACCGAGCCCGATGGAGGCGAGGACTGGCCGAGGACATTGAGAAGAAGCGGCTATTGCTCGGTGCGAGGCGTTGAGAGGTGCTCTTTGCCGGCTATCGGCTGAGGGCGCGCTAGTGCGTGGTGGGACAACTATACCGCCATGCGGCCGGATGGAGAAGTTCCATCATGGGGCGAGTTCATGCGGCCTTCAGAGAGGCTCACATTCTCGAGGGGTTATGTTGATCAAGCAACGGCAGTTCCTTGCCACAAGCAAGGAAGGAAGACCGATCTCTGAGTACCTCCAGAGTTCAACTCCTTGGCTGCTATGCCCCAAATGATGTATCCATCGACGCCGCCGCGGCCCACGCTTCATGGGCGGCTTGCAGAGGAGATGCGATTAGCTTTAGCGCACATGATTTCCGCAATTTCGGCATCTAGTGAACAAGGCCATAGTTGTGGAGCATAAGAGTGTGGCAATGGAGGAGTCCAGGAAGAGGAGGAGGGCAGCCGGTTCTCGCCTAGTGCGGTTTCCTGGCGGCGCCAGGCCACCCGGGCACCTCGCTCTGCCCCCAGCACCACCAAGGCCTCTGTGGTACCTCCACGACCCTCTCCACGGTGGCGCAGCGAAACAACGGGGTAAGAACTCCCGCAGCGATGGGGCATACAAGCCCAATGTCACTGTTTCCATTGTGGTCGCCGAGGCCACTATGCACACCACCGCCTCGCCAGCGGCGAGGAATGCCCTGAACTTATCGAGCTCCTACTCCACCAGCTGTGGCGAGACCTTCACCACCTCCGAGGGCAGCATCTACCCCTCCTCAGATTCCAGCACGTGGCCGAGTGAACCACGTCACCGCCGAGGAAGCTAGCGACGCTCCGGACGTCGTTTGGGTACACTTCGTTAATTCTTGTCGGCAAGATCGCTTTATTTGATTCAGGAGCATCTCATTCATTCATCAAAGAACAATACGCTGCACTTAATCAATTTGAAATAGTCAAACTTCAGCCACCTTATCAAATTCAATCACCGGGATCGGTCTTCCAAACCGATCTAGTCTGTCGGGGCATAAAAGTGGAAATTCAAAATATCAACTTCTTGGCAAATTTAATTGTGATAAATTCAGTAGGTATTGATGTGATATTAGGGATGGATTGGCTGTCCAAAAATCAGGGAAAGATCGATTGTGCTCAACGGTCCATTTCAGTCACTAGCGAAGATGGCAGTCAGTCATTTTTGCACCTTGATTGGCGCTTCGTCTCTATGCTTTGGAAGCTAGTACCTCTCTGGAAATTGAGAAAGTTCCGGTGGTATGTGAATACCCAGATGTATTCCCTGAAGAACTACCAGGCATGCCTCGCACCGTGAAGTGGAATTCGTCATTGAGCTTGCACCCTGCTGCGCGCGATCTCAAAGCGGCCGATCGGATGCCTCCTAATGAGTTGGTAGAATTGAAAGCACAACTCCAAGAACTTCAAGATAAGGGTTTCATCCGCCAAGCTCCTCACCTGGGGATGCCCGCCATCTTTGTTAAGAAGAAAGACAAGAGCTTGCGGATGTGTGTTGACTACCGTCCGTTGAATGAAGTCATTAAGAACAAGTATCCGCTTAGCGGATTGATGACTGTTCGACCAACTTAGTGGAGCCAAGTGTTCTCCAAGATTGACTTGAGGTTGGGTTACCATCAAATCAAGGTCGGGACAGAGGACATTCAAGACGACTTTCTCTACTCGGTATGGTCTATACGTGTACCATCGTTAAGTCTTTTGGATTGACTAATGCACTCGCTTATTTCATGAATCTCATGAACTCGGTTTTCATGGAGTATTTGGACCAGTTCGTCGTTGTATTTATTGATGACATCCTTATTTACTCTAAGTCCGACGAAGAACACGAAACATCCGAGACTTGTGTTGGAAAAGCTTGGCAACATCAACTCTATGCCAAATTCAGCAAATGTGAATTTTGGCTACGTGAAGTGAGTTTCTTGGGTCATGTACTCTCCAAGGGTGGTGTCATTGTTGATCCAAGTAAGGTACAGGATGTCTTTGAATCGAAATAACCAAAGGCGTCACCGACATTCGCGATTTTCTTGGGCTTGCGGGCTACCGCGAGTTCATCAAGAACTTCTCCAAGATTTCTAGGCCTTTGACTCAACTGCTGAAGAAGGAAAAGAAGTTCAAATGGTCAGCTGATTGTGAACAAAGCTTTCAGATTCTCAAAGAATGCTTGACCACAGCTCAAGTGCTCATCCTTCGGATGTTCACAAGAGTTTTGATATTTCTTGTGATGCATCTCGCCATGGGCTCGGTTGTGTGCTTATGCAAGAGGGCGAGTAGTGGCTTATCGTCAAGACAGTTGAGACCTCATGAGGCTAACTATCCCACTCATGACTTAGAGCTTGCGTGCTTGTTCATGCTCTAAAGATTTGGCGACATTACCTCATCAGATGTCGTTATGAGATCTACACCGACCACAAGAGTCTCAAATATATTTTCACCCAAGCTGATCTAAACTTGAGGCAAAAAGATGGCTTGAGTTAATCAAAGATTATGACATGGGACTTCATTATCATCCAGGAAAAGCCAATGTGGTGGCCGATGCATTGAGCAGAAAATCTCAATGCAACTGTTTATCTGTAATCCCTTCTTCGGCAGGCTTGTGTGCTGCCATGCAACAATTGTAACCGGAAATAATTGAAGAAGGTTCGCCGCTGCCTAAGTGTGAGTTGTACACTTGAGGACCAGATTAGAGAAGCCCGACAAGCGAGCAGCAGTGGCTCAAATCCGAGAGGCGATGAAGAAACACAAAGCCAAAGGTTTTAGAGAAGATTCACAAGGCACCCTGTGGTTCGGGAACCGGTTGGTGGTGCCTTTTGATCAGACTTTGAGAGGGAAAATTCTCAAAGAGGCTCATGACTCTAAATTCTCTATTCACCTGTGTAGTACCAAGATGTACCAAGACTTGAAGAAGAGGCTGCAGTGGAGCCAAATGAAGCGACAGATCGCTCAATATGTTGCCGAGTGTGATGTATGCCAAAGAGTCAAAGTGAGCATTTGAAGCCAGTGGTACTCTAGATCCCTGCCCATTCCCAAGTGGAAATGGGAAGAAGTTGGCATGGATTTTATCACCGGCCTTCCAAGGACTCAAGTGGGTCCGATTCCATATGGGTGATTGTCACCGTCGCGAAAGTTGCTCACTTTATTCTGTCAAGACCACTTACTTGGTGCCAAGCTAGCGAGTTGTACATCTCGAATTGTTTGTCTCCATGGTGTACCCAAGGTGATTGTTTGAGATAGAGGTCCTCAGTTCACCTCTCATTTCGGAAGTGCTTGCATCAAGCAATGGGGACCAACCTATCTTTCATTTCGACTTATCACCCACAAACCGATGGACAAAGCGAGAGGGTAAACCAAGTTTTAGAAGACCTTCTCCGAGCTTGTGTCTTTGTCCTATAGCAAAAGCGGGAGAAGTGTTTGCCATTTGCGGAGTTCTCCTACAACAACAGATTTCCAATCGGTATTCGAGATGTCACCATTGAAGCATTGTATGGGAGGGCTTGTAGGACACCCTTGAACTGGTCCGGCGGGAGAGGCCATTCTATGGCCCAACCTTGGTGGAAGATCTTTGAAAAACAAGTTCGTGTCATTCGCGAACGACTTAGGACGGCTCAATCACGTCAGAAGTCGTATGCCGACCGTCGTCGTCGCGAGTTGAGTTTCAAGGTGGACGATCATGTCTATCTTAAAGTCTCACCTATGAAAGGAATTCATCGTTTCCAAATCAAAGGTAAATTAGCACCTCGCTATATTGGACCTTTCCGTATTCTAGCCAAGTTGGGATCGGTGGCCTACCAGTTGTAGTTGCCACCATCACTTTTAGACGTGCATAACGTTTTCCATGTCTCCCAACTCAAGAAATGTCTTCGAGTCCCAATGGAAGCAACCAAGTTGGACGAACTCGACTTGCAACCCGATCTATCTTATCGAGAGAGCCCGATTCGTATCCTTGAGGAAACCGAGCGCAAGACGAGGAATCGGAACATCAAGTTCGTCAAGGTTCAATGGAACAACCACACGGAAGATGAAGCAACTTGGGAACGTGAAGACCGGATGCGAGCGGCATATCCAGACCTCTTCTCTACATGAAGTGCCTTCGTATCAAGGAAGGAAAGGTAAAACATGTCAATATAAAAATTTATTCTTATAGCATAATTATAACGTGTCAACACTACCTTTGAAGGAAATCAAGACAACATAAATTATAACTCCTAATGAAACCTTTCTATTTCTTCTCCACCCAGATCTCGGGTCGAGATCTTTTGTAAGGGGGGAGGTTTGTCACAGCCCCAACAATTAAAATGGGTTAATGTGTATTTCATTAGCATGCATTATTAATTTCAAAACATTTCCATATTATATTGTACTTGGAAAATCTAATTTGAGGTGAACATACACATCAAGATTCACATTTCACTTCAAATCAGTAATACAAATTTGTGATCATCATCTGGAACCAATTTATTTAAATACTACATTAATTATCATGAATTAAAATAATTTTTCCAAAATTTTTGGGACTAGTTTGAACCTAATTAAAATTCAAACAACATACATAGACATACAACATGTTTGAATTTAAATGTCACAAATTTTAATATGGACAGTGGGGTTTCATAATTTTTATAGGAACTATATACTCCCAGGAACCCACACAAATTATTTCATAATTTTTGGAAATTTTATTTCTATTTCTAAGCCGCAGTCAAAGTAGGGCAAACTATTTAAATCTCAGTCAAACTCAGACCAAGCCAGGCACTGTTCCACGGGCTCAAGCCCGACTCGGTGAAACGGCTCGGCCTAACCACCTACTTGCACACTCACATGCGACCGTTGGATCAAGTTTCCGCGGCCCAGATCTTCTCATCGTTCGACTTGTCCGAAGGCCATCACCGATCGCGTCCGTCCGTTCACCATCGAACGGTCAGTTGAAGCCCTTCCTTAGCACCGAGCCGCACCTCCTTGTGCCTCGACCAGCGGGCCCACTTGGCGGTCGTCTTCCTCCTCGAGCGGCGCGTGCGGGCTTCTCCGCCACGCGGTCGTTACCGCCGAGCCCCGTCACCTCACGCGTCCGTTGGCCTATCCCGAGCCTCTCCTCCGCACACCGCACCCACTCTGGCGTCTCTCGGCCTTATTACCCTCTAGGCCCTTCAACGCCGCTCACTTCTCCTCGGTTGTGAGAGGTGGGAGGTCGCTCGAGGTCCACACTCCGTAAGCGTCCACCGGTGGTAGCTCGACTCCATGTTCAATACCCTCTCCATTTTTGCTAAGCGCAATCCTTGTCGTTGCTTGTAGAACCGTTCACCTTCGTGCTCTCGGCCGCTCTGGAGTGCGCCCGCGGCTAACCCGTGTTGTCATCTTCATCTCCGGTGAGCTTTTCTTCTTTTCTTATGCGTCACAATGAGCCCTAGGGTCTAATTGAGTTTTCCCCTCAATTAATTGCCTGGTTGCTTCACAGGAACTTTTGGATTTCGAGTTAGCCCCATTTTCGGCCGACAACACTATTCATCACCACATTGTCATCCTGGTGAGCCATTCATCGATCCACAGCAGTGACCATCTCTGGCCTTGCTCAAGTTTTCTCAACCTTTTGTTTCCATAAATTTTGCCCAGGCGACCCCTCTCGAGGAGCTTGCCGCCACCGTCGCCATTCTTTGTGGGCATCTCACCTCAAGCTTCTCGGCCACTCCATCTCTCGGTGAGCTTGGTGACCCTCTGTTAGCTTAAGCACGCTTTGTTTGGTTGAAGTTGCACCGCGCCGTCGCATGCACCGATGGCGAAAGCCACGCCGCTATGGGCGCCGCCAGAGGTCGCCGTCGGTGCGATGAAAGCGCCACGACTATTGTGCTCCCATACGTGCCCTTGGATCACGCGCCGTGGATCACCGCGGCCGAGCGAGCCGGCAAAGCTCGCGGGAGCGCGCGGCTCTGTTGTCGTTTTCCGTCCGAAAACAGTAGCTAGGATTAATTAACTAAATCTCGGTTTAATTAGCGTCAATCAGTGTTTAGTGCTGCGTTAATACGTGTAGTCTCTATTACATGTGGGCCTTTTGTACTGTTAAGTGAATGCGCAACTTTTAGTTTACGTTTTCCTTAGTAGAACATGTAAAATCCGTAGTTCAATATTGGGTCTACGCGTTCGAGAATCGGAAACGTATTTCTAGAGAATACGCCTTCCTCTAAGTTTCGGCCGAGCTAGGGTTGGGTGTGGACTGGGTCAAACCTTGACCTGGGCCCGCACGCCAGCGACTGCGGTTAGGCTAGCCTTCGGTGGAAAAAGTATTAGATGATTTAGAAATTTCAGAATCTGATTATTGATACTCTGAAAAATCGATGATAACTTTAGAAATACATATCTAATTCATACCAACTCTAAATTTAATGAACCCACTTCTGGAAATTCACTTTTTCAATGAACTTAATATGAAAAATAGTTTCAAACATGTCTCTGCAGCAGAGAGGATTAGTTGAAGGTTAACTCATTTGTACAGATTATACTTACAATAGAAAAATAGTGGAACCTTTAAAAATGCATAAGTAAATATTGGTAACTCCAAAACAGTGAATCCAACTTTGATAATTTTCCTTTCCGGTATACTAATTTCTAAAAATGATCTCCTCCTACCTTAGTCACGAAACTATGCTAGGGAAATATGATCATTAAACTTGGTTATGGTCCTACTATAAAAGGCTGATAACTTGGAAAATCAATAACTAAATCTTAATAACTCCAAGTGGGACAAACTCAACTATTCTGAACTTGTATTAATATTACCTATTTACCCGTGCATTCCTTTACCCCACCACTGCCCTACAATTTTTCACTTCATAATTAAATTACTCAAAACGGGCATAACGAAACCTGAAATTCAAAATGACATAACTTCCAATTCATAACTCCAAATAGAATAATTATTTTACCTAAATCCATCTAAAATCATGACCTAACTGCTGTAGAAAAATCATGCATTTTTGAGCATTTTGGGTTTTGAGCTGTTTTCTCGGTATTTATTTGATGTTATAATTATCTAGATATCGAGCTTATTGATATCGACTCCTACGCAACTGAGAGCGAACAAGTTAGCTACCTGCAAGGCAAGCATCCTTTGAACTTTCTTTTTGCATCATATTTGATCCCAATCTTGTAGGATAGATGCAATGATAATTGCTTGCATGCTATTTTGATAATGTCGCTATTTTTGTGATGAATAGTTAGACACATCCTATTATGTTGTCATTGTGGCTATCCATGAATTATTCCATTGCTGAAATGATATGATAGGAGGTGTGAAGTTATTTTGTTTCGAGTTTGCTTAGCCATGCAAGTCTAGAACCGGTAGTTGATTGTCGGGAATAACCCGACAATTATGGGATAAACACAACTCTCATTATATACTTTTGTTTCAGATCTTCGTACCTGTTTTACAAGTTAAATTTTGTCATTTTAAATGAGCTTTTGGTCGGACAAGTGTTGGTTAGTGATGGTGCTTTGTGCACGAGATTTGGGTATGTGGTTGGACTTATCGGACAATTAAGGACCGAACTTTGGTAACCGTTGATTCAAGTATTTTCGTGCTACCAAACGCAGTATATGGGTGCTGTATGGTTAAGTAGGGGGAAGGTTCTATTGTGTTAAGTCCCATGGTGGTGTAGGGGCATTTGTGTTTGATCATTTGTCCTTAGGAGCCGATGTAATGTTCTATAGTGTGCATGGTAGCACCAATTACCCTTTATGTTGCGTCGGTATTTCCAATATAACTTGTGAGCCCCTTAGCAAGTGCTATACGCTGCTTGTACTAAGACCGGAAACATCTCACATGGGGGACTTAGCTCAATAGGGTTTTCTTGCTGAAAATGACTGTATCTCGATTCTCCCCGGCCAGCATACCAAAGGAAGTGTGCCATTATCCGGAGGCTTACGGGCTAATCGAGTCGTGTAGGTTGTACATTGTTGCGTCACTTTCGCAAAACTAAGCCAATATGAGCCTTCCTTTGAATGACCTTATGCATAACTATTTTTATTTGTGTAAGACTTGCGAGTACTCCTTGGTACTCAGCCAGATGTTTGCTGGCTTTTACAGGTGAGGACGATATTGAGGTTGAGGAGTTCGTCGGTGTCGATTTAGGTGACACCGACGAGTAGTATGCTATCTTCTAGCTCCCAGTCGGTTGCCGATGGGTTGTGGGCATACCACTGTTGGTCCTTTTGGTTTATTTACTCCCTTCCGCTATAAACTTGTTAAATTTGGCCGGTCGGCCCTTATGTACTTGTACTCTTAGAACTGTGTTGTAACTTTTGTACTATTTATGTATGATGGTTGTATGGATGTGACTAACGTTGTAATGAGGGTATGATTATATTGGTCACTGATCTTGGGAGCCAATATAGGTCATACTCGCTGTTCTTGGATTCCTATTTAACTCGCTAAGTGTAGTGCTTGACTTGTTGGAGAACCGACAATCATGTAGTGCTAGCGGGGGAGCAGCGCGCATGATCGTCGGGGCTCTAGAATTCAGTTGAGTCTCTCACTTAGACCGAGTTAAGTTGGAATCCATTTACCGGAGATCCCGAGTTATGTCCCTAAAACCTTGATTAGTCTCGGTCTTAAGGAGATAACCCCGGGGTCCCCACAGCGTTGGTATCAGAGCCATACTGACTGTAGGTTAGTGATAGCATGTCGCCATTTGAAGCTTTATATGGTCGTGCCTGCCAAACCCCGTTAAATTGGTCGAGACAGTGAGCGCGATGTTCGGGCGAGATATCATCCAAGAAGCGTAAGAACAGTTGCTATGATCGGGAAAGGCTAAAATAGCCCGATCAAAGCGTAAGAGTTATCTTGATAACCGTCGAGATCTCGATTTGAGCAGAAGATTTTGTCTATCTTGGTGACCCGCTCGAGAGATGTCAAAGGTTTCATGCCAAAGGAAGCTTGCCCTAGGTGTGTTGGCCCGTTCAAGATTTTGGAACGCCGTGGAGAAGTTGCTTACCAATTGGAGCTACTGATCGTTAGCGAGGAATACATGATGTCTTTCATGTCTCGCAGTTGAAGAAGTGTCTTCGTGTGCCAGAAGAGCAAGCCCCGTTGGAATCAATTGTTTTGAAAGAGGATCTTATCTACAAGGAGCAGCCAATCAAGATTTTGGATGTCGCAGAGCGCCTCACTAGAAGCAAGACGGTTCGTTTTTGCAAGGTTCAGTGGAGCAACCACTCAGAAGGAGAAGCAACGTGGGAACGTGAGGAAGAGCTGAAAGCCGAGTTCCCTAGCCTTTTCTCTAGCTAGCCTGAATCTCGGGGTCGAGATTCCTTTAAGGGGGGAGGTTTGTAACATCCCAATTTTCTGAGCTTAAAAATCTTTTAAATAGTTAGTAGGGAAAAATTCACCATTTGGATTTATTTGAATTTAATTTCAAAAGCTTAATATTGGACTTTACAATCAAAAACCTTTAATGTGAATAATCCCAACATGAACAATAGCCAAAACTATTTTATTTGGGTTCTATGTGCTCAGATATATTTTCTAGATTTTTCTAGAATTTTTCTGAGTTCATTTGCTATTTTCTTTTGCCTATTTGAATTTCTGGTATTTTCTAAAATGGAAAATCTATTAAAATCTCAGAAATCTTCTTGGGCCGAATCTCTCGGCCCAACTCCTATTCCGCGCTCATGACCATTTAGCCAGTGCATGCGCAGTCAGCTCCCAGCGGCAGTGGACCCGCTGTCGACCCTCTCTCTCTCTCGCGCGCGCGCCGCCCCACCGTTCGATCGAGTTTGGGCGGCTAGATGCGCGTGAGGTAACCGGAGGTTCCGATCCTCTCATTGATTGTGGACCGTTGGATCAAGATCGGGCGCTCAGATCAAATCGCCCACGCGCGCGCTCCGCCCCGCTCGCTGACAGGTGGGCCCGCCGAGGTCGTCGTCTCCGCGTGGCTTCTTCCCCGCGTCCGAGTCGGTGCCGCGCCCGCCATTGGAGCTTCTAGAAGCTCAATCCGACAACGAGCTTTCCTAACTAAAACTCCCCTGTTTTCGCTGCCAAATCTTATCCCTAATCTCCCCGTACCTATTCCCGGTAAAATCATATCCCGAATTTCTTTTAAGCACGAGATTGAGTTCGTGCCCTTCTCGGACTCCTTTTTAGGGTTTGCCGCCGCTGCCTCCCCGGACCCCCCGAGCTCCTATAAATAGGACCGCCGGGATCGCTTGAACACCCGCACCAAAACCCCCAACCCTAGATCACGAGAGCCCTGCGCGCCGCCGTTGCTGATTTTGGTTTTCACCCGCAAGTTCTCCGGCGTGCTCCCTTGCCGCCGTCAGTGCCGCCGTGACCTCATCGTCTGCACCTCCGGCTTCGCAATAGCCTGGGCTAGCTCCTGGTGCCATCCACTTCGCCGGAGCACCACCGGTTCGCTCGTCCGACAACGGCGGGACGACTCGCGCCCGACCTCGCCGCCGGCGCCGGTTGTCCCGAGACCGCGAGTACACTAACGTGCTCCCCTTAGCGCCTCGTACCCTGGTACCCGCCGTCACCGCCGGCGAGCCACCGTTCGCGGGACCTGATCCCCGACCTTGCGCCGCCGACAAGCCGACACGGCGCTTTGCATGTCTACCACCATCGCGGCCGGCTCGGGGTTGTGCTGCGTGGCGCCTACGTGGCGCCCAGGTGCGCCCTCTTTGGGTAGTCCACCGGACCAGTCTCGAGCTCGGTGGACCTAGTCCACCGTGAGCCTAACCTCGGCATGTGGGTCCACATGTCGAGATTTCTTTATTATTTTTCCGAAATTCCTCCGTGGCGTCGACATGCGCAATAATCTGATTTTCCTTTAGGAAAATAATTGGAAATTCATGAAATACCGATTTTCAGCATTTTATGTATTATCAATCTTCAAAGGCCATAATCGTTGCATCCTAACTCCGATTGAGCCCATTCAAATTTTTAAATTTGTCTAAATTCGAGATCTACCTAATTATTATTTTTATTTAATTTTTGGAGTTTGTTTTGCCTCTGTTATTTATTTGTTTTGGTTGTTTTGCTTCGTTTGTGCGTGAGCGTCGATACTTGGGGTTTCGTCGAAGAAGGCTTCAACCAAGTTCAAGACCAGTACATAGACCTATTCCAAGGCAAGTCATACCTTTGATCATATGGAATCGGTTTTCCTAAACTATATTGTGTTGAATTATTGCATTTATTTTAATTATGTGTTTAAGCTGCTTTTGGGCTAGTTATTGATCCAAATTGTTATGTTCACCTTGCCTACTTGTATACCTTAATCTTTTGTCGCCTAGATTGGTTTATTATTTAGTTGGTATTAACATATTGCCAACATGGTTGGGTAGACCGACTAGAATTGCTTAGCCATGCTACGAGTCATCATCTCATGTGGGTGCAATTATGAAATTGACTAAGTGATTATGGGCCGAGTGATAAAGCGTGTGTCTTGTGTGCTATTACTCATGATGGCATGTGTTGCACTAAACCAAGCTGGGTGGTAAAAGATTTAAGCTATGACAAGTGGTGAATCTTGTGTGGTGGTGGCTTTGTGATTGGGATTTATCGTGTGGTTTAGTTAGAAAAGCTGGAAGTCTTGCCTTGGTCAATTAAGGACTTTACTTTGTGCGCCATTGAACCGAGCTATCTTGTCGACCGCATGTCCGTGACAGGCCTAACTTAGTAGGTTACGGAGTTTCAACATTGGGGTTCGTGGATAGGTTAAGCTTTGTGATATGGGATGTGTGAATAAGAACGTCAATGTTGAGACGAAATTGCCGAATCTGTTTTATTACGATTAGTGCTAGCTACACTAGTTGTATCGTGTGGGTAAAGTGTACAAACCTCTGCAGAGTGTTAATCAATCTATTCGAATAGCCGCGTCCTCGGTCATGGACAACGCTGGGGATTTCACATAAGGGTAGTGTTCATAAAATGTGGGATTGGGAGTGTGTGATCTCAATCATATGGTTGTGTGAATAAATCAGTTTAATTGTGTGTCTTTGTGAAACAAGCTGTTAAATTAATATTGCTTATTTGTTTTAACTTATGCTTTCAATCTATTATTTGTATTAAATTGCAAATGTTGCATTTCGCAAAATAACCACGTAAGCCATTCCTTTGGAATAAGCTGCATCTATATATTGCATTATGTGGTATGATTTGCGATGCGGTTGTGTACTCACGCTTGTTGTAAAACTTGCGCCCAAACCTCTGATGGAGGAGTCTTCGCTTTGAGGAGGAGTTTGTGGAAGAAGGTTGATCGCTAGGTCATCGATCGATCGGTTACTGTGGTGTCTTGATTGGAGTTTGCGAGTTTATTTTCGTTCCATTGCAGTATTTCTTTAGTGTTAGCCTGCGTGGCTTAATAAGTTGTAACCCGACCTTAAGGTCAAAACTCTAAGTTGTTACTCAAACTACTCGTTTATGCTATTTATTTGGTGTGGATTGATATTCACCTATGTTACCACTGTGTGCACTAGCGTGATCTGGACTAGTGCGAGAATACACGAGGGTCAGTGCTTTTGGGTCCCGACAGAGGTGGTATCGAGCCATCTTGTTGTAGGTCTTGACCTTAGTTAGATCGGCCATTTTTAGAGAGTCCAAATTATTTTCTAAAAGAAAACTAACTTGCAAGAGCAACCTATTGCTTAACTCCTCTCATGTCTCTCTAGACTCATCTATTGCTAAGAATTTTCCCTCTCTCCATTGTTTTTAAGTTGTTCTTACCCTCTCTCTGTCTTTTGGACAAATGCCTCGTCTTCAGACCTATGGTGAGCGTTGTGGAGGATACGCCGCCGAACTTTGGAAGCTTCTGCAGGTACTTGGAGGTTTTGATCGTCCGTTGTATCGAGGCAACAAGCGGATGGTGGATGGACATAAGCGGGTGCGATCGCCGCTTGGCGATCACGCCGGGATGAACACCAAGGCAAGCCACCACTGAACATCTCGTCGGGAGGATCACTTGGAGTGAAGGAATACAGGAATCGTCGCGCCTGGCCATGCTTCGGATCTGCCACATCTACATGCGCGAGTTGCAAGGGACCGTCTTCCGCTACCACCCCAGAGCAGCCGCCGTGGAGCTACCTGCACACTATCCATCCACGGAGGAGAAGAAGATGCCACGGTGGTACACCTCGCGTGCGTCGTCGCCCAAGAGGAATCCATGGAGATGATGGCGATCTAGCGGTGCCTACAAGAGCACGCACCAAGGCGAAGAGAAGATCGCCATCTGGAAGAGATGCGGGCGCTCACCACCGGCGGACCAAGAAGAGGAAGAGGATCTAGAAGAACATGAAGAATCGAGGAAGACCGGAGGAAGTGGAGCGTAACCGAGGAGCTGTCGCGCCATCGACGCCTATTCTGTTGCACCGTTCGGGGCACGGGATCGATTTGCAAAGATGCCGGCCACAGTTCAAGGTCTACCCGGGAGAGCGCGGCCGTGGTGGTGGAGGTTACCTCGTGGCCCGAGTTCGCTAAGGCCTAGGTTCACGATTGAGGCTTAGTGTGTTAAGCGCGTCGGTCTAAGCCTAGTTGTGTCGCCCTTTAGGCGTTAGATTGTGTGCTTAGGTTCGCTATTTTCTTTGAGTGTGAGTATGCTGCAAAGGCCCTTAGGCATCCATTGCAAGCCATACCAAGTTCTTAAGTAATAAAGTTGCTTTTGTTCTCTCGATTGTTGTTGGGTTTAACCAATCCCCGTTTAGTTCTTAACTCACCCCATGCTTGCTACCTTATCTAACCCCGAAGCTTCGCGGATGGTTACAACTTCGCGACGATTTGCAAGTGGTTGGTACCCGGCACCGGCCAGCGGTGGGCGATACCAAGAACGAGAGCGTTCCGCCACGGCACCTTGGTGGATCTGCAGAACTTTGGGTCTTTTATGGCAGCAGCAGATACGGTTGATGCATGCCATGATGAACGGATGCAAGCTATGAATGATCGGAATAACAACAACCATCACCGCCAGGGAGCCCCAGCTGCTCATGGCCACCAAGGACCTTCTAAGTTGGCGAATTCGCGAGGACCCGTCCACCAACATTCGCTGGACATGTCTCACCCGTGGAAGGCGATGATTGGCCGGGTGATTGAAAGAAAGCTGCTGATCACTCAATGCAGCGACCATGAAAAAGTTCTCTATGCCTCTCACCAGTTGGAGGGCATCGCAGCAGAATGGTGGGAGAACTTCTGCGCCGCTCATGAGGCACCACAGAATATCACTTGGGAGGAATTCTCTACAGCATTCCGCCAATACCACGTACCAGAAGGAATTATTGAACTGAAGAAAGATGAATTTCGTGCCCTGAAGCAAGGAAGCTTGTCAGTGTCTGACTATCTCAACAAGTTCTCGCAACTTGCTCGCTATGCTGCAGAAGATGTTGCAACAGACAAGGCTCGCCAGAGTCGTTTTCTGAAGGGACTGAACACTGGACTTCAGGTCAATCTCCTTGCACATACCTTCCCTGACTTCCAAGAACTGATCAATAAAGCTTTAGTCATGGAGGATAAGCGCAAGGGCGGAAGACAACCGCAAACGCAGGATGATCCAGCGGGGAGGCGGCAATTCCAACAGAGCAAGAACGGTGCCACCACAGTTCAACGGTTTTCTCCACGAGAACTCGCCAGACACTGCACCAACCTCGGCACCTCGCCCGGTTGCTCGAACACTCGCACCTCAAAGACCGACCAACGCTAATCCAAAGAGTCAACAAGTCGCAAGAGCCAAAGGTGTGCTACACTTGCCGTCAACGAGCCACTACGCCGTCGGTGTCCACAGAGGGGAACGATCACTCGATTCGTTTCAACCTTGGAGCTACACCGAATAAGACACCGCACGGGTCACCAACGAGGAACTTTCCACGCCCCAACCAGCGGGAGGAGGGGCGAGTCCGTGGTCGAGGCCGTGTCAACCACGTCACCACGAAGGAGCACAGAAGCACGGACGTCGACCGGGTAAGTTCTGGTTAATTCGATACCGCATCGATTCTGTTTGATTCTGGAGCTTCGCATTCTTTTGTGTCTGAAGTTTTTGCAACTAAGAATAAGTTGGAGGCTATACAACTTAAGCATACTCTATTAGTTCAATCGCCTGGAGCAGAGCTAAGCTCTAGAGTGGGTTGTTTAGGAGCTAAGTTACTCATAGCTGGAGTTGAGTTTCTAGCCAACTTAATTGTTCTAGACACCCAAACCCTAGATGTCATTCTTGGCATGGATTGGCTATCCAAGCACAAAGCTGTGCTGGATTGTGGCCGAAGAGCCGTAACGGTTGAGAGTACTGATGGAAGGAAAGTGGAGTTTCTAGCCACATCAGTTCGTGAAGGACACTTGCTAGTAAACAGTCTGAAGACCATTGCAATGGAGAATGTACCAATAGTCAGAGAATACCCAGATGTGTTTCCAGAAGAGTTACCCGGAATGCCACCAGATCGTGACATCGAGTTCGTCATTGATCTAGTTCCAGGGACAGCGCCAATTTCTAAGCGACCTTATCGAATGCCAGCTGACGAGTTAGCAGAAATGAAGAAGCGGATTGAAGAACTTCTCGAGAAAGGTTTCGTAAGACCAAGTTCGTCACCGTGGTGAGCACCAGTCTTGTTCGTCAAGAAGAAAGACGGAAGCATGAGGATGTGTATCGACTACCGTTCTCTCAACGAGGTCACTATCAAGAATAAGTATCCATTGCCCGGGATAGATGATCGGTTTGACCGGATGAAGGGAGCCGGAGTGTTCTCAAAGATCGACTTGCGATCGGGCTACCATCGATTGAAGATCTACCCTAGGGATATACCAAAGACCGCTTTCTCAGCGCGGTATGGACATTATGAGTTCTTGGTCATGTCATTTGGTGACAAATGCCCGGCTTACTTCATGAACATGATGAACAAAGTCTTCATGGAATACTGGACAAGTTTGTAGTGGTGTTCATTGACGATATTCGGTTTATTCCAAATCGAGGAGGAACACGAAACACACGAGGTTAATTTTGGACAAACTTAGGAGCATCGGTTGTATGCCAAGTTCGATAAGTGTGACTTTTGGAAGAAGGAAGTGGATTTCCTTGGCCATGTGATGACCGCCGATGGAGTAGCGATTGACCAAGGAAAAGTAAAGCGATGTTACACTAGGACCATTCCCAAGATCAGAACCCAGATTCGCGATTTCTTGGGGATGGCGGTTATTACCGCCGTTTATCGAAGGATTCTCATCGATTGCTAAGCCTCTTACGCAATTCTTCAAGAAGGAGAAGAAGTTCACTTGGACTCCGACTGTGAGGAAAGTTTTCGAGAATTAAAGAAGCGCTTGACCTCATTGATGCTTGATTTTGCGGATATTCGCAAGGATTTCGATATCTATTGTGATGCGTCGCGTCAAGGATTAGGATGTGTCTGATGCAAGAAGGAAGAGTGTCGCTTATGCGTCAAGACAATTGAGACCTCACGAGGAGAATTACCCTACTCATGATCCGGAATTAGTGCCGTAGTGCATGCCTTAAAGATTTAGCGTCATTACCTCATCAGAATCATTGTGAAGTCTACACAGATCACAAAGTCCAAGTACATCTTTACCCAGTCGGATCTGAATATGAGACAGAGAAGATGGTTGGAATTGATTAAGGATTATAATCTTGGAATCCACTACCATCCGGAAAAGCCAATGTAGTTGCACGCTCTAAGTCGTAAGAGTTCTTGTAATGCCTTGGAAGTAAAGGAAAATTTCCGAACTTTATGAAGAATTTGAAGCTAAAGCTAGAAGTTGTGTCAGAGGATTTGTGGCCAATTTGGAGTGCTGATCTACCTTGGAGAAACAGATTCGTGAAGCACAACCAAAGGATCCCGTGTTGTCAGACATCAAGATCAAAATGGCGGAGGGGAAATTCAAAGATTTCACCAAGGATGATCAAGACATACTCTGGATTAATGGTCGTATCTGTGTACCAGATATCGATGGTCTAAGACAGTTAATCTTAAAAGAAGCCCATGACTCAAAGTATTCGATTCACCCTGGAAGTACCAAGATGTACCAGGATGTTAAGAATAAATTTTGGTGGCCAAATTTGAAACGGGAAGTCACAGAGTTCGTGGCCATGTGTGACACCTGTCAGAAAATAAAGGCAGAACACCAGAGACCAGCAGGTTTGCTGCAACCGCTGAAGATTCCAGAATGGAAGTGGGAAGAAATCGGGATGGATTTCATCACCGGTTTACCCAAGACCCAATCAGGTTACGATTCAATCTGGGTAATAGTTGATCGATTGACCAAGGTCGCACATTTTCTGCCAGTCAAAACCACGTACTCAGGAGATCGCCTTGCGGAGTTGTACATGGCCAGAATTGTCAGTTTGCATGGAGTGCCCAAGAAAATAGTGTCAGATCGAGGATCTCAGTTCACCTCTCGCTTTTGGCAGAGTTTGCATGAAGCATTGGGTACCCATCTGAATTTCAGTACTGCATATCATCCATAGACAAATGGACAGACTGAAAGAGTCAATCAGATATTGGAGGATATGCTGAGAGCTTGCACTCTAGCGAATGCTACCCGATGGGATAAAAGTTTGCCGTATGCAGAGTTCTCGTACAACAACAGTTATCAAGCCAGTCTGCAAATGTCGCCATTTGAAGCTTTATATGGTCGTGCCTGCCGAACCCCGTTAAATTGGTCAGAGACAGCTGAACGTACAGTGTTCGGGCCAGATATCATCCAAGAGGCAGAAGAACAGGTTGCTATGATCAGGGAAAGGCTAAAAATAGCCCAGTCAAGGCAGAAGAGTTATGCTGATAACCGCCGTCGAGATCTCAGTTTCGAGCCAGAAGATTTTGTCTATCTTCGGGTGACCCCGCTCAGAGGTGTCAAAAGGTTTCATGCCAAAGGGAAGCTTGCCCCTAGGTATGTGGGCCCGTTCAAGATTTTGGAACGCCGTGGAGAAGTTGTTACCAATTGGAGCTACGCGATCGTTAGCGAGGAATACATGATGTCTTTCATGTCTCGCAATTGAAGAAGTGTCTTCGTGTGCCAGAAGAGCAAGCCCCGTTGGAATCAATTGTTTTGAAAGAGGATCTTACCTACAAGGAGCAGCCAATCAAGATTTTGGATGTCGCAGAGCGCCTCACCAGAAGCAAGACGGTTCGTTTTGCAAGGTTGGTGGAGCAACCACTGTAAGGAGAAGCAACGTGGGAGCGTGAAGAAGAGCCAAAGCCGAGTTCCCTAGCCTTTTCTCTAGCTAGCTTTGAATCTCGGTCGAGATTCCTTTAAGAGGAGGTTTGTAACATCCCAATTTTACGAGCTTAAAAATCTTTTAAATAGTTAGTAGGAAAAATTCACCATTTGGATTTATTTGAATTTAATTTCAAAAGCTTAATATTGGACTTACAATCAAAACCTTTAATGTGAATAATCCCAACATGAACAATAGCCAAAACTATTTTATTTGGGTTCTATGTGCTCGATATATTTTCTAGATTTTTCTAGAATTTTTCGAGTTCATTTGCTATTTTCTTTTGCCTATTTGAATTTCTCGGTATTTTCTAAAATGGAAAATCTATTAAAATCTCAGAAATCTTCTTGGGCGAATCTCTCGGCCCAACTCCTATTCGCTGCCTTGAGCCCGCTCGCCCAGTGAGCCAGCGTGCGCCGCGCCTCCCAGCGACAGTGGACCCGCTGTCGACCCTCTCTCTCTCTCTCTCGCGCGCCGCGCCTCCCCACCGTTCGTCGGTTTGGGCGGCTAGATGCGCGTGAGGTAACCGGAGGTTCCGATCGTCTCATTGATTGTGGACCGTTGGATCAAGATCGGCGCTCGGATGAAATCGCCGCGCCTTGGCTCCGCCCGCATTGGCCAGGTGGGCCCGCCGAGGTCGTCGTCTCGTGCGGCTTCTTCCCGCGTCCGTCGGTGCGCGCCCGCCATTGGAGCTTCTAAGCTCAATCCAACAACGAGCTTTCCTAACTAAAACTCCTGTTTTATTTGCCAAATCTTATCCCTAATCTCCCAGTACCTATTCTGTAAAATCATATCCCAATTTATTTTAAGCACGAGATTGAGTTCGTGCCCTTCTCGGACTCCTTTTAGGGTTTGCCGCGTGCCTCCCGGACCCGGGCTCCTATAAATAGGACCGCGGGATCGCTTGAACACCGCACCAAAACCTCCAACCCTAGATCACCCGAGCCCCGCGCCGCCGTTGCTGATTTTGGTTTTCACCGCAAGTTCTCCGTGCTCCCTCACGCGGGATCGATGCCGCCGTGACCTCATCGTCGCACCTCGGCCGCAATAGCTGGGCTAGCTCACGGTGCCATCCACTTCGCCGAGCACCACCGGTTCGCTCGTCCGACAACGGCCGTGGCGACTCAGCCGCCGACCTCGCCGGCGGCCGCTCTGGTTGTCCCGAGACCGCGAGTACACTAACGTGCTCCCCTTAGCGCTGTACTTCAGTACCGCCGTCACCGCCGGCGAGCCACCGTCGTGGGACCTTGGTCCTCGAGCGCCGCCGACAAGGCGACACGCCGCCGCATGTCCGCCACCTCGCGGCGGCTCGGGGTTGTGCTTGCGTGGCGCCTGCGTGGCGACCACGGTGCGCCTCGTGGGTAGTCCACCGACCGAGTCTCGAGGCTCGGTGGACCTAGTCCACGCGTGAGCCTAGCCTCCGGCATGTGGTTCCCACATGTCGAGATTTCTTTATTATTTTTTTTCCGAAATTCCTCCGCTGACGTCAGCTTGCGCAATAATCTGATTTTCCTTTAGGAAAATAATTCGGGAAATTCATGAAATACTGATTTTTAGCATTTTATGTATTATCAATCTTCCAAAGGCCATAACTGTTGCATCCTAACTCCGATTGAGCCCATTCAAATTTCTAAATTTGTCTAAATTCGAGATCTACCTAATTATTATTTTTATTTAATTTTTGGAGTTTGTTTTGCCTCTGTTATTTATTTGTTTTGGTTGTTTTGCTTCGTTTGTGCGTGAGCGTCGATACTTGGGGTTTTAAATCGAAGAAGGCTTCAACCAAGTTCAAGACCAGTACATAGACCTATTCCAAGGCAAGTCATACCTTTGATCATATGGAATCCCAGTTTTCCTAAACTATATTGTGTTGAATTATTGCATTTATTTTAATTATGTGTTTAACTGCTTTTGGGCTAGTTATTGATCCAAATTGTTATGTTCACCTTGCCTACTTGTATACCTTAATCTTTTGTCGCCCTAGATTGGTTTATTATTTAGTTGGTATTAACATATTGCCAACATGGTTGGGTAGACCGACTAGAATTGCTTAGCCATGCTACGAGTCATCATCTCATGTGGGTGCAATTATGAAATTGACTAAGTGATTATGGAACTGTGTGATAAAGCGTGTGTCTTTGTGTGCTATTACTCGTGATGGCATGTGTTGCACTAAACCAACCGGGTGGTAAAAGATTTAGACCGAGGCAAGTGGTGGATCTTGTGTGGCTGGTGGCTTTGTGATTGGGATTTATCTGTGTGGTTTAGTTAGAAAAGCGGAAGTCTTGCCTTGGTCAATTTAGGACTTAACTTTGTGCGCCATTGAACCGAGCTATCTTTGACGACCGCATGTCCGTGTGCGCCATTGAACCGAGCTATCTTTGTGCACGACCGCATGTCCGTGACAGCCTAACTTAGTAGGTTACGGAGTTTCAACATTGGGGTTGGTGGATAGGTTAAGTTTTGTGATATGGGATCGTGTGAATAAGAACGTCAATGTTGAGACGAAGTTGCCGAACTGTTTTGTTATGATTAGTGCTAGCTACACTAGTTGTATCGTGTGGGTAAAGTGTACAAACCTCTGCAGAGTGTTAATCAATCTATTCGAATAGCCGCGTCCTCGGTCATGGACAACGCTCGGGGATTTCACATAAGGGGTAGTGTTCATAAAATGTGGGATTGGGAGCTGTGTGATCTCAATCAAATGGCTGTGTTATAGCCATCTTATGGCATTTTGCTTCCGCTGTTCTTTTAGTTCTTCGCCGATTGGCCTTCCCTTTGTAATAAATATTATGTATGTCTTTTGCTTCCAAAGCTTTAGCTTTGGTTCTGTGTGTTGTATGGAATTGATGCAATGTTTTGTAAAAGGGTGTGTATACTGCAATTCAGGGAAGCATTTTTCCGAGGCACGGTATATTTTGTTTGTGATGCTAGAGTCAATGGAGGACTAAGCATTACAAGCTAAATAAACCAGGTTCTCACACTACGTCCGGCGCGATGAAGCTCTCGACGGCGCGACCTAGGAAGAAGAGAGCCGGTTGGTGGTTGGGAAGGTAGAGGAAGCCATATGATGCTCACGGAGAGGAGAATAAGAGGAGGTTCGCCGGAGATGGAGTATTGGCGCGGTGGCGATTTTGGTGGGACCGGGAAGAACACCGTGCGCGGCTCCTTGGTGGAGATTCTCCAAATTAACGGAGGAGTTCAGCTCCTTGTGGTTGAAGGCACCGTGACGCGATGCGTGGGTGGTCGGATCTCACGGGGTGGCGGAGCAGTGTGGGAGGCGGTGGCGCGGTCTAAGGCGTGCTTGTGCGCTCGGCCTTGACGTGTGCAGAGAAAGGAGGAAGAGAGGAATGGAAAGGGGGCAAGGAGCCTTGGACCGCCTTTTAAGGCGATGGGCGAGTGGCGAAGGTGGACGACGGCATGGGCACAAGAGCGGCGGTGGCGGTAGCGCGCATGTAGGCGATCGTGGCAAAGCACCGCTTGGAGAAGAAAGCAATGGTGCGGGGCCGCCGATCGATGGGGTGAAGGAAGTGGCGCGGTGCGATCGGATCGATTGTGTTTGGGTCCGACGAAATGGTCCGGTCGGACCAACAGTAAAAAGATTGATTTAGTTTTAAACTCCTCTATTTTGACTAGTTGTAAAAATAGCAAAATAAATTATAAAATTCTCAAATTTTTGCATATTGGTTCCTCGGTGAAAATAGAACTCACACTAATTTTCTAAACATATTGTTCATGATTTATTCACTTGTTTAAAATTCATTTACAGTAGATGTTTATGAACTAAGTTTGAATTTTTCTCAATGTTAAATTGGATTCCAAAAATTTAATAAAATTCATTTTTAATCATGATAATTATTCTAGTATTTAAATAAATTGTTTTCTAAAGATTGTCATGAGTATTTATTTCAAATTTCTTTTGTGGCTTTAGTTTGAGTTAGAGTTTTATATTTGATTTTAAAATTTTCAAATGCATAATTTAGGCACATGCTCCCGAATTAACAAGCAATGATTATGAGATGCATATAATTACTGGTTATTATTACTATTAAAATTGGGGCTGTTACAAAATCTAAGACATTATTGAAGTCGGACCACAACGAAATTTCCTTTGAAAACAAGCATCATTCTTGTTTTCTAAATTGTCCACAGTACAGAGCAATCCCCACAGCTAGTAGACCGCTAACTTTCTCAGGAAAGTTTCTAAGCCATTCATCCCCCAGGTCTTGTACAGAATATGGCAATGTGTCAATATTAAAAGCACAACATACAATACTCCAGAGATATTTCACCAAAGGGCAAGAGACGAAAAGGTGACCCACTGATTCAGAACATACATTTATTAGATCATTTCTAACTTCTTTTCATTAAATTTTCTTTGGTTAGAATCCTGTTCTTCAATACTAATAATAGGAAAACCTTAATTTTTAAAGGAACTTATATTTTCCACAAGTGCTTATGTGGGGAAATCTCTTGCTAAGACTTCAGTTGTTTGTAGAAAGACTTGACAGAAAACTGTTAGCGAGTACATAATGGTGTCGTGCCCCTCTAAGGCATGTACCGAGCATGTCCTCCATTCTAGGGATCTCTCTCGATCTCATCTCGATATTGTAGATATTGTTACCTAATTGCTAACTGACAATACCTCTTGTAATCTTCTGTATAGATATAAACTAATCATGTATGGTTGTAATCTATTGACATGAGAATCAACACAAAGGCCCGATTGAGGCTTTTCCCAAACTTACATGGTATCAGATGCAGTTTCGTTTCCCTAAACCCATCATCTCTTCCGCTCTACTCTCTCCCATGTGCGTTTCTTCTTTCGGTCTCACACGTCACCCCTCTTCCTTATGGGCGAAAATGACAGCAAGGCTGCTGAGGCTGCCACCGTTGCCGCAAACGCCGCCGCGGCCACCCATGCCCAACTTTGGGCGCATGCAGTTAATTAGTGTCTCTAATATCAAATTCCTAGTCCCGGTTACCCTGAAGCTTTCCGCCTTCAACTATGCGAAGTGGTGCACTCTTTTTGAGGTTGTGGTCACCAAGTTCGCACTCGAGGATCATCTCCAGGGCTGCGTTCCTTCTTTCAGTCTCACGCGTCACTCCTCTTCCTCATGGGAGAAAATGACAGCAAGGCCACTAAGGCTACCACCGTTGCCGCAAACGCCGCCGCGGCCACCCATGCCCAACTTTGGGCGCAGGTAGTTAGTGTCTCCAATATCAAATCCCTTGTCCCGGTTACCCCAAAGCTTTCCGCCTTCAATTATGCGAAGTGGTGCACTCTTTTTGAGGTTGTGGTCACCAAGTTCGCACTCGAGGATCATCTCCAGGGGGAAGACACCTGCAGCAACCCTTATATGCTGGTTGGAAATGCCATGACTCCACCATGCTGTCTTAGATCTATGGGTCCATCTCCCTTGAGATTCTTCACATCGTAATGTTTCCAACTAACACTGCCACCGCCGTCTGGACCACCATCGAAAATCTCTTCGAGGATAACAAAACAACCCAGGCCATCTACCTCCAAGCGGAGATCAGCAACTTGACTTAGGGCGATATGTCCGTACGGATTATTTCCTCAAATTAAAGACCATCTTCGATGCCCCCCGTGACGTTGGACAAGCAGTGAGCGACCAAAGCTTGGTGCTCACCATGATCAAGGGCATGAACCCAAAGTATTAGAATATGTCCTCTCTTATTCCAATGATGCAACCATTCCCGAGCTTCATTCAGGCCCGTTCTCTCCTCCTCGAGGAAATGAAGGATGCCCATTGTGATCAACTCGCCCAAGTCACGACTCTCCTTGCTGACTCCTCTACCACCTGTGGGAGCTCCTCCATTGATGCTAACTCCTGGGGTGCAATCTCCAACAACACTCCCTAATGGCACCCGCCTAGCACTGGCGGCAATGACGGCCATCCGAACGGCGGCAACAGCAATAGCGGTGACAACAACAAACGCGGCAAAGGAAAACGCAAGGGAAATATGGGTGGCCTTAGATACCGACTTTCTACAACCCGTGGATTGGTGCTATCCAGCTCTTGCCCACACGCAACATCCTTGGTCCATGCCCCGGGGATCCTCCACATCCCCATGTTGCAAGGTTTTCTCACCCTGCTGCACCCCACGTAGACTGAGCCACACGGGTTTGCTGTAGCACCACACGGCTTCCACCCTAGTGCGCCACACGGCTTCCACCCTAGTCTATTCCCAGCACACACGTCCACTACACCAATTTGGGACTCCTCCGGCACTACTACAGAGAGGGTCATCATATATGGTTCATAACCATCATCACAGACGGTTTTTGAACCGTCTAAATTTATGTGTATGTGTTAATAGGTGGTTATCACAGAAAGTTTGTGAGTCGTCTATGATAAGTCACAACACAGACGGTTTTATCATATAAACCATCTGTGAAGGCCTATTATCACAAACGGTTTCCACCAACACCCGTTTGTGATATGTAGCATATTACAGAAGGTTCTATTTACAAACCTTTCACACTATGCAAGATCTGGCATAGTTCATTTCTCTCAGCCTTAGATAGAGTGTAGCAAGCTGGGGGAAGGTACGTTCGTCCTTTATCGGTCTTATTCGGTGATAACTCGGTCCTTATGTTCATATCAACTAAGTCACGCCATGTGTTAACACCATCCTGTGTTTTGCCACTAATTTTCAGTAAGAGAGTAATCAAACTATCACATACATTCTTCTCCACGTGTATGACGTTGATGCAGTGGTGAACTTCTAAGTCCTCCCAATAAGGCAAGTCCCAAAAAATTGACCGCTTCTTCTAGATGTTTTTCTGATGGGTCCTTAATTTACGTCCCTTCGTAAGCACAACATTGATATCCTTAACCATATCATAGACCTCTTTCCCTCTAAAAGCCCATGGAGCTGAACCGTCCTCTTTATTTTCGTCGAATGGTTTCTTCATCTTACGGTATGGGTGAATCTTGGGAAGGAACCTACGATGACGCATATACACAGTTTTACGCGAGTTGTTCAGCCATACACTCTCGGTACCATCTAAGCAAAGTCTTGATGAGGCTTTGGCTCCTTTTATCTGAACCTAATAGGTTACCAAGGGTAGGAAAATCATTGATGGTCTAGAACAACATGACACGTAAAGTGAAGTTCTCTTGTTTGTACGCATCCCATACTTGTACCCCTTTGTTCCACAGTGTTAGAAGATCATCTGGCAATGGTTCTAGGTACACATCAATATCATTCCCAGGTTGCTTTGCCCCTTGGAAAAGTACATTAAAATGTACTTCCGCTTCATACATAGCCAAGGAGGAAGGTTGTACACACATAGATTTACTGGGCTAGGTGCTATGTTGTTCGCTCATGTTCTTGAAAGGATTCATTCCATCCGTACTCAACCCTAACCTTATGTTTCGATTTTATGACCGAATTCTTTGAAGCTCCGATCAAGTTTCTCCATCGGGCAAAATTAGTAGGGTGTTTTAGCTTTTCATCTTTCTTACGCTCCTCAGAGTGCCAACACAACAATCTTGTCTCCTTTCGGTTCGCAAATAAACGCTTCAAAGTGGGATTACGGTAGATACCATAACATCTTAGTAGGAGGTCCTTGCTTCACCTTAGTAGTAATCTTTCGCTTGTATCGGGATGCTTTGCACATGGGACATACATGCATGTCTACATACTCTTTATGGTAAAGGATACAATCGTTCGGACATGCATGTATTCTTTCTACTTCCATTCCCAGTGGATAAAGAACCTTCTTGGCTTGGCAGGTGGTGCTGGGCAACATGTTTCCCTCCAAAAGGATGTCTGCTAGGAGACCTAACAACGCTGTGAAACTCTTATCGGATCAACCATTGTTTGCCTTCAATTTCAGCAGTTCAAGCACGGATAACAACCTTGTGTATTCCGGCTTGCAGCCAGGGAACAAAGGTTTCCCCGAGTCCTCCATTAAGCCCTCGAATTTACCAAACTCTCTCTCATTGTAGTTCCCTTTTGCATCGCATAGCATCTGATCCAAATTGTCATCGTGCGACCTATTCTCATCAAAAGCACAGTCCACATCCAGCATATCGTTGACTTCCTCGGTGATGTCATTATTATTAACTTCCTGTATAATCTGCTCTTCACCATGACTGGTCCAACATATATACCCCTTTTTGAAACCCCTTCGAATCAAGTGCGCTTTGATCTGTGCTGGGTTGTTAAATCTTCATATTACCGTAATCAATGCATGGAAAGTACATAACTTTTATCCCCTACTTCAACATATCCTGCTCAGTGGTGCTTCTAAAAGCAAACATGCCATTAGTGTACTCTTCACTCACACGGTTCTCACCGTACATCCAGTTTCGGTCCATCTACGCTACACACGTAACAAATTAGTATTAACTTAGATTAATAAACCGCAAGTACTCTTCCTAGTGTCCAAACATACTAAAATTGATTAGCAATTAACCTAGAGCAAATATAAAGGGTTACAGATCATTACCCTTAGAGCTCACGACGAAAATCTCAAATATCCCACGAGATCCTCCTCTCTTTCTTGCTCCTCTCCTTCTCCTTCCTTCCTCCTCTCTTTAGCTTCCTCTTTTCCTTCTCCTCCCTGCCTCCTTCCTTCCCTTCCTTCTCCTTTCTAAGGTGGCGTAATGGGGGGAGGAGGCGGCAGGGGTGGCGGCTCAAACGGGAAGGGGTGGAGCCTCTAGGGCTAGGGGGGTCTGTCGGGATGGTCGGGTATTTATAAGGCTTGCATATCACAAACGGTTCTTATTAAGAACCGTCTGTGACATATCACTATCATAGATGGTTTATAAATTGAACCGTCTGTGATAATTCACAGATGGTTGTTACCAATAACCATCTGTGATGTCTGCGATTATCACAGATAGTTCTTCTTAAGAACCGTCTGTGAATTATTATAGACGATTCTATTTACAAACCGTGTGTGATAGTTACGTATCACAGATGATTCTAAAGGAGGAACCGTCTGTGATGAGGCGTTTAGTTTAGCATGTTTTGTAGTAGTGTGGCCTCGTCAATGCCTTCAAAACCATGATGTTTCAGCCCCCATCTAATGACGGGTACATGGACACCATATTGTGGTCGACGACGGCACATCCCTTCCCGTCACCCACGCCAACCAGTCTATCTTTCCCACCCACACTGGTCCTCTACACCTCCAAAATGTCCTTGCCACCCCTCGTTGAATTAAAAGTCTCATGTCTATTTGTAAGTTTACAACTGACAATAATTTTGTTATCAAATTTTACCCTCATGGATTTTCTATGAGGGACCTTCAGACCAAGAGCAAAATTCTCGGGTAGTTCGGGTGAGCTCTACCATCTCCATTCTATAGTACCTCATGCTCTTGCCATCTCCACCAATAGCACAACCCTCTGGCACCGTCATCTCAGTCATCCCGGTCGTCAAACCCTCCACTGACTTGTCGGCTCCTCCTTTATTTCATGTTCTTCCCAAATAAATGACAACAAATTGTTTCATGCTTGTAAATTAGGTCAACATGTTAGTTCCCTTTTCAGAATATATGAGTCGGATGACTCGGCCTTTTAAATTAATTCACTAGGATCTTTAGACATCTCCTTTGGTGAGTGTTTCTGGTTGTAAGTATTTTCTTGTGATATTAGATGATTTCACTCATTACTTGTGGACCTCTCCCCTTCGTTTCAAATATAAAACTTTCTCTATTCTTCCCAATTTTCATGCTTTTGTTGCTACAATTCTCCACCGTCATCTACACCATCCAATGCGATAACGGTGGTGAATTTGACAACAATTATCTCCACGCATTTGCTGCCTCCCGTGGCATTCTTGTGCATTTTTCATGTCCACACACTTCCTAGCAAAATGGCAAGTCTGAACGTATTATTCACACGGTAAACAACATCATTCATGCACCATTTTCCAAGCTAGCATGCCACCTTCTTTCTGGGTTGAATATCTCCATGTGGCTACCTATCTCCTGAACCAGTTACCTACCAAAACTTTCAAGTTTTCTACTCCGTTTTGGGTTCTTTTTCAAACTTTGCCATCGTATTCCTATCTCTATGTTTTTGGCTACCTTTGTTACCCAAACACCATCGCCACAATGCCGCACAAGCTTGCACCCTGGTCTACTCCTTGTGTTTTTCTCGGCTACCCTCCTAATCTCAAGGGTTACCGCTGCATGGACCTTTAAACGTGTTGGATTGTCACCTCTATTCATGTGGTTTTGAATGAAACTATCTTTCCCTTTGCTTCTTCCATGCTGAGTTCGGTCGCTGACTATATTTTTCTCTGTATCATACCTGTGGCATACAGTGCTGAGGCATCGTCTTTCCCATAAACTACCACGGATGATTTTTGTCTTGTGCCACCACTTCTCTCTATCGCAGCATCCCCTGATGTGGTCACAAACGAACCTGCCACGATGGCCCTTCTTTGCGGCGTACATCGTCCCTATCACGACAACCCCTGCCGTGGCAGCCACCATATTGCCTAGAGTGGTAGCTGTAACATCCTAATTTTCTGATCTTGAAAAATGTTTTAAATAGTTACTAGGGAGAAAAGTCACCATTTGGATTTATTTGAAATTAATTCAAAAGCTTAATATTGCACTTTAGAATCAAAAACATTTAATATGAATAATCTCAACATGAACAATAGTCAAAACTATTTTATTTGGGTTCTATGTGCTCAGATATATTTTCTAGATTTTTCTAGAATTTTTCTGAGTTCATTTGCTATTTGCTATTGCTTATTTGAATTTCTGCTATTTTATAAATTAGAAAACTATTTAAAATCTCAATTAATCGATTGGGCCGAAACCCAATTCCCCGGCCGAGTCCTATTCACTTCTCAGCCCAACTCCACCCGCAGCCCACCTCCGCCTTCCTCTCTCCGCGCGCGCGTGCCGGTCCCACCAGTCAGCCTCACCTGCGCCGTTTGCCACGCGGCCTCGCCAAGCCCTCGTCGCTGACGTGTGGGCCCCCCGTATCTCCTGTGCATCATCCTCGAATCTGTTAAGGATTTGTTCCGCCGCCGCCGCGTGCCATTTTTGGGCGTCCGTGCCCTGGACTCTCCCGAGCCGCCGCCTATAAAAGGGAGGCGAGCACTTGACGTCCGCACCTCAACCCTAGCCGCCAAAGTCGCGGCGCCAAACCTAGCCGCGGCGGGCTCGGGCTGTCGGCGCCACCGCCAACTCCGACGAGCTTTTCCGCCGCAACCGGAGCAGCTCGATCTTCGTGGTCTGCGCTACCTCGTGGTGGCCTTCGTTTCGCCGGAGCGTCACCGTAACCCAGTTCCTGTCGAGCCTGAGACTCCTCTGCCGCTCAACGCTCGCCACCGACCATCCTCGTCACCCCCGAGTACCCGTGAGCACACCTGCGAGTTCCTCGCGTTCCCCTCTACACACCGGTACCATCCGCCGTCGGTGTAGAGCCGCCGTTCGTTGGAACCCTCGGTTCCTGAGCCTCCGCCGCCCTCGCTATCGCCACATCAGCGCCACCTCATCGTCGTGTTAGCGCCCCCGCCTACGTGTCACATGCGTGGCGTGTGTCGCAGAACGCGTGTGCGCGCGTGTACGGTCACCACGCCAGTCCCAGGCTCGGTAGACTTAGTCTACCGTGAGCCGTGAGACTAACATGTGGGTCCCACATGTCAGCGTTTTCTTTTTATTCTTTTTAATTCCTGAAATTCCTTGCTAACGTCATGCTTGCGCAATAATCCAATTTTTCTTTTAAGAAATAATTCGGAAATTCCAGTAAATCCAAAATTAGGGTTTTCTTTTAGATTGAAACTTCCAGAGCCCATAACTTTTGCATCCGACCTCCGTTTGAGCTCATTCAAATTCCTAAATTTATCTAAATTCGAGATCTATTTATCTAAGATTTTTATTTAATTTTTGGAGTTTTTTTGCCTCTGTTATTTATTTATTTTGTTTATTTGTTTCGTTTGCGAGTAGACGTCGATACGTCGGGGAATTTTGAAGAAAAAGGAGCACCTCAAGATCAAGACCAGTACCTAGACCTTTTCCAAGGCTAGTCATACCTTTGATCATATTGAATCCTAGTTTTTCTAAAGAGTACTTTGTTTCAAAGTATTGCATTCTACTTTAATTATTTATTTAAATGATTTTGGGTATAGTTATTATCCAATCTGTTATAACCACCTTGGCTTTGTATGTCATAATCTCTTGTCACCCTAGATTGGTTTATTTAGTTGGTATTATTGTAGTACCAACGTGGGTTGGTTAGATCTGAGTACAATTCTTTGAGCCATGCTACGAGTCTCATATCTCATTTGAGTTGCAAATATTAAAATTGACTAAGTGACTATGGAACTTTGTGTAAACTGTTTGCTATGTGTTATTACTTCGTGATAGCATGTGTTGTACTAAAACCAACTGGGTGGTAAAAGATTTGGACGGAGACAAGTGGTGGATACTAAGTGATTTGGTGGACTTTGTGAATGAGAATGATAATCTTTGTGACATAGTTAGAAAATGGGAGTCTTGCCTTGGTCAATTAAGGACTTATCTTTGTGCGCCATTGAACTGAGCCTTACTGTAGGACCACATGCCTGATGGGATGGGCCTAACATAGTAGGTTATGGAGTCTCGACATTGTTGTTCAGGTGGATAGGTTAGGCTTCATGATAGGATGGAGGTGTGACTACCTGGTAGTTGCATCGCGGGACGGTTCACCACATCCCTATCCAGCAGTGTGTGTCAGACTGGCTTTCTTTGTGGGTTGGTCTGGCGGTAATGTCAATCTTTGAGACGAAGTTTCTGAACTGTTTTGTTACGATTAGTGCTAGCTACACTAGTTGTATCGTGTGGGTAAAGTGTACAAACTCTGCAGAGTGTTAAATCAATCTATTCGAATAGCCGCGTCCGCGGTCATGGATATGCTCGGGGATTTCACACGAGGGGTAGTTTTCATAAAATATTTGGGATGGGAGCTATGTGATGTAAGTCATATGGCTATGTGAAATAATCTGTTTAGCTTTGTGTCTTTGTGAAAACAAATGTTAAATTAATATTCTCTATTTGTTTTGAATTATGCTTTCAATCTATTATTGTATTCCATTGAAAATATTGCTTTCATGCAAAAGAACCACAGAAGCCTTTTCTTTGGAATAAGCCTGCATCTATAAATTGCATTCTGTGGTATGATTTGCGAGTACGGTTGTGTACTCATGCTTGTTGTAAAACTTGCACCCAAACCTATAGAAGAAGAGGAGTCTACGCCTGTTTTCGAGGAGGAGTTTGTCGAAGGTTGCTGATTATTAAGGTCTGGATCCCAGTTGGTTGCCTATGGTGAATTGATGGGATCTACGCTGAAGTTATTTCGTTCATTGCTATTTTATTCTCTGTTAGCCCTGCGTGGCTTAATAAGTGTAAACTCGACCATAAGGTCAAAACCAGTATTTATTATTAAAATTAATCATTTACTTTATTTATCGCTTGTGTGGATCGATATTCACCTATGTTGACACTTTGTGTGCACTAGCGTGATCTGGACTAGTGCATTATACAGAGAGGGTCCAGAATCGTAATTTTGGGTCCCGACAGTAGCCCCTGCTGTGGTAGCCCCTACATTCCCTTCAGTGGCAACCAGTTCTCCTAACGTAGCCGCTTCTCCTCCTACCACGGTAGCACTTTTGCAACCCGTGGCAGCAACCATGCCAGCACTGCCTACCGACACCTCTACTACCCCTGCTGCTACTACTGGTCTTCATGTTCCACCCTCACTACAACACAACCACCCCTCTTACAACGCATAGCTAGAAACAAAACTTCTAGACGTTGCAAACACATTAAGCGGCAACTCAACTCCTCACATCCCCACTTTGGGCATGGGCCTTTAGTATAACTTCCCATGTCCTCTCCTGACCCATCTTCTAGGGTTGTGGCATTGCCTTCCGCCGCAACTAATTTCCCTGATCCAACAACGACTACCCTCCCATTTGCTGCAGCCCTGCCCTAATCTAATCTTGCTCGCACCAAAAACAACATAAAATTTCTCCTCCATGCTGCCCTTTCTTCACCATCAATGTTGTGGGCCTATGGCATATGACGACATCAATGGATTTGACCTCTACCCTTCTTCTGGCACAGCGCGTAGGTCTTCAACCAGAAGTGGCAGATCAAGATGTGACTGGAGCTGCAGCACTGGCTAGAGCCGCTTGACTAGTTCCTCGTCAACGCCATGGTCGCGCTTGAGCATGATAACTCCCAGGCTCTCCACTGTACCTAACTCATCTCCTCTACCTACACCGTGACCCAGTCCCCCTCTACTCTCAGGTTGCCTCCTTCCTCCCCTCCTCTCACTGGTTTATTTGAGAAGTACAACAACCTGCCCACCATGTGTTTGTTAAAATGCTTTGAAGAGATGGAAATTTTTTAACCTTTCCATTGATGAACCACGGAGGTCCTGATTTTGACCCAATCTTTCAATGAGAAGGTAAGTTTGGTAGTAGTTGCTTAACTCTCACGATCCTGCCTACAAACTCGCAAGGCTCGAAACCACGCAATCGCTGAACTGCTCGACAAGTCGTTATCAACCCGAGGAACTAAAGGGGATGGCGGCAACTATCTATAGGAGAAGGGAGAGGCGGCACGGGTACTGTTCATGCATGAACATGACTGCATGAATAGTGCCAACCCTAGGTTGCCATATGGGCTAGGGAGGTGGCCGGCCCAAATACCGTAAAGTGGTGGCTGTCCTTTGGACCCAATAATTGATACAAGGCCCTCGCCCCAATGTGAGGTGGCGCAGCACTAGATATAATTGAAGTAAATTCGTCGTTGTTGGCCCATTCGAGTAGAGTTTGACGCAGTCGAGTAGCCCAGTTGAAGATGGAGTAGCGATCGTATCCGGCGGGTTGATGTCCTCATCATCCACCATGTCTATGATAGAATGCTTCATAGAGATGGACAATTTTTTCCCATTAGTATGCTTCTCATTTCTGTTTTTGTGGGAAAATTATACCAATAAAACACATATTTTATTTGTAGACGATTTAGATGGTTTATGCAAGACTTGATTGGATGCCTAGATTTGATGTAGTAAATTTTTTATCAGAACATGTAAGTATGTAATGTTTGTTGAATATTTGCCACATCATGTTTTGGAGACAACAGTAAAGTTTCGTAAATTGTTGAGGCTAAGTTTGTAAAGCTAACATCTATTTGGGATGTTTAGAAAATATCTGATGATGAGGATTTTTATATATGTACAGTTTGTGTTTGCATTTGTCTGAACTAGGTTTTGAACCTTTTGAATCATGATATCTGAATTGCAGGAGCTAACCTCAGGTTAAATTATTTCCACCACCATTTATTGACCACACAATGGGAAACCTTGTTTGCATGGATGGAGGCATTCTTGCATAGTTACATAAACTTCTCTAATTCAATGGCCTTGTTCTCTCAATTGATTCTATGTAAGGTAATCCCTAAATTTTCTCATGTGTATTTAGATCAATTAGGGGCTATCTTGCGAAATTCATATCATTACCAAAGGTATGAAACATCCGGGTCCATTACATCCGAAATTGTGTCTCATCCATGCCAATAGGTATGGAACAAAGGCATGTAAGGTTTGTATCACCTATTTGTACATGACATAGCTCATTGAAATGCCTTTAATCATGTAACATCCCTAATTTGTAGAGTTTTGAAAATTTTCAAAATTTAAAAATAACCATTTGATTTTGTTTAGTTGCAAAAGCTTAACTTGAAATTTAGGAAAATCAAAAACTAGTTAACTTGAATTAATCAAACTTCAATTAAATTAAAAAGTTTGTTTATTGGAGTTTTCTGGATTTTATTTGGATTTTAGGTCTTTTCTTGCTTTTTCTGGATTTTAGAATTGGTTTTTCCTTTTGGTCCAAAATTAAAATCTATTTTGTTTGCAAAATTAAAAGCTAAAGTATAGTTAAAGTATTTTTATTAAGTTCTAAATAATTCAAGGGACTTCTATGAATTTTCCTAGAATTTTTAGACTTTATTAGCTATTTTCTAAAAACCTTTTTGCTTTTCTGTGATTTCTTTAATCGAAAATCCTTTTAAATCCCCCTAGCTTTTGGGCCGAAAGCCTTAAGCTCCAACCCAGCTCCGTGGCCCAACCTCCCTATGCCAGCCCACTCCGCATGAGCCCGCGCCTCCCTTTCTTGCCAACCGTCCGATCGAGATCTCACGGTCCCGATCGCATCAGCACCTTGGGAGGTCTGAACGCTCCGTTCATTGTGGACCGTCTGATTGAAATCGGACGGCCCTCACCTTCGCTAGCCCGTGTCTATGCTCCCGCTCACTCTCGCTGACAGGTGGGACCCACCCGTCAGCTTCGTCTTCTTCTCCCCTTGTCTTCTTCCTCGCGCGGCCGTGCGTGCGTGCGCGGTCCGCATTTTGCGCCAGCCGCACCTACTCCTGTCCCGCACGTCGTCGACGCCATCACCATCGTGTGCATGCAATGTCCACCTCTTCCACGCCCGTTGCCGCCACCACTCCGCCTCCCATGCCCTGTCGCCACCTGCTCCCGTCCGCGTCGGTCCTCGCCACCGCGAAACCCCGTCCTCCTCTCTCGGCCCTCCCCATGCCGAATAAATGCATGCACCAGGAGCACCGCGCCCTCCTCTCTCTTTCCCCTCACCTCACTCTCTCCCTCTCGCCCTCCTCCGCCCCCATTTCGAGTACTTCACCATCGGCCACCGCGAGGCGCCATCGCCATTTTCGCCGCCGCCAAGCATCCTTCATCGTCTTCGACCCCGTCTCCAGCATCCCAAGCTCTCTGTCATCCTCGTGTGCACCTCCCTTCCCAGAGCCACCGGCGTCACGTCGCCATAACCACCGCCGCCGCTATTTCTTCCTAATCGCGACGGTCTTCCGTGCGTCACGTTCGAGACCGTAGGCATCGCTTCCCCGTGAGCCCCTATAGCCACTAGTACCCTCGCCGCCGGTCAACTCTCGGCCAAACGCCGGCGACCATTGGGTCGAGCACGCCACCGCTCGGGTCCAACGTGGCCGCCATGTGGCTGTCCACGTGGCTCCACATTAGCGCCACCTCAGCCCTCCGTTGGCGTGGCGATCCAATCAGCGCCTGTGTGGCATTTCCTTTCTTTTTTTAGTTGAAAAATAAATCGGCTGAAAATTAAAACCCCAGGGCTAACGTCAGCTGGCGCAATAAATCCATTTTCCTTTACAAAAATAATTCCAAAAATCAGGAAAATGCCTTTTTCTTGATTTTCAAACTTCCGGAGGCGGTAACTTCTTCTTTCGAACTCCGATTCGAGTGATTCAAATTTCTAAATTCATCTAAAATCCTCCTCTTGCTATTAGTGCTAATTTGGTATTTATTTGGATTTTATTTGAAGTTGTTTTATTTATTTGGCCTCGTTCAAACGTGTAGATTCTGGTGTTTTGGAAGATTTCTCGGACCCGACGACTGAAGCACCTCAACTCTTCAACGAAGGCAAGTCGTAGACCTTTGACCATGTTGTACCCACTTTATAAAACTATATTGTTTGATATAAACGTGTATTGCTAGTTTTATATTAAATGGTTTTGGGAGTAGATAATTGCCTAATTGATGTATGCCCTCTTGAAAAATTGCTATCGACATGTACCCTTGAATGACATAAATCCTTGGACACCGTAGGATGGGTTATTTTAGTTGGACATTGATATATTACCAACATGGGTATCGTATTATGCTTAGCCATGCTATAGTTGTACGTTGGGATTCATGATCACATACTCAAGGAATGATTGAATATGACTAAATCAAATATGGAATCGTGGCGCGACCCTTGTTATTAAAAGATGTTGTGCCAAGGCTAGGGTGGCCTTTGGCCGAGTTGAACCAAAATGATTTATTCTCAGGTGAGTGATCGTGCAGTAAAGGGGATGATTTTGGGATGTGGTTGACTCGCCTAAGTAGCAATTAAGGACTTAACTTTATGCGCCATTGATCTGGGCCATACCGTGCAACCACAAGTTCATTTATGAGGTGGTCCTGGCTAACTAATTAGCAATATTTTGATTTGGTTTTGTTTGGGTTGATAAGCGGCGCAAGAGGGGGCCAGATCGAGGCAAATCCTTAGCGAGCAGAACCGAGTCAAAATAGAGCTTTGTAAAATCCTTGTGATGATGACTTAGTCACACACCTTCGCCGTGTGTCGACGGACATTATAAGTCAATTATCTCTTATGGGTTAAGCTGTACAACCTCTACAGAGTGTAAAACTATTTGAATAGCCGTGTCCCTGGTTGTGGAAAATGCCCGATGATTTCACACGAGGGGTAGATTTTCATCAAAAATGGTGGGAATGATGGTTTGGGTGGAATAGTTGGGAAGTTTGCATGTTGTTTTCCATGAAACTTGTTTACTTATGTGTTAATCTTGTAAATTATGCTTTTACAATCTATTTATCGTATTTGCTGTCAATATTGCTTTCTGCAAAATAGCCATAAAGCTATCCTTTTCAAGCCTTGCATGAATAATAATTGCATACATTTCCCTACAGCTTGCTAAGTACATTCGAAGTACTCACGGCTTTATGCCCTCTGGTTTGTTAGTCACTGAAGAAGACCCAGGAAGCTCAGAGTTCTATGAAGAGGAATGCTTCAAGGATTATACGAACTAGGTCACGTCCTCCACTCGATTGCCTGTGGGCATGTCGGTTGGCCACCACGAGATATCTTGGGTTCCGCTGCAAGTTATCTTTTGTTGTTAAGTCCTGCGTGGCAACTCTGTAAGACTTGACCATAAGGTCCTTTTGCTACTAAGTAATATTAATTTGTCCGCTTCATCATTATTTGGTTGTATGGTTATGATTACATCTATGTTGTAACTGTCCGAGCTAGCTACTGATCTAGGACTAGTTCAAAATGCACAAAGGGTCCCGGGGTTGCATACCTGGGGTCCCGACAGAGATGGTATCTGAGCCATATCGACTGTAGGACGTAACCATAGTTAGGATGGCCGTTTAGTCAAAAATTTTAAAATTTATTTTCTAAATCAAGCCAACAAAATAACTTGAGTAGTTATTCTTCCCTTACCTTATTCTATTCTCTTCTCATCTCATTCTTAGATTCTTACATCTTATCTATTATGAAACTTTGCTTTCAAATTTAAATTGATCTTTCTCACCCCAGTAATCTCGATAGGATCGAGAATTGTTTAGTCGACCACCCCTATTTGTTAGGTTAAAGGTGCTTTAGCAAGTTACCCTCCTAATTGTAGTATCGTTTAGTTCATGTAACAGGCCTTAAGGCTTGAGTTTTGTTGCTTCTTGGTAGCTTTCCAGTTATCTGTTCCTTGGGTTTAACCGACTATCCCCAGTTAGGTTGTTCTATCTTTCTCCCTTGTCTCGCTCGTCTTTGTTCTTTTTCCTCTTATCTATCATGCTTTCTTCCTCTCATCTATTAAACATGAAAAGATTTGTGCGAGATGGTTCGGACCGCAACTCCATAAGCCAAGTTGACCATGTGGATCTCAATACACCGCCACCACCACCTCCTCCAATGGCCCACAGAGATCGGGGTTTGGGTCGGTTTATGGCAGCCCAAACTCAACCGATGAGTACAATGACGCAGAATATGAACGGATAATGACTCAGCGAACCGGACATCTGCCGCTCTTCTCGCCACGATGAAGTAGAACAACCAAGTAGCTCGTGCCACCATTGCCACCACCAACTTTCCCTCAATCAAGGTGGAAGAATTCATGAGGACTCATCCACCTACATTCTCTAGCTCCTCCAAGCCATTAGGCGTAGATGAATGGCTGCGCTCAACGAAGAAGCTTGCCATTACCGATGTGATGACCGTGAGAAAGTTACGTATCTCGCACACCAACTTGAAGGTACCGCCGTAGAATGGTAGGAGAACTATTGCGCCACCCACGAGAACCACCGTAACATCACAGGTGAGTTTTATGAAGCTTTCCGCCAATCCCACATCCACGATGGAAAGGTGAAAATGAAGAAGAATGAGTTTCATGAGCAAAACAAGGAAACATGTTTGTGAGTGAATACCTCAATAAGTTCACTCAACTCTTGCGATATGCTCAAGAGGATGTCGCCATCGATAATGCACATCAGAAGCACTTTAAGAGAGGACTCAACCCTAGCTTGATGGTTCAAGTCATCGGCAACGACAATGCAGATTTCCAGCATCTAGTGAACAAGGCCATACTCATAGAAGAGTCTCACTACGAGTTGGCAGAGTCTCATAAGAGGAAGATGACGCAACATGATGCTCATCAAGGCCATTCACAGATAGCCAGAATGAATGTGCAACACCCAGCCCGTTTTGCTCCCTCTGTCACAATCAAGACCCGTAACGACACCTGCCCGACTACACGGTTTTGTAGCCCCAACAACAACAGCAACCAGCAGCCCAGAAATACCAATCCTGCCGCAAGAATCACCTGCTTCAACTGTCAGCAATTGGGGCACTACGCCAGTAATTACCCACAGAAGCAAGGCCCTTCGCTGGTCAGATTCAACTTGGGAGCTACTCCAACCAGAACCCCCACGCCCGAAGCCGGACGTGGAGCACCTCAGACTCCAGTTGCACTAACCAAGACCTCTCAGCCTTATGGGAGAGGCCGTGTGAACCAAGTCACGATGGAGAAACCTGGACAACCGGACGTCGTCTGGGTATGTTCTAGTAAATTCGAGTACATACTCTTTATTTTGTTTGATTTTGGAGCTTCGCATTCGTTTGTTTTGCGGATTTTTGCTGCAAAGCATCAGTTAAAGGTCTCAAATCTTAAGATTGCCTTGTTGGTTCAATCCCCCAGTTCGGAGTTAAGCACAAACCAGGGTTGCCCATAAGTTAAAATGATCATAGAAGGGGTAGAATTTCTAGCCAAACTCATAATCATTGACACCAAATCTTTAGATGTGATTTTGGGTATGGATTGGCTTACTGATCACCAAGCAATTTTGGATTGTGGTGGAAGAAGCATCACCTTGGTCAGTCCAGATGGGACTAAAGTAAAATTTGAAGCCCCCATGGAAAAGCATGATGGAGACTTAGTCTACAGTATCAAGACCCTATCTTTGGAAGATGTGCGCTAGTCGAGATTTTCAGATGTCTTTCTGATGAATTACAGAATACCACACGGACGAGGACACGGAATTTGTCATCAACCTAGTTCCAGGAACTGCATCAATTTCCAAGCAACCCTACCATTTGCATGTTAACGACTTAGTCGAACTAAAGAAGCAAATTGAGGAGATGCAAGGTAAAGGATTTATCCGACCAAGTTCCTCACCTTAGGGAGCCCAGGTTATCTTTGTTGCAAAGAAGGATAGTACCTAGAGGATGTTTGTGGATTCTTGCTCACTCAACAAGTCACCATCAAGAACAAGTACCCTCTACCCGGGATCGATGATTTGTTTGACTAGTTGAAGGAGTTGGAGTATTCTCAAGATAGATTTAAGGTCGGGATATCATCGATTGAAGATTAAAGTCAGGAGGATATACCCAAGATAGCTTTCTCAACCCGATATATGAATT